>OY968833.1:4926306-5526306 GCA_963695495.1 Hololepta plana | reverse complement strand
CGTTTTGAAATTACAGCAAAATTAGCTAAAATGCTAAATTTAAAATTTGACAGCACTTAGCCACAATAAACAATTGCCAACACTAACAACAGAAAATTGAATTCTATAATTTTTCTTTTTTCAGTGGTATATTACATTTTACATGTTTTGTGATTTGAAAGAAAGTTTTTAAAAGACCTATTAATAAAAGTTGAAATGGAATAATAACCACCGGAAGTGATACCTATTTTCGAACTAATGCCACGTTTGCTTTGAGCTTCAATCCGAAATTTTAATATGAAAACAATCATGGTTTTTCTTCGTTTTTGTTGCCTTTTGCAAATCAAACGATTCCAACGGTACGAAATCGGTTATTGTAAATTATTTAATAATATTTGCAAAAGTTTTTAGTTCAACATTGTTCCTTTATATTATGAAACCGTACATCCTGTTTTGTCGAACGGATCAAATGGATGCAAAAATATTTTAAACGGATTATTTCTTTAATGCTTTACTACAATTTTTGTTATTATTCCCCTTTTAATCATCTGGAATCAAAAAGTTTAATGAAAACCATTTAATCGTAAATCGATTTTAATACTTCCTCGATAATATTAATTGAATTTTTGCAAATATTTTTTAAGACATGTCTTTATTTAAACTGCGCCACCGAATTAATCTTTTACCAACTGATTATTATTTTTTTTAATTTTTCGTCGCAAATTTTGACCCTTGTAATATTCTACGTATTTAACTAATTAATATCTGCAATTTTTGTTTCAGGTACAACGAGACCAATCTAATATCGAATTTAAATGAAGAGAAAAACTGATACATCGTTAATTATCTCTTTTACAATTCAATTCTATCTTTATGTTTATACCAGGAACAGCAATAATCAGCTCTTTTCGTTATTTCTCATTTCATTAGCTTACTTAATTGCAACAGTTAAGTACACTTAACAAGTGCATATAATTACGTAGGATTTACTTGAATCTTCTTTAATGTATTTTTTGTTTATTAACTTGAGGATTAGATTCAAATCGATTGTCACTTTTGTTGTCTTCGTTATCGGTGTTTAATTAGAATGTTTAAAGTAACGACAAAGAGATGAACTAAATGGATTTTAAAATTGAGCGCATAAAATTATTGTAACACACATTGTAGTAATAATAATGATATACTTATTGAATATAGATTGAATGTAGATTGTAAATCCGTCTTTACATGTAATTTATTCGTCCTAATATCAACAATAATTACATACATTAATTAAGTAATGAGGATTAATGAGCTTTAGAAGTCTTTATTTCCTTTATTTTTGGAAAAATTTATTTACAAATCCGTCATATAAGATACCAATCGGAATAACTTTGTCCACGATTGAAAAAGTACACCCGAAATGGTAAATTGTAATAGGTAGATGTTATTTTAGGCCGCTGTAATTCGAATTATCGATCAACGATTCCAGAAATCTTGAAGTATATTTCAATGGAAATAAATTCAATAAGCCAGTATATCCCCATCACTGATCTCAAGCTAACTCATTATAAAATTGTTTAAATTTCCCAAAAACAATTTTCTTTTTCAAATTTCATAAACTTGCAAAATGTATAGAACCAACTTTACATCAAGTCAATATTTTTACCAAATCTTTGTCTACAATCACAAAGCATATTTTCAACTCCTTCAATAACAAATTCAATTCCACTGCAATTCTGATATCAAAATTATTCAGGTTTCTTGTTCGCTCTTAACTATCTCAGATATTCGTATAGAATCTACCAATTAACAATTTACACAGTAAAAGCGGTTGTGTAATGATCATCACATTTATTATTATAATGATTTTTTTTTGGTATTTCGTTATTCCAAAAGAAATGTTTAATTAAGAAAAAATCGATTTAGTAAACAGTTTTACATTGGAGAATAATATACGGATTTTTATTGTTAAAACAAATTAATTAATTGTTGAGAAAACGTGTAAAAATTAATAATGATAAAACTATACTAATTGATAATTCGTTTTCTTTCTTTTCCTCATCATTCGATGACTATTTGATGTGAATTAGCGGATAAGAAGCATTACCAAACAAAAGGGAAAAATTGCTAACAAATTTCGATTAATTAATTTACTTTTTACTTTTATCTTTGTGTTGTGATCTATTATACATTATTACTATTATATTAATTACGATAAACTTAGAGCCTTGTGATACTGTAAACTTATTATACTTGAAAAATGCGTGATAATATATATATTATATTATTATATTAAAAATGAGAAACACGAAAAAAAATTAGGAAAAAATTGTCTTTAATTCCGTTCTGTCGACATTATTTTTAGTAATTATATTAGATAAGGTGATGTAGTACGGAAATCTGTTTTTTTTTGTAATTGTTGAAGCGTGCATGTAAAAAGAAAAGCCATTTTTTCGCACTTTTTATTTTTCGATGATAACATATATTTAGAAATATTATTATGATTAGATAGATGGTAATAAAGATTTACTTTTTTAATAAAGTTCGGCTACTATCATTTAGTAGAATATGTACTAGGTACTATTACAACTCAATTTTGGTTCATTATAAATATAATTATAGAAGTAGTTGCGCTTTATAAAAGTATTAAAAATAATATGTGAAAATAAAAAGGTAAGGAGAAACATGGAAAATTTTAAACAATTTATAAAGAATATAAATTAAAGTAATGAATATTATATGATTAGTAATAATAAACAATCCGTACCTAGATGGTTATAAGTATAATGAAAGTGGAATTATTATGTACGAATTATTAGAATTTAAGGATTACCTAATCAATGTATAGTTGAATCAGAAATAAATCATGTTTCAGTTGAAAGCTTGTCTTTTTTTATTTAATTGTAATACCTAATTACAATAGATTTCAAATAATAGTTAGCAAGGCCCGTCCATAACAAATCCTTTATTTACCAAACAAACTTGAATGGTATACAAGATAAAATAATATTGAATGACTAAACTTCGTTTAGTGTAAATGTAAATCGTGTCCAACGGTAAAAGCTACGACGTGCATCATTTTACTTTTGTTACTATTGTACGATTTTAAAGCTTTCTCTCTGGCCGTCTCCCAATTATACAAATCCCTATACAACGGTCTCACATATTTCATCCTACCAACGACACTGATCCAATCTAATGCCGGTTGTATTTTTTCCTCCCAATTCGCCTTAATTCCAATTCTCAGCCATCTGAATAGCAGCTCGGAATTCTTCACTTTATCCAAACCGAAAATTTCCTCCAACTTTTTCAATTTTTCTACCGGTTGCGGTTCCGATTCTAATAATTTCTGCAGCAAATAGATTCTCTGTTCGGGTATTAAATCTTCGATATCTTTAACAGTAACGTCCTCCTTAGACAAATCTTTCCAGTTTAGGATACGCTGCAATAAATTATCGCAAACTTTCGATAACGTCGTCATGTATGAAGGCACCACCGGTGGCATACCGGGCGAATGCAACCAGCTGTCCCAATCGATGGTTTTTATGTTCTTAAGGTCGCTGAAGTGATTTTCGAAGAACGTTTTAAAGATATCAGTACAAATCGACTTGTATTTATACTCGTCGAAGTATTTCCTCAAAAACTGCTCGAATTTGTCTATAAGAAATATAACTCCCATTATCATTGATTAGAACAGCAAAGCAATTCAAATACCAGGTCCACCAACGGTCTCCTCTAAGTAACGCAAAAACGTTTGCCCTTTCTCATATGGCACCGTTGAAAACGCTTCGTCTGGATGCACGCCGTCTTTCAAATTCGGGACGAGAGCGGTTAATTGATTATCGTGACCCATACGATCAATCTATAATTGTTCAACAGACAAATGCATACGTTAATTATCAGGCACATACTGAAGACTTACGGTCTCTTTGAGTTCAGTTAAGCCGCCTAAAGCTTCGAAATCTTGCAACTCTTTGCTCGCCAAACGACCGACGATTTTCCGCTCGACGAATACCGTGAAACCTTCGTTTAACCAGAAATGCTCGAAATTGCAATTGGTCACTAAATTCCCGGTCCAGCTGTGAGCAATCTCGTGAGCAACAACGTTAGCCAACGATCTGTCACCGGCCTGAAAAATATACACGATGTGAACGATATTCCCGATTGAATTACGCGTGGTTATAATTACTAAAAGGGTCGGGGTGACGAAAGTTAAACAAGGATTTTCCATGCCGCCAAAGGGAAAACTTGGTGGTAATACTAGCAAATCATAGATACCCCAAATGTACGGTCCGCATATCGCTTCGGCCGTCTTCAATTGTTGTTCCGTATTCGCAAACTCGTATTGCGCCTCGTCGATTAATTCTTTTTCAGCCCATACGCGAGTTCGCGGTCCAACTTCTCGTGCTTGTAACGCACCAACAGCTATTGCTATCAAATAAGACGGTACCGGAACTTCTTGTACGAAATGGTACACGGTTCGGTCCAACAACGGTTTCTTGTTAGTTAATATTGCAGACATTAATGCTGTTAAATCTTTCGGTACTAATATCTGCAATGGAATCAATTAATTTCTGATTGTTAAATAATATGAAACAACTTACATTTGCTGTGTACTTGGATTTTATAGCAGGTGTGTCCTGACAGGGTAACACAGATCTTGCATGAATTGGCTACAAGAAAAATGCAATAAGTTTACATCAGATATAAGTTTAAATTAGAAACACACCTGAAATTGACTGAATAGAAATGGATACACTTTGCCTGATGTTTGTTCTGGAGTTAACCATTGTAGACCACTAGCAGAAGGACTAGTCTCATACTTTATGCTTAGTACATAACTAAAAATGCAATAATATTAGTTTTGGGATCATGTTTTGTGCATACCATTAAATATCTTACACATTACTATCCTTTGCTGGCAATTGTATGGTTAATTTGGAACCAAAATTTTGAATATGTTCTCCCACTTGGAAATCTAGTGATTTGTTTGTTTCTGTATCATGAACAGTTTCAATTTTCAAGTCTGCTGTATCCAGAATCTATTTGTGATAGAAATTACTATTATGTAATTATATCAGAATAAAGTGAAAATCAATATCTTGTATCTTACAACTTCTGTGACATTCTGATTTTCCTTTCTGATAGTTAAATCAACATTGCCACTCAAGACCTTTCTTTCAAAATTAACATCCAAAGACATGAAAATATTTGTGACCACAGCCGATTCTAAAAAAGATGAAGACAATAAATATATATTTGGAATGAATGCAATCAAATATATTACCTGGCCTGGAAAAGGAACTAGGATCTTGTGGACTTAAAGATTTCCCCGGCATTGTTAAGATGACAGTAAGGTGACTGAAAGAAAACAATTAACACTTTCACTTGTATGAAATATTTTATATTCCTTAACTACTGAAAAATATTATCTTTGGCCAACAGCAACACATCATTCTATCTAATCTACTTTAAACACACTGCACTCAATTTCAAAGTTATCTAAGTTGATTTCTTATTTGTTCTACAAACAAGATATGGTTTTAAATATAAATTTAACGAGATATTTCACAAAATTCTACTGGTAACAAATAATATGCTGTCTTAAAGTATTATTAAAGTTTGAAAATTTTACTCTGTAAACTTATTGAAAAAAATCGTGCTGACTTTGATGAGATATATAATTCTAATATAAATACTTCCAAAATATATTATGTACAAATTATATTATTTGCTGTCCATTGGGAGACTTACATGCTCAATAAAATAACCACGCAATGTTTTGCCACTTTCTCGGGCAATCGCTGATTCTGAAAAGTTTTCCTTTTTTCTGTAAAAATAATGCAATCTTCACAGAACTTTCCTGCATTACTTCAAGGACATGACATTACACCTTACTAAGAAAAGTAAACAATAATGAAGTTGTCACTTGTTGAAATAGTCGTGAATGTTACCCTCTCAAACAAGTAGCTTGAAGTTATTTTCTTACATGTGACAACAGTTTTCTTTCATAATTCACATTATTTTGGAAAATCATATGTCAAAATAATACTTATGGTTAGTCACATTTAGCCAATTTCAATTTATCACAGTTTGAGTGAATTTCTTAAGCATTTGTTTGTTGATTGACATGGATTTTGCTCGAAAACAATTGGAAAAATATGGGTGGACTGAAGGCAATAAAAGCTAAATAATAGTTATTAGTTATTTCATTCATGAAAAGCTATGTTTTAGGAAAAGGATTGGGCAAGAAGGAAGATGGGATATCTAATGCTATTAAACCAAAATTAAAGTTTGATAATGCTGGTGTAGGACACAATCTAAGTGATGAGTTCACAAATGATTGGTGGAACAATGTTTATAACAATGCATCAAGTAATATTAAAGTAAGAAGATTGTATTTTACATTTCATATTATGAAAATAATAATATTCAAATGCTTAGGTAGAAACAGGCAATGGCAGCATTTCAATTAGCAGGAAATCAAATGAATCTGTAAACATTACAACGAGCAAATATGTAGCAAGGAGCAAACATAGCAATTCTATGTATAACAACTTTGTCAAAACTGAGAAACTTCTGTCAGATAATACCATAGTTATGAAGGATGATGATGAAGATGCAAAAACAGAATCCATAAATTTCCAAAAAATATCTGATGATGAATTATTTGCAGCATGTGGTGGAAGGACTGCACATAAGTAGGATGATAACAAAGCTTAATGAGATATGTAATATGTTATTTTCTAGAGGTGCAAGACATGGCTTAAAACTAAGTGGCAAATTGTCACGGATTGCCAAACAAGAGAAGCTACTGCTGAAAAAATTACAAAATGTAAGATTGGATGAAGATGAGAGCTTAATCAAAAAGAAAATGCATAAGCTTTCTGATAATAAAGAATTGCAGTTAAAACATTCAGATGAAATCATGTTAGATGATTATGATTCAAGAAGTTCAACAGGTTCTATCACACCAAAGAAGAAAAGCAAACATAAAAAGAAAACAGTTACTTTTAAAGATGTTGTTATAGAATATGCAACATGCGAAGATAAGTCTGCAGAATCGCAAGAGCCATCGTTGATTACGACCGCTAGTATTCATGATGACAGCATCAGTACTAACTTGTCCACTGAAAAAAGTCATCGGAAATTAAAAGATCTAAAACGAATGGCATGTGAAAAGCTGCAGGAGGAAGAGAAGACATTGTATACAGCAACGACGAAATATGTAGAAATCGTACAACACGAATTAAGCTTAGAACAGGAAAATAGTGATACCACAAACATTGTCGGTATTAATTCAAAGAAACGAAAACATGCGGAAAACGAGGATGACAATAGAAATATAAAATGGCCTAAGAGTTCCAAACATAAGAAGAAGGAAAGGAAACATAAATTGATAAATAAAATTGCAAGCAATTTGGATAAAATGTGTAACATTACAGATAAATAAGAGATTTAATAATTAATTGAACCTTATAATATAAGAATTTATTTTTCAAAATAAATTTATTACATATCCGTGCACATGTTTAGTTCAATTTTTCTCCCTAAAATTATACCTCTTAATATGAAGAATCTGTACAATATGGAACAGAACACACAATAAATATGAATATATTTGATAAAACATAGCAAGGCACAACATCTAAATGCAGTTCATTCAATTTTCTTTAACTTAAATATGTATTATGCAGGAGCGAATATTTTAACTAAAAATACTACACATCTTAACTTACTATTCAAATATACTTGATTTTTTACATTTTTAATATAAAATATCTTAATTCTATTCCAACATTGCGCATAAATAAATTAAGATAATAGAGAGATAAAACGAGAACCTTTAGAAATTTTACTTAACCAATTTGAAGCTAACAAAAAATGTTCTATTACATATACAAAAATTAGTATGTTTTTGGCGAAATACTACAATTTAGATTCTAAATATTCAACCATATCTAAGAAGGAAATACATTAATTGAAAAGTCTAGATCAATTAACTAAATAAATGATATTATAAAATTAGTTGCACTAACTTCATATCACATATGTCTTATAAAAAAGATAAATTATCACAAAAAGAAAACAAAGTCATATTATAACATAAAATTACAATACATATATCATTTTGTTCGAGGGGATGTGCTCACATTAAGACAGGCCAAAAATGAATAGAGCAAATTTTTTTGAATTAGATATTGCTCGAAGAACTTGGTCTAGAGAAGAAGGCCGCCAATAGAATCCAAATGGACAACCAGAAAAGTAACCGCCGAACGGGAAAGGCGACAGAAAACTGGCTCTCCTATTGACGCTGATCATCAAGCCCGGGATAAAACAAACGTCCCAAAGGCCGGCGATGAATGATGGTGGACCATCAGGATTTGTTGGTTTTCGGAAGAGAATGTCCAAGTCCTATATTCTCACGTTAAATGATATGTCTCAATCATGTTTAAGGTTGTTCTACTTGAAAATCGATGTAATGTTAAACACCTACAAGTTTGATCGCCCTGCGTATTTATCTTGCGGTACTCGCTAGTCTTTGTATGATATAAATACCTTTCAAATAAATTATTATGAATAGCGATTTTATGAGTTTATTGGCTTTGTTCGATGGTTTTCCTTTCTAAACACAAGTATGCGATCTTTTCTTAATTTGATTACCTACGATTCTAGTAATTCTAGAATTCAATTTTGACGCAGTTTCTTTACATTCCTCGCTGAAATTCGTCGATCGTAAACTTTCATACAAATGATGCATTTCTATTGAACTTATGCGATGAGTGGTGTAAGCCTTCTTGTACAAACACGGATTTAAATCGCGTTTCAAGTATGTGAATCCAGGATCATTGTGTGGCCGTAGTTTGATACTCTTTGAGACTATACCTAAAATAAAAAACAAAATAAATGTTTACACATTACAAGCATACATAGTATCAAAAATAAATGCATGTATTTCTGTTTAATTATTTAAAATTGAATATTATCACATGCATACCTGTTATATATACATCTTCCAAATGGAATATTGGAACCTTCAGTGTTGCTTGATATAATTTTGGTACCACATCAATAGACATTACATATCCAGTACCAGACAAATAATTTGGATATACTTTTTCATGATACATATAATTAGGTGCATACCATTTATTATTGCTATCATGTATAGGTTTTGCACCACAAATTAGACTTCCTAATAGCATATTTTGAGCCATTGTTTTCTTCTTCAACATTTCATATAATGGTGAAATATTTACAAACATATCATCATCAGTCTTCATTACAAATGTGGTTTTATTCAGACAATTAAAATTAATAGTCTTCAACATTGAAATGCTTTTTAATGTTAAATTATTGTATGAATCAATAAATTGATCTTGCAATAAGTCTTCATATTCCCTTGATTCATTCATTATAGATTTCTAGAAAGTAAAATATTTTTGATATATAATAAATATTTGAATAGGTAAGAAAACAAAATGCTCACCGAATAGTTTCCCTTTGTGTCTTGTCCAATTAAGAAATACACCTTAATTGAGTATTTTGACAAATTGCCTTTGGAGGCCCATGTTGCTCTTATTACATTGCGTGCATCAAAGTTATTTAATGCAGAGCAGATAATTATTGTTAAGAAAGTTGCTGTTGAACAAAAGTTCCTTGGCTTAATAATTAAACTAACATTGTATGGTTGTATATATTTGTAGGCATTCTTTGATGCATTTAAATCCCAACCATATACTTGCTCTGTAAAAAATACATTGATCAACATAATTAACTATATTTATTTCCATGTTTCACTTACGTAGTTGACGAGACACCATCAGATTGCCATTACTTCTAACCGGTTCATTGTAAAAAATATAAAATAAAACAAAAAATATCACAGAAACGATAAATATAAATTTCCTGCAACTAAAGGCTTCCATAAGAGTATGATGAAAATATGTTTAAAAACAAGTATTTGATTTTGCATTCAAGCAATTTCCTTTATAACAGTGTAATATATACTCATATCCTTTGACGATTGGAAACGAGTATATTCCAGCGTTAAATACTTTATCATTGTTAAAAGAACGCTTTTCTCAACTAATGACACATGAATTTTCAGATAAACATACTTAACAAAATAATTCGTCTGATTCAGGAACATTTAACCTTAACGGGAGTCATTATGCAAAACTAACAGAAATTGCTTTAAATGCCGGTTAAAAGAATACACTGCGGAAAATATGGCTCTACTAGAACACGAACATGTGTACTAATTGACAGTTTTGTGGAAAACAGCTGATCGCGGTGATTTGAGTTAATACAATGTAATCTTACAATTAGTACAATCTTTCTCACATATATGTAATTATTTCTAGATTATATATAACTGATGTTTTATTACAACAGTGCGGCAGTATTTTGAACATTCTTTGCATGAATAAATTGATTTGTTCAAGTTTAAATGCATCAGTGAATAGTCATAGATAAACATACTTGAATAGAACTTGTATTTCGTCTTGAAATACTATTAACATACATAAGGCAAACATAGTTATATTCTGTGGAAATTTTGTGATAATGAAATGATAAGAAATCCATTTTTATCGTAAATTCCTAAAACTGTGTGCATAACTGTCAACTTATAAAGCTTCGATAAATATGGAAAGAAGCGAACAATTCTATCGCGAGATTTTAGAAAATAATTTTCCTTATGCCGATCCAAATTTTATAGACGATGTAATCAAAATAGCTCTTGAAGACGATTCAGTTTCGGCCAATGATAAGCTTAATGCAATGGTGAATATGTTAGAAAATGTTGATGTAGATCCATCAATGTACGATGAAGCAGTTGGAGGCCTTTTAAATCAAAAGTATCTGAACGATTTGGAATCTATATTTCCAGATGCTGATCGCAATTACCTGAAAAGGATTTGTACTAAATATTATGATAATGAGTTTGATGATTTAATAGACATACTGATAAAAGGTTAAATATGGGAATTACGTATTAAAACTTGTAACTTTTATGTATTTTTTAGATGGGTATGATCTGAAACCACCTATTGATTCAAGCGAGGTATGGAGAAAACTAGTGGAAATATTCCCAGACGTTGATCCAGACTTCTTAGAAAAGCAAGCTCAAACACTAAAGACAGATTCAGATGTTAACAATTTTGTTATATCTAATTTAGAGATCAATGACTTTCCATCCAGAGATGAATATAATAAGTAAGTAATTTTTTTCATTGTATTCAAAAAATTAAACATGCCATATATAAACATTGACTAAATAGTTTATTGTTTAGAATACAATTGTTTGCTATGTGCACAATAAGATAATCTTTTTTTTAAGGAAGCAGGAAGCCAAAGTTAATATCAGTAAATATACTACAAATTTTAATGCAACTGAATTTCTGAAAAAGTTTCCAAACCCATTAGAACATTTTTCAAATCCAAATAGACCAAAGGCATTAAATTGTGATAATGAGAATTTTGAATCTGATAAAAGGTACGTCCTTAATTTTTTGTATAACTTCTATACACATTTGAGAAGAAAGGATATAGACAAAGTCTTAAGAAGTGTTAATTATGATCTCATTAATGCTTGCAATAAATTGGATGTTTTTCCATGGGCATTTCAACAGCCCAGAACTCCAGTAGAAAGACTTACAACTGACAATTTAATCCTAGTACAGGAGGTATTTTATAATATATATTAATTGCTACAGTTTATAAATGGTCATAACTTTCAGATAGCTTATGTTGAGCATAGGAACTCTATTAGAAAATTGTTCAAGTTGTGCAATGAAAATTATCGTCGTGCTAAAGAAGAAGCCAAAAAGAACAATTTATTGCAAACATGTAAATGCTGTTTCGATACTGAATTAATACCAGAAGAATGTTACTTTTGTAAAAATGTTTGTATATTTTGTAAGAATTGCGTTAAATTGGGAGCAGAAACCGCAATCGGTGACGGAAAACTAGAGTTTCCATGTTTAGCTAATTGCGGTAGCGAATTCAGCTTCCCAACTTTACAGGTAACTGGATTTGTTTTTGCACGCCAATATAACATAATGCGTTATTGGTTCGAATGCATTTTAGATGGTACTCGATTCTGTGACGTTTGCTAAATTGGCACAAAGGAAGCAGATGGACGAGATTCAAAAGGCCAACATTGATGGTCTAGAAACTTGTCCGTTTTGTAATTTCGCCACTATACCGGATCCGAACGATAAACTGTTCCATTGTCTGAATGATGAATGCAAGAAGGAATCTTGTAGAAAATGCAGACGAATTTCTCATATTCCGTTGAGATGCGATGAAATCGAGTATGATGAAGATGTAAAAATGAGAACCTACATTGAGAATAAAATGTCTGAAGCATTGCTAAGGTAAATCATTTCGGCAAGCATCAATTCAATTGATCAACGATTAATGTTGCAGAGAATGCGTTCGCTGTAAGAAGATTTTCCTAAAAGAATCCGGTTGTAATCTAATGACGTGCGTTTGCGGCGCGAAAATGTGTTACGTATGCAAACAGCCCATTCAGGATTATAGCCATTTCGGCGAATCAATTAACTTGTATTTAAAAGATATTAATTCGGTTACATAAACCTTCTTAACGGTAACATGTTTCAGGTGTCCTTTGTGGACAAAGAATTTGGAAAAGTTTCACGAGGAGGAAGTGAAGAAGGGCGCGCAAGTGGCTAAAACAGAATTAGGAATAGATAAGGATCCAAGTAAATTGAAGAAAGATCCGACAAAAGATTTGAATAAATTTTTCAAATGATATACCACAATCGTTTAATTTTTATCTATATTATCAACGTCTAATTGTAAGTGTATTTGCTCAATAACCGCAATAGTTTCATTATTAGACAATGTTATACATTTATATTAAAATTTTGGTATTTTTTGAATAAAATCATTTAGTACTGAAATCGAAATCACTTTCGTTAGTAATTTTTGTATCTTGTTTCGAACTTTCCGTGTCTGTATCTAGCATATCTAAGACATTCGATTTTTTCTCTGTTCCTACTTGGGTTTCTGATAAAATTTCTATTTGATCGCCGGCTGTAACATCTTGCGCATCGTCTTCGTGACCGAGAGGATTTTCATAATCTTGCCTCGTTTCTTCATAATTGCCATATTGATCAACGGTCTCGCCGTAATCAGTGGTACCTTCATACGGTATCGGTTGCCCATTCTCATCGTATCCCTGTATAATTTGTCCGTTTTCGTCGTATTGCAAATTTACACCGTAATCGACAATCGGCTGTCCGGTCTCGTCGTATTGCAAATTCGGATCGTAACCGGCGATCAGTTGTCCATTGGCATCGTATTGCAAATTTTGCTGATAAACCGGATGCCCTTGTTCGTCATATTGCAAATATTCGTTAATTACTGGCGCGCTTTGATTGTATTCGGTCGCCGAATATTGTTGATCAGCGTATTCTTGTATGGGTTGACCGCTTTCGTCGTACTGTTGTTGAATTAATTGGTTATTTTCTTCATATTGCTGGTTTTTATAATCTTGCATTTGCTCATAACTTGGCTCGTATTGCTGTATTTGTTCTTCGTCGTACTGCACTGTTGGTTGATTGGCATGATTATATTCGCTGTTTTCGGCATAAATTGCAACCGGTTCGGCGTCGTTTTGCTGATATTTTTCGGTTTCTTCTGCGATTGGTTGATCTTCGTTCTTATTATACTGATTGTAATCGATTTCTTCGCGTATCGAGACATTTTCGTTCTTCTCTTGTGCATATTGATTATTTTGTTGATTGGTTTCGCTGTCTGCCATCAAATCCTGTTGGATTTGTGCACTTTCTTTAAATGATTGCTCAACAATTCCCTCGTTAACTTCTTCCGGCGATTTAATATGACTTGTTGCAACTACGCTTTCGTCTATTATTGGAACTTCGCCCTCATCTTTGTAAACTTTAGCACTGTCATCGATTCGTTTTTCAAGCTCTGTAAGTGCAACATTTTCTTCTTGCTGTAAGTCGCTTTTCTGACTTGCATCGTTTGCGCTATCGATCTCTACAATTCTTTCATTAAATTCATTCGAATTTGGAATCGTCTCGATTAGTTTTTCTTTTGGATCGATCGCTTCTTTATGTAAAGTCTCATTTTCTATCGGAACGTTACCATTTATCTCGCGATTGTTAACGTCCACACTTTCCCAAGAGTCCGACGAATTCTTTTTCTTGGTGGCGTTGCGACTGGACGATTTCTCGATCGATTCAATATCGCCTTTTTCTTCAGCGGTTCCGGAACTTTCCTCGTCCTGTTGCCAAAATCGAACGGTAGGTTTATCTCTTGCTTGCGGTAACGTACTTTCATCGTCAAACTCCAGACTATTCAAATATGTTGGATAATTGGAATTTTCAAATGAGCCGCTATAATATTCGTCCCCTTTGTAATTCGGGTAATTCGTCTTGAAAACGTTCTCTGCATTTTTCATCTCTTTCCCGCGCACGTTTTCCATGTAATCGCTTGAAACGTGATTGAATTGTTGCGTTGGCTGCGGCGTCAAATAATTTTCTAATATCTGATACGTTTGCGACGATTTCTGTTTGACTTGTTTAATCCTTCTGGGTATCGGGCGTTCCTCGCAGTCAACAATTTTATTTAAACTAAGTTGATATTGCGAGCGTAGGAAATTGAATCGATCACTTTTGGCCGCTAACACGGCGGCACGGTCCTCGATCTTCTCGATCAATCGCAATATTTTCGCGTTACGCTCTTTGCGTAAACGCTCATTCTCGACGTATTGCTTGTACTGATGTTTTAATCGTCTCTTATGGGCACGTTCCCTAAAAATGACAAGAAGAGCGGCTAAATTTCGGCATAAATGAACGATCGTGGAAAAGAAATCGGATCAATGTGGAACTTACTCTTCGTGCGTGATTTGCAACATTCGATTAAACTTTATTTCTAAAGACAAACGATCCTCTTCGCTATCAAAATCAAAATTTTTATTCGATATGTTTAATTATTTAAAAGCGTCTCTCACCTTCTTCGCAACTTGTCTTGCATCTCCATCAATCGCCTGTAATACTCTTCCATTCCTTTAATGTGGGACATTTCGATTTGCTGCTCGAATTATTTTCGCCGTCACGAAAATAATTGACAAACGAATTTGATCGCACGGTGATTATTAAAACTGAGGCAATTCTTTCGCGGAATTTCTCGTTGCGCAAAATTCAGTTTGCCCCATATCCATCATATTTGTTTGTATCGTGCCGTAAATCGGCAGGTTTTGTTTGTATTATTGTTGCGACGTGGTCGAAAACTTGAGGCGGGATTAACGAAATAAAAATGAAAACTTTATAAAGAAATTAGTGCGAATCATTTTCGCATCTCGACGCCGACTACTGAACGATATTTTTTGTCGGACTTTGCTTTCCCGTGGAACCGTTTGATGTGCACGCGACAGTCGGTGCCAGGACAACATAGACACAAAGACGACCTTAACCCAGAAGACTTTTTGCATGTTGTCTTTTTGGATCATTTTATTTTGGTAATTACTACACAATATGCAAAATCGATTTTTCCCATTTAAACAACTGAAAACAGAAACGAAATCTATCTAAAAGTACGAAATAAATTAATAATATCCGCGACAAAAATTGATAATTATCACGTCCTCTCGATTAATTTGAATTTCAACGGCTGCTCCGGTACGTAAGTCGGCGTTATTTTATATGTGAACGGTTCGTGATTATATTGCACTTGAAATTTGCGGAAAATCTGCAACCGAAAGCAATGAAATAAAGCGTATTAAAATCGCATTAACATTGATCGACTGACTTTGGCCAACAAAATTTGCAATTCCAATTCGGCGAAACGTCTGCCCAAACAGGATCGTCTGCCGTAACCGAAAGGCAACGAGGCGAACGGATGGATCGCTTTACCGCCGTTTAATGGACAATTTGCGTACGTATCTTTGGCATCTTCTGTGGACTTCTTTAACCAACGCTCCGGCTTGAATTGATGCGGTTCGTCGAAATAATCGTCGACGTTGCTCATCACCAGGTGCGGAAATATGATGTGCGTCTGGAATTTGCTTTCAATTAAGAATAAAACGTTTAATTTGGCAATTATGCTGTTTTACCCCTTTTGGAACGTTATATCCTGCAACAATAGCATCCGATTGCAAATTTCTTCCATTGCCGATAATCACTGGATACATCCTGCAGATAAACTCAATTCAAATGCAATTTTCTTTTGCTTACTATTGCAAAGATCTACCTCAGCGTCTCTTTAATGCACGCTTTTAAGTAAGGCATATTGCTTTGGATTTTCTCGTCGATTCTCGAATCGTTTTCCGGTAAAAGTTCACGCAATTCGCTGAATAATTTTTCCTGCTTCAATGGATTACGGGATAGTTGATATAATATTGACGCGACAGCTATCGATGTCTGAAATTAATTATGCTTAATGCGTTATCGCCGTTTAAATTCGATTTAACAAACCGTATCGATACCGACGAGGAACAGGTCCAATGCTAAGACGGCCGCCAATTTTGTATTACCAGTCAGTTTTAGTATCTTTTCGACAATCGAATCGTTAATCGTACCATTATTATTATCGATTCGTTTTTGATTAATAGTCCGTTGGATGTATTTCAAACATATCCTCAACAATTATAATAATAAAAGGCCATTTTAATAAAAGGCAATTTTTATAAAAGGTAATTTTAATAAGAGATAATTGAAAAGATAGGCAATTTAAAGCCAAAGGCAGAAATGATTTAGGTCACAGAAAATCTAGCGACAAATTGCATATAATAAAAAAATGATATAAGAGCTAAGGTAATTAATGCTAATTAAAAAGGCAAATTACAAGAACAAACCAATTTAAATTGAACAAATGGTACTCGGTGAGGAAGAACAACGTGTTATGTAATAGTTGCGAGGACTTAATTAAAATTGCGATTGCATTGAATTTAAATCAGAAACCTACAGACAAAAAGCAAGAAGCGAATTTAAAATTGGTAGAAATAAAACGTTTCCGTTCGAGTGAAAGCTGAACTTGACAGTGAACTTTCCAACTAGCAAATTATGTAGTTTACATTACATCATCGTAAAGAGAAATAGATTAAAAGAAAGTCGTACGGAATCAATGGAATCTATTACGAAAAAAGGAGACGAGAGAGATGATAACTTACTGTCTGAACGTGTCTAACGCTCCGATATATTTCTTAAACGATTTCGTCTCGTACAATCGCCATACGGGCAATTTCAATTCGACTTCGGCGACGTTCCAAAAGAACGTGTTAATCGACTCGATCACTTTTCTAGCATCTTCGTCGCAGTTCTCGTTCAAACAGCCCAAACGCGCGTCCAACGATACTCTACCTACAGCTATATGAGAGAAGTTTTTTTTTTGCCGCAAAAGAAATTAATGTTGAATCAATTGTGTTCGTTTATACGCACATTCTAATGCCCATTTGTATATCTCCGATAGAAAATTGTCCGGCAATTCGTTATTAACGTCGCGCATTTTCTCCATCCTACATTTAATTAAAGAAATCGATGTAAATTGCAATTTGTTCAATAATTAGTTGAACGTATAGAATTTCGATAGATATGCAGTTCATAAACGAGTCCTAATAGATCAATGAGTTATATAACGAATTATATACAGAGCGATCGAAAAGTAATCCGTTTGGAATCACGTATAAAAGGAAACGCACATATTTGGCAAAGGGTATGCTTTTTGATCGCTCTATAGTACGAGGCATTAAAAATGCTTGCGATTCGATTGAAATATCAATAATTAAAATACGGTTGCATTGAAAGCGGTGACAAGTTTTGTAACTTAAACTACTTTTTGTTTCTAATTAGCGGTGTTTACAGGTTTTAGAAAACGTGTTGCCAACTGTATGCGATTAACAATCGTTTAACGATTACATGGTATATACGTATAAACAGTCGGTAATGCCATTTATATTACACTTTCTTTAGTTGATAATAATTAAATAATTATGTAACATCGTACGTACGTAAACGAGATCAATAATAAAATAGGACAATTTAAGAAAAATGTTACGTAACGGCATTTCAATTGGTTAAATTATTAAAGCGAGCTAAAGTAGCATTTAATCAAAGAATGATTGCTTTTATCGATCCAAAACGATTTTTTGGGGATCATTACACAACGATATCCTATTTCCTAGCTTAAGTAATGAAGTTGCATAAGAAAGCAGGTTGAGTGTTTTGTGTATGGCAGAACCACTAATTTCGCGATTATTATCACCTAATACGCTTTTAAATGGTGAATGCTCCTTTACGAAATTTTGTGTCGAATTGAGGAAACGATCTACATATAATAGAATCAAAAATTTTTGTAAAAAATAGAAGGAAATTAAAGAACAAAATTGTTATGTAATTAATAAATAAAAGTTTAAATTAAAGTTTAGGTGGATTTAGTAATCCTGTTAAATCTCGAGAAATTCCTTTACTGCATTAATAAATTTCAAAAGCTACTTCAATATCATATTAAAGAGCATCAACTCTGCGTGGAATCAGATAATTTTCAATTAATTTTCATTATTGGTACTCGTGTTTCCAAAAGATAAATCGTTCAACCACTCCTTCGCTATTGAACGTTTTACCTTAACACATTTTTCCTTGTTGCAAATGTTATAAACTATCGTAATTGTAAAATATGTAAATGGTAAAGAAAGAACCATAAATAAAAATAATCGTCCTCGACACGAAGAAGATTTTCTTTTCGCGATCGCTTTTAAACGGTACAAGTTACATCACGATTATATTACATCTAATGGAACAAATTTGCCTGGAATTTAAAGAGCGAAAAACAAAATTAATGTAATAACTCTGAGGAAGAATCAGCGAATTTAACGGATACTCAATTGCTGTTACAACTATCACGATTTAGTTAAAAAATCCTTTCTACGCCCGATAATTATGAAGCTGATGTAACAGAAATTAGAAAATTTCTACCAAAATACTTAATTTTTTGGAAATGTAATTAAAGTAATAATCAAGAATAATGAGGATGGTTTGATTGTTTTAACATTTTGCCGGAATTGCGAAACTGTTTGCTTTACAAATTGGCAAACGGATAATCTAATTAGAGTTGCAATTAGGATTGTCTTCGAATGGAAGGACAAATAATATAATTTGCTCGTTAACGCCCGCTAAGTTATTGTGAAACAATCAATTTTGATCATGATGCAGACATTGTAATTAACAATAAACAATTCCGTTGTCCTATATTTACAACAACAAACGACCTTCCGTACTAATTACATTCTCACTCCTCTAATAAATATAACAATTTAATTAACAATCAGATCGATGAATGCTTACCTTAAGATAAAATCGCCAGCGATTTCGTCTAACGGACCAATATAAGATTTTGCCGTCTTCGGCGCCAAAAGGAAGTGTTGCACTTGCTTGCGGAAACGATCCCATTTCGGCCCATGTCTTTTAAATGGCATTTGGGGTTTAGTAACTGTGAATTAATAATGATCATCAACTTACACTCCAATCACACCCTCGTTACCATCGAAAAACTCTTTGTGCAATTGCTGCTTGTAGTAATGCAATGACGGCATCGACGGCCGATGGGGCATCACTTCTTCGCGTCGAAACACATTTTGCACGGCATCGGCGTCGAAGACGAACAAAAGATCCGGATGCCCGATTAGACCGCTGACTTTCACGATTTTGCCATAATCTTCGTATAAGGACCACATGACTTTGTCCAGTTCCTCGATTTTGTATTGTCCTAATTTGACCATTTTCGATTAGATTAGAATTTAGAAAAATTTGACTTCGACTCACCAACAATCGGCGCGAATCGCCACGAATTGCCGACGATAGGTAACTTTCTCGGACCGGGTATGTCGTCGTACGATTTCGCCAATTTCTTCTCGTCATCGCAACTACTGTCCAATTGCGAATCGATGATGATGCCGAACGAGGAATACGATCGATTGATCAATTGAACGGCATTTCTAATTAGTCGAAAGTGGCTTATCGTGAGCCGAGCCGTTGTCATGTTGATCTTTTTCTTTTTTCACTTTTTAATGCCTAATAATAAGTCAGAAGTTTGAAAATGCTATTTTATATATATATATACGAGGCGGCCGATGAAAGAAGGGGAAGAATTTTGCAATAATCTGCAGCGTGGTAGCCAACAGGTTCCCAAACGCAAACGTACATCATCTGGAGAAAAAGATTTCAGCGCACCGGAGGAAAAGTTACCAACGGAGCTTGATTATTCCTTTAAATAGAATCGAACAGAATTACCATCGATTTGGATTTCATGAATGAGCAAACAGTTTATGAACTGAATCCGAATGTTAGATAATAACGGTGGCCAATTATTACAAAGTAATTTCTCTCCTATTTACATAAGAAGCGTGATCATGTTCAATTACATTTTCTATATGGAATAAAGTGAAATTGGTTCTAGCATTATTTCTCGTTAAATCAGGTTTAGGCCTTTCGTGCGTAAAAATGGTAAATATGTCCATTCTCGCAAACAATCCACCGCCTTGCTCAACACCGATTAACGTTCGTACGATAATAAAAGGAGAAAATGTTTATTTGTTTAAAAGCAAAAATATTAACTATCATTATTAAATATCGCTATTATTATGATTGCCTCATTTCGTTTAGTCATAATTCATAGGTAAAGATAGGTAAAGGCTGTTTTGTCTTCGTTTTATTTTCTTTTATCAGTGTAATTTTCTAAGCGAGGATGGTTTGTAATTTGCAAATGCATTCGAATGAATATAATTAAGTGGGATGCATCTCAATAACCTTCTATCGGAATCGTTGAAATAACGTGATTCAATTTTATAGTAAATTGAACCTTGATTATTTTCTTTAATAAAATCTCATAGATTCTTCTAAATATTCATCGCAGTAATTTAAAAATTAATATAAAATAAATTTGAAAATGTATCTTAAAACTATTTGAAAATCTGGAATATAGAAACTAATTACAGTACAAAGTATAATAGTACTTATGATTTTGTTTAAGATGTTCACAATCAGTTTCAAACATTTCCGTAAAAGGTTCTTGCAGATTAAATGGCATCTTTTGTAAACCTTGGTTAAATATTATTTAATCAGCACGTTATTTTTGGATCACAACCCGATAATAACGTCTTTGTAAATAAACTATTTTAGTGCAACCTTAATTATTATCTATATCAAATGCCTCTTTTCTTTCACTTCATCTCATAACAAGTGTAAAAAACAATTTACAAATAGAAAACGTATCATCCACGCAGTAGTAATAAAATTAAAGTACTTATATAACATAAGCAGTAATATTGCTTTACAAATATATCTATTAAGGTATTTAGCTATAATTCTGTCTTTAATCCTTTCACACAATATCGGCGATTTAAAAAAGAATATAATAAAAAAATGCATGGACAAATATAGATTTGTGCGATCGATACACGTGCACATACAACACTTACATTATGTACATGATCATGTACATCATTTGCAAGAAGAAAAGACATATATTTCATTCTGTTAATGTAACAGTCCTCAATGCATCTTCCGGATGCGTTTCTAATATGGCAACCGTGCCATCGTTAAAGGAGAACGAAATGCCGCCGTCGATCACCAAACCGGCATCGAAACAATTCGATTTCACTTTAATCTTGCTGGCGAAACCGCGCGATTTCAAGCCTTTCGGCTGCGGCCAAACGCCGGCCGATATTAAATCTCTCACCGTATACCCAAGTCTCGTATCATCTAAAAGCCGGAAAAAAAAAAGGAAAAATTAAAAAGCGATTTTCATTGCGTTCGAAGTTATACCTGGCGTAAAAATCAAATTCTTATTGTACATTTCCGCCAAAACCGTTGCCAGACTGTCTTTGCCCTCCGTCGCCTTGATGTCGAGGAAGCTCAACAGTTCGGCAACACTTTGTACCGGTAATCGATTGATGCTCAGATGCCACGACGTCGAACCGGTACCGGTGCAAACGCACAAACCGGAACACTTCATGAACGTCTGATGCTTCTCGCCGTTCAGCCACATCTCCAAGAAGGACACGCGTGCAGACAAGGATTCGCCAATGAAGACCTGAAAATTGTGCAAATCTTATGGCTAAGCGTTACCGAATGCACACGGTTCCCGATCTTCTCATCGTACGCAAAATACCTCATTCAATGCTAGAAATGGTAAGATTTTCGAATCGCTTTCCGTCATATCGATGGCGACGTTTCGCAGTTCCGGTATCCTCTCGATTTCGTGCAATTGCTTCGGATAAATAAGCCCTTTGCCGCCGTGTAGGGTCACTCTAATCCGGCTTCGAAGTAACCATTTGAATTGACCCTACCAACATGATAAATCGCACGTGAACAAGTAACAATCTATTGCCAAAGTATCCGCAAACCTTTTGCAGTTTCTCGATTGCCTCCTTGATGTTGTACGAATATTTCTTCGGTAAGCACAGATGACCCTCCGATCGATTAGGATCCGAATTGAATCCGATCACCGGTTTATTGTTATCCTTAATTTTACTGGCTGCCAATAGGAAAGTACCGTCGCCGCCGGTCGGTATGATCACGTCCGACCAATTGATGTTCTCTTGCGAATAATTGAATCTAAAATGTTAATTGACGGATTAATTCATTTTGCAAGTGAATCTTCTTACCTGTTCACAACTCTAGTTTCGATACCCATACTGTGCATCGCTTCGACGACTTTCGCTTCGAAATCTTTGTGCAAATTGTGATGGTGCATCAATTTATCGTAATCGGTGCCGCGATCGCGTATCTTCCGTTCCAATTCGGCATCGGTCAGGTCTTTGTACCGGCTCTTCTCGAATTCGTAACGCGACAGTTTGGAAACCACCAGAGCTTTTTCAATTGATAACTTATCGGCGACATTGTTACAATATTGACTTGACGACAAAGAGCCTGTAATTGTATTATATGTACCTGAAAGAAAAATCGATTTAATGAAGAAAATATTTTAAAAGAATTAGTGGAATTAGTTTTGGAAAACGTCGAATTTAAGAACGGCAACAACTTTTAATTAGATTATATAGTTTTAATGCTGAAATCTTGAAAGCTTCAAATTATATGCAAACCATGCGCTGAAAATTTCATGTTGATTGGGCAGCCAACATTACCCTGAAAATTATCAAGCTTTCAGCTAAAATTTAACGAATTTAACGAATGTAGCGATAATCAATTTACTTATATATGGTAAAGTTAATCGAATTTTTTAGGCATTTCAAGCAAATGTTTGCTATTTATGGACATTTTCAGACATCTAAAGAAAAACTATGTCTTTGTCGCTCAATAATGAGATTTCTTGTAGATTTACAATTATACTTTCTTATCATTTCATGCATTGTGTGTTGCATATTATTTAACTTGATAATTTGATGACTACAAAAAAATTAGAGCAGATTTTTTATGTTTCGGGATCGATTGAAACGAGCGATTTGAAAATGGGGTCAACGAAAAATTTTCCACTCTTCAAGACTCACCTAATAATATATTCTTGATTAATAACCGTTGCTTATACATTGACGTAACTATTAAAACTTATAATTTAGTAAAATTCATTTATAGTGCACACTTTTATTGTTTATAATTATTATTATCCTGGCTAAAATCCTTTAAATTTAATAATTAAATGCGCTTTAGGTTATGATAAATCTATGTAGGATATATATGTATTTCACTTTGATACTTTGAACTGTTCGAAAAAGAATCTCTACTTATCAGTTTATTATTATTATCAATGGTACACCACTACGTATAATTAAGCAACATTTATTTTTAATTAATTAGTATTTTTCCGAATGAGAAATATGCGCAGAATTGAGTGAATTTATAGCGATTGAGAAAAAAACTTATCTATAAATCTTCCTAATCTTCAAAACATATTTGGTTTGCTTCTTATGCTGTTGATTATGCAAATTATTTATTTATTTAATTGTCAGATACGTAATTTAACGAAAACAAGATAAGTTTATTTATTTAGATACTTTTTTCGCTATTTTATTTGCCATTTAGGTTAACAATACCGGCTTCTTTTTTAACAATGAAGCTAATCCTTTGATTCCTTACCAATTTTTTTATTAAGAATTTAAAAACTTCACGTCAGGCATTGCAATTGGGACATTCAGTTTTTGCGTGAAAATTAGCAACAAAAATATATTTTGGGGTTTTGATTGATGAGGGGCATTTGCAAATTTTGGATCCTTCAACAACCTTGCATATCGTTTTTGCTGGTTGCTGATATTTCTATTTCATACTCAATTTATTTGCAAAATGAGAAGGAAATATGAGGAATCTTTTTAATCAACTTGCATTCCAATCATCTAAAAGGCTGCCGTTTGTTATTATTGTGCAAAAAGATGAGAAACTGTGTAATTGGAAACTTGAAGAACTGGAATTCATCTTATAACGACTTGCATCTGAGGGTTTCTTTTTGTATTAATAGTAAGTAAAGGAGGAATTCGCTGCAAGTTTTTGCGTTAATTAGGAGGATGCAAAGCGAAAGACGAGAATTTATAACATTGGCATTTCCTTTTTATTTAATTATAAACAATTGTAATTTATAATAATAAAGTATTTCATTTATTGTACAATTATGATATGACTAATTAATTTAATAGAATAATTCATAAATATTCATTCTAAATATTATTATTCGAATGACAACTAATTTTTCAAACTTTTATATACAATATTACATTCTTTACATTTCATTTAACAATATAATAAAATATATTCTATCAATTATAATTTTTCAAAATTAAAATGAAACAAATTCTAATCAGAATCCTGAACTTTCATCAACGAACCGACACATTGCGAAATATAATCAAAAAGTTGATATTAAGCACTGTCTCGATTCCAATTTTGCTTTTTGTAATTAATAACTTTGATAAAAATTCAGGTGTGCACTATGACGTAAATAACAGAATGGCCTTTCTCGTTCTTTGTTATTGTTCATCGATTTTAATTAATTAATTATTTGCATTCGTATAGGAATTCTGTGAGGGGGACTTTTCTTAATTCTCACTTCTTTTCACGTCCGTGATTATTATTACTCTTTAATCCGTTACTGTTAGAGCCAAATAATTATAAATGAAACTAATAGCCATGCTTTTCGAAACTTTTTCTCATCGCAATTTGTTGTGGACTCTTTGCTTCTCTGATAAATTATCGAATCCATAACAAATTACTATTTTTTATTTTAGTAAAGCATGCCATCATCATCTCTATTCAAATTAATTTTCGTTTAGGTTTCATTGATGATCTTTGATCATCTAAAAATCGTCAAATTGGTGTCTGCAAAAAAAAAGTCGTGCAAATAAAACGCATGCCACTTTTACTTTCTACATCTCTCATGTATCGGGTCATTCTACTATTAATTTTTAAAATAATTACTAATTAATTGGTTAATGGTAATATTATTGTTAAGGAATTATTTGAAGGTTCTTATTTACTTTTGCTCTTAATTTGCATAGCAGAATCAATTAGCGAGTGATTTATCTTTTGAGTATTCTTTTCTTTGCAAATAGCGATTATTCTTAAAGCAAAATTGTTTCGGTAAAGAACGACTCGAATCAGAAACTCGATTCCGTCGCCTAATTAAAATCATTCACTAATTAATTCTAAAACTTGAGACGAAATTTCATTCTTATTATGTAAAAGATTGATTCTTTCAAAATGATATGCCTTCATATTTCATATACTTAACGCTACAAATTAAAATGAGATTATTCCGTTTTCGAGAAGGTTTCTTCTTTAAAAAGTATTCGGTGTGAATCATGCCAAGAAAACATTATAATTGTAGTTATTAATTAATATAATGAGCAACAGTGTTTCTATTATTAAATAGACGGATTAGTGTTATTCGAAAATACTTTGGAAAATTCGAATTTGAAATGTGTTTTATCGTATTGCTTTTAAAATTTACACAATTGGCAATAGGGTTGTTTCAAATTTATTTTAAGATCTCTATCAGCCAGATATATTGTTAGCAAGTTGGTAGAAGAGTCATTAAAACGTGGTGTGTCTCACGAATGATTATTATTCTAGTTATTTTAACTTAATAAAGTCTTATTTTGTCATCAATTAAATCTACAACTACAACGAATATGTTCAGCTCATTATCTAATTTTAAAACTTCTTTTCTTTCCTCGTTTCGTCATCAACTGTAACTCTTAAAATTTTTGAATTATCAATAAGTTAATTGGTAACATTTATAAAATGCAAGAAGGAATTCAATTTACTTGATTCTATATTAAGATATAATATCGTTAAAGCGGTAAATTCTTTTTTCCCTTTAGTTAAAAAATTCGATTAAAAGCATCTTTATCTATATTTGAACTTGTTCATGAATTCGGTTTGGACATATTGAGAAATTGTTAATTTTATACTTATTGTCCATCATATAACTTTTTAATATATGCAATATTAATTGATTAGATGAAATGCAAAAGATTAATTATTTAAAACTTGCAAAATATCTCTTCCTCATTTTTTATATCGTCTAAAGCTTTTAATAAATATCCTCGATTTTCCTTTCGCGCGCGTGTGTGTGTGTCTGTATTATTTTTCATTAAAAATCGACATTATCTCCAATTTTAACTCGCAAAAATGCCTCAAATAGAATTAATTAGTACGTATTATGCTAGCTTCAAGGGCTTAATTAATTAATTCGTTATTCAATTAACAAGCAACTAGTTGACGCTCTAAAATCTAATCGATTAAATTCAAATGGAATTCATTCAGATGAGAACTGGTAATAAAGGAATTCGTCATTCAAACGAAAAAAAAAAAACTAAATTAAATCAAATAAATTGCCTGATTTTTGTTAAAATTCTAAATTTGCCCTTTTTGGTCTCTAAAGGGCCTTTCCAAATAAAATTTGCTCAATATCGTCGGAAATCGCCGCTAAAATCGAACTAAAAACTGGATCCAAAATGTATTATTTGAAGCAAATTTACGAGAGTGCAGTTAATATGTATAAATGTAAAAAAATAAATAAATCATCAACCAAATCAAGAAGAAATTAAATAATTACTTTATACAATCTACCTAATGACCATGCACAATAATGATCGCAACAAAAAAGCAAAAATTAATAATAAGGGAACAACGTGATGACACAATGTCACACTCGATGCTCCATTACACCTGTCCTCCTCACAGAAGCACATGTGGCCAGTGCCGCTACTTTCCATCATGCACACGTGGTCTACCATAAATAAATTTATTTGCAATTCGGACGTACACGTTCGCCTCACTACTTCGTATGCTGCAATGTCAAAAGATAAAAGGACCGAAAAATAGGCGCAAAGAAATCGTAAAGGACAACCGGAAGTCGGCGAAGGACCAAACGACAGTGGCAAAGGATAAGCGGAGCCATGGAGAACGTTTCATCTTTGTCAAGTTTGCAATGCTCGATATGTTTTGTAAAAAGACATTTTAAAAATACTAACGTGATTTCGCGTGCCGCACCATCTTCACGCAGCATCCGTTGCACGTCATCAGAGGCGGTAAATCGCGCGGAAGTGCTGTGTAATTGAACGGATCCTTACAGCGCGAATCCTTCCAGCTATCGCACTCGTAGCAATAAACTTGTCTAGCTGGAAATTGCAACAACGAAATAACATAAAACAGCCATTTTCCACGATTCGCACAATCAATTTTCCACGTGCAACAATTTGCTTTTGCTGCGAAATGTACAAAAACGATTTTCGCGACGATGAATAGGCAAAATGAATTTGCGAAAGGATCCAGCGCGAGCAATAAAGTTGAATTCTTCTTGGGTTGGCACACTTTTATAACGCCATCCAAACATTACTTTGGTAGCCCTCATGTTTAAACTGACTTTTGGTATTTCATTTTAAAACAACTGTCAAAGAATTTGAGCAGATGTGCCAACTTATGAGAAAAAGAATCACAATATTTTATTGAATAAGCTGAAAGTAGCGCAAAAAAATTTAATCACACTGCCGAATAAACAACTTAAATTTGTTTTTTCTTTCAGGCAACTTGAAGGATTTACAATTTTTCTTTGTCCACTTATTTCACTGAATATTGAATGGATGTCATCGTCTTTGTACAGAAACGTGCGGCAATTTATAATTTAACAGAAGTTTTTAATACAAATAGGTTTGTAGCAGGTCCATTCGATTATTAATAATCATAAATAATTGTTGTTGCTATTTTATTCTGCGTTTTACCGACCTTCTAGTCAATTGCCAAGAATCGTGTGAGATAAATCATTTGCGGAAAACAATTAATAATAATAATTGCCATATAGTGCGAATGCAATATCATTTCCCAAACCGTTTGATCTTTTCGCATTGTAATAATAAGTGATTTAAACAATTTGTTAGAATAAAGTTTATATTGAACAAACAACAAACGAATCTCGTAAAAATGATAACTTATTGCTTTTGTACATTTCACATTGTATATTGCTAGTTAATTTTAATAATACAAAGAATTATTGGCAATATTTCTGATCGTCCAGAAACACATAGGGAAAACCAACTTACTTTGGCATTCGGCATTGGTTATTGTTGTTATTGTTAGCAAAATTAGCGCTGAAAAAAGAAAAACCATCAAATCGAATTAATTAATTAAACGATTGTCATACGAAATTATCTAAGGTTAAAAAGTAGTACTTTATGATTAGGAAATGTTTGTACCACACTAAAATAAAAATAAAAAGATGCATCAATGAACGAACGATACTTCTACTTCTTTCCACTTCATCGGTATTACTCACGTTCCCTTTTGGAACACCTCGCTTTTATATTGCCAAACGACACGATTATCACAACTGAAATCATTTTCAAGTGCTCGATTTCAAAATACTAAAAATCTTCCGTTATAATAAATAACACTTTATATGAGAGGTTTAATAGTCCATTCTTCGTAATTGTTAAATTTGAAATAGTCAAGTGCAGAAACTTCTATTGCATGAAATTATACGATTTTTATTGCATTAAATTGCATCAAATTGGTTACTTTGAATAACGTCCGGTTCGAGTTGATTCCAATTAAACTTGTTGTACCTCGTTATTGTTCTTCACGTACGTAACGAATTGAAATTTAAATTAACTTCGCTATCTATATTTGCAATTGAGCGAATTAAGTTTCTCTTTGATAAATCGTATGTAACGAAACGAGAAACCGTTTAATTCTATATACGAATATAATGCTTAAAGTGTAAAAACCATTTATTATTACGCGGAAAATTGTTTAAGCTGCCGCTCTTATAATAAGTTGAAATTTATGTAAGGCTTCACGGTAGATAAGTGCAACGAAGGTGGAAATTTGCGTCCACGGACATTAAGACACTCGCCTTCGTTTAATAATATTAATAATTCGCTTATGCAGCATAAAGTTACCCCTTTCCTTATTACACTATTATACATCTAATCTAAATTGGATCATACTTGAAAAAGCGACGTTAAAAAAAAACAGAAAGGCTAATCGCGTTCATTATGTAAACGATTTGCTAAAATAATTAATATTGCGCTAAAAGTTTAACTTGAACACAATCTTATCGTTGATTTTCTTGCCATTAATCTCAATCTGCATAACGTATTGTTGCAAAACCAGAATGACAATGATTATGTTTTGCCAATACAATAATTGTCTGTTCTTTAAACGCTTTCACGCATTCACAAACTTGAATCGCGGCCAATTTTCCATTTGGACAACTTGCCTGTGGGCGTTGACGATGTTATGTATTATTAAAAAATATTAATAACAATAATTTAAATGTTATTCACAATATGTATCCAGTTCGTCTCCTAACACTTTAATTTCGATTAATTTCCTTCTAAACAGAAGCCGATTATTATGATGATTCTCGGGCATTTGAACGTGCAAATTAATGATTGTTTACGAAACCTTCGACAATTGCAAAATCGTCGGTGATACGAAACACGTTTCCACAATTATTAGCTGTATTCTTTAAAAAAATGTTTAGTTAATATCGCGTTTAGAGATACGAAATTTACAGTTTTTTGCGACAAGTGTAACTTAAATATTGGCAACAATTTTAATTAAACGAAGCAATTAAAAAGCGTCGTAATGCGGATGTTACAATTTTGCGCGAAATTTTGCCGATTGCGCCCTTATTTATTAATATTTGGACAGTCGAAGGACGTCTCGTTTTTGGCGATTGGCAGAATAGTTAGTGGAATTCAAAATTTTTAGTTTGCTGGTGTCAATAATTTATTTTGAGGATGATCTCAACTATTTTTAAATTCGATTATATCGTGTTTGTGCAAAACTAATAATCGCAAAAATAATTGAAATAAACATTCTAAAGCGAATCACTTCGATTTGTTGCTGTTAGCGAACCTGTAACATTTACAAAACTAAAGTGTTTGAATTGTCGTGTATGTGTGTGTATGAAGGGCATCGTTAAAGTCCTTCGCGATCTTTTTCGCACAATTTATCCTTTTCCTTATGATTTTGACATTAATTAGAAATATAAAGGTGTTTACGTTACCTAAACCAATTAACAGATTCGTGGTCATCTTTTCTAGTTATTTTTTGCGTCCTTCGCTATATACTAATCATTGAATCGATTTCTTATCGTACAAAATTGATCGTAAACATTTGGTCACTTCCTTCTTCCTACATCTCAAGAATCCGGCGACGAATTCGTTCTTTTGCCTTTAACTCGATCGACCACTATCGAATGCACAATAACCGCATCTTCTACAACAATCCACTATCGTTTCCAATTGTTCCATTCTTATTCAGAGCAAAAGCCCTCCTCCTTCGTTTTTTCCACTGCGTCACATTCGTTATCACTCCAATTTTCCAATTAAACGTACGAACTGAAGGATGATTTCGTTTAGGACAAATCACGGCCACACGGCGTTGTTTTTTTGATTATTATGCGGCAAAGCTTCCGTCCATCCCGTTTGTTGCTGCCCGCCGTACGACGACGACGACGGCAACGACGGTGGTGGTATATTGATCTATTTTCCCTCCTTCTCTACCGAGAAAATACACACATACACACGGTGCGGCTATGCGGCTTTCAACATTTATTATGATCACTATTATTATATTATGATGATTCCCCGTTACTTAAAAGTTAAAAAAAAAGTGAAAATAACGTTGGAGTATTTATTTTTAATACTACAACATCTAAAATTAAATCGAAAATAAAATTAAACTAAAACATCCTCTCTTTCATCTACACGCAATCACCGGAGATAAATGCGACAAACCCTCGTCGCCGGAACACGTTCGAATTGTGGAAAGTGGTAACATAACCGGATCTGAAATTTACGTCTGCATTTGTTAGATTTTGCTTCTTTTCTTTGAATAATTCGTAAAGAGAAACGAGTCAAAAACAAATTCGATGACTTTCTAAGTGCTTTATTCATGAAAAAAATGTAAATTATTCTATGAATTATATAATAACTTTTTCATCATTATCAATCATGATCATCTCTAAAGTAGCAAAGAGACACGATACATAATTTATTTCATAATAATAATAATAAAGAAATATCTACATTGTCCATAACGTTTTCTTCGTCCAACTTCTTTTATGCATTTTTTTTCACAATGTTGCAATTATCGGAACAACATTTATAATAGAGCAAAAATATATATATATATATGTATGTATATATATTTAAAAATAATTAAAAAATAAAAGGAAAACAAACACTGCTGTTTTAGACTAGTCCCCGTCTTTTCCATCATTATTAATCGTCTCCGCAAAATAAAAATCAGTTTCTTTCTCATATTCTTCTCGTCAATCAACACTTGATTTATTTAATTATTGCCATTTAAATTAATTGTACAATATACAGTTTTCATCGTATCTTTTCTTCATTAAGTTGTTTTGTTTTAATCACCAAATAACAATATCATTAACAGATTTATAATTATTGTTGCTATCATTATGTAAAAACAAATTGAAAAAGAGTAATAATGTACAAGAATGATGAAGAAATAATCGCGATTGTTGTTGTTCATTTTAAAATTAATTTGTATAACACTTATGTGAATAAAATTGCCCGTCTTCTTTCACTTTCGCACATTGCCTTTTCGTCGACGCGAACATCTTGCATTGTTCGTTTAGTTGGCAAAAAGAATGCAATAAACAGGTAATAATAATTGTATATTAGTTATAAGTGATTTTTTTAAATAGAGACCACTTAGTTTTAGAGCCACCACACCAATTGCACTCTCACTAAACGTTTTCTTCTTTTTATTATAAATGACAAGAACGAGAAATTAAATAAACGAAAAGAAAGAACAGAAAATAATTAAGTCTAACAAATTTATATTAAAATAATAAATATAATAAGACAATAAATATAAAGGCGCAAACTTATATTTCGTGTGATATTGTTAAAGGTGATGTGGCCAAAAAAGAGAAAAAAAAAATCCGCATAATAATTATAATAGTAATAAAGAAGTAAATCAATATGAAGAAATACACTCAACTTTTAAGTTTCTTTTCTTTTTAATTTCACTTTAATCAATGTCAGTCCAGGATCACGACTTGTGGTTCATCTTTCGTTTTCAATTGTCGCCACGGTTTACGCGCGGCCCTTCGCAATTCACCCGACGTTATCTGTTTTCTTCGTTTTCTACAACAATAACAATAAGTTTACACACAGAATACAGGTTACGTCTTATTTTTCTCGAAGAACTTCCGAGATCGTTCACGTATTTAACAATACAAACCTTATAGCTTCCGTCGCCCTAAAATAAACGTCGTCCGGCGCGTCCATCCAACTGATCACTTGCTTCCTGCCGGATCCGGTACGCGTCATGTGAGCAATTCTCGGTTTACCGTTGATTTGTGTGATGTGTCGCGGCATCGCTTGTGCGGTAGTGATCGTTGGCGGTATCATTGTGGTGTACTGATCGGAAGATGCTATCCGATTGATCGGTACGCCTTCCTTGTTGAGCCGTTTCGGTGGCGGCGTCGATAATGCCGGACCTAACAAAAAAAAATCAGACGATTTATTAATAACGACCTTTCAAATGTCGAAAAAATGTGCGCGTTTTTTAGGAAAACGTCGGTGTAACGATTATTATAATGACTCACCGTCATCCCAATCCAAATCGGAGTAAAAGCCAGCAAACGATAAAGGTTTATTAGTACGATTGGCAAATTAACGAATAAACGTTTTAAATCATGCGAAATACTTACTGTCGACGCCGTTCACTTCTTCGTATGCGCGACGCTTCAATGACGGCGACATATTGTTCAAGCAGACCTTCTCCACTTCCGGCTTGTTAGGAACTCTCTCGTACAACAGACTGCCGTCCGGTGCTTTCGGCGGTTTCGGGTAAGCGACCCGTTCCGGCTTCGGCAGTTTATCCTTATCGGTCAGTATGAGCCATTGCGGCGTGACGCTGCCGGGATTGCCCAGTTTCGTCGCAATGTTCGTCACGCTCCCACGAAACTTCTTTCTGTACACCAGCAATTGCTTGAGTTCCACCATCGTTTTGCCCATCATCTGCACACTACATTCCTGTTTAACCGCCTGGATGTTGATGGCAAAGAACGGTGCACGGGCGGCGTGTCGCGGTCGCATTATGTGTTTGCACAAACGTCGCGACATCCGCGTCAACGGCGTCGTGCACAGATAGAAAGCCGTTCGCGTCTTCATAATTGGACGCGGTGAACCCGAGCGTACCATTATACCATGCGCGGTGGCGTAGTGACGACCCAGATGCACTTTCAATTTGAACTCTTTGCCGCAACCGCTTATGTTACATCTAAGGAGAACAAATACGCATCAAACAACTGTTCGATGAAGAAGGATTTTCGCAATTTGTACCTGTGCGGCCGATGTGACAGCAGGCACATCCGGTCCTCGTCTAAATCGCTGCCGCTCTTCTTCTTGCCGCTCAAATCGAACTCGCTTTCGCCGTATCTCGATGGATTCTTAAGGCCGCCGTATCTCTTCCAATACAACCAACACGTGTTACACAATCTGCATTGCATGTGCTGCGGACCCCACGCATGCCATTGATTCGAAACCGTCACTAAATGCAGTAAAAGATAACGAGAAATGAGAAGGAATTAGTTAATCACTTTTAGTGCGGCAAAGAACATGGTTTGAGGCGAATATTTGCAAAAAAAAAGGATTGCGATAAAATTATTTGCATACCGTTACACGATTCACATGCCTTGCCACCCAATGAAACAGCGGGATCCGTGCTACCATTACTGTTACCGTTCACAACGCCTTTATTATTGTTAATTGCCGACGAATTGGGTCTATTGCTGGAAGAAGAAAACGAGAACGATTAAAAATTGTTTAAATTGGTAAAAAACTAGAAATGTAAGACTATTGCGACAACAATTATCAGTTAAAGAAAGTCACAATTTGTACAATCGAGAGGAACATCTTTGATAACAATTATACAATTCAAATCCGAATCGGTTTTAATGAATTGATTGAACCACTCACTAATTAGGAATGTAAACTTGTTTCAATTTGGATTCCGCCTCGACCGCTTTCACCCGTTTCTGTTGCACGTATCGGTCCGTCGTCTTCCACATGTAATAGTATTCGATAATGTTCTTGAGCGTTTTCCACGGTAAAAAATCGTGGCGTATATCGTTGAAATCCTTCCCGTACTTGTCGAGCGCCTCCTCGAACAGATTCGCCTCGGACGCACTCCATTCCTCCATCTCGTCCCTACAAAGCACCGGTCCACTGGACGGCACCAACGAGCCGAGCGCAAACGACAGATCGTAATTGTGACGGTGCAACGTGTCCATCGCGTGGAAGAGCGTGATGTCGCGACTGGCCGCCGCCGCGGACATGTGCAACGACGGCTGTTTCACGCTCGAACTGCAGTCGAGGGCGCGCGCGAACGTGCCGACGGAGCGCGACACGACCAGGAACTGATCGATCTGACGATCGGACAAACTGTGCTCGGGCGTCCACACTAACGTCTCTAATTCGTTCAGATCGCGTCCGTCACTCTCGCCCTCCTTCATCAACGACGTCACGTCACTCTGGTAGCGGCTACCGACCCGTATCTCGCCCTTGTCGGCCAAGAGCGTCTTCTGCGTCGGATCGTAGACGAGACAGTAGAAGAAGACGTCGTCCTTGTTCACGTACGAACTCAGCGATTCCGTCTCGTTGAACAGCGTCACCGAACATTTGCCGCGGATGTGCGTTGCCGCCAGCGTTTCCACTTGCCGCGACAGGAACAGTTCGCGATGCCGGATCTGATGGCGTTGCTTCGACGTCAACGATTCGGTGATCGGTTCCGTGGCGGCGGGGCTACCGCTCGATTCGTCTAAGGCACCTGGAAACGAGAACGATGAGGCCGCGTTAGAAATATACGATCGGAGATTGCAATAGATCATTGAATCGACGAAATTTCGGGATTGTTAGCTCGCGAAATGCGACATTACTTTTAATTTCGTCCTTCTTTACGTTCACTGATGCGGTTTCCCTTGTTCCTATGCAGTTGCAATTAAAATAAAAGCACAGCATGGATTGCGGTTTCAGGATAAAAAGTGAGGCGTTACTCTTCTCCTTTGCATGCGGTCCACATGTTATTGAAGCTTTACCAATCAAGACCACAAATATATAATTAGATTTTGTAACAAAAACATGGTTAGTGTCAATCGTTGACGCCTTATAATTGTGAGTCCATTATTTATATTATTAGCAAGAGTGAATTATAATTGGAACGTTTCGTTCTCGATTCTTTATTTATCCGCCTAAACAACTTTTGTTTGTAGAACGAATCTTAGACTTGAACAGTAACCAAGAACTCTTGGACAAACGAAGTAATTAATTCGCACATTCGGTTACTTTTTTGCCCAGGCCGGAAGAACAAACGGAAGGCAATCGATAGAGGCGATGGTACGAAATAGTGGAGGTTGGCAACTTTTTAATTTCATTAAAAATCCAAAAATTATAGTTTAATTGAATTTTTTCTTGCGAAGATCGCTTCAAATTTTAATTTTGTTTCGTTTTTTTTTTTCAAATTTGAGAGCTAACATACAAAATAGCTTCCTCTATTGCAATTGGTACAAAATAATTAATGCAAATCAATAAATTTTGGTTGAATTTAACGATTTGCATTCGAAAATGTTTGCTCAATTGCGAAGAGCAAAAAGAAACTGATTTTTTTAGCGATTCTTTTAAATCATTAATGCGAAAAATAAGAATTTTATAATGCAAAGCCAAAATAGGTTCCAGATAATATCCGTATGTATTAACCATCCCGGGGCTCACACTTCCTCTCCAACGCCCCCCCGAAAACTCTCATCTCTCTTTCGTTCGCCCTTTTTCTCTCTATCTCACCCTTTTTTACCCTCCCAAATACATTACACAAATGAGAAAATGTAGCAACAGTTTTCTACGATCGATAACGTTATTACAAAAGCGAATTTTGTGCTTTCCAAAGCACTCGTATGTATATAATATATACATGCGAGTTTGTGTGTGTGCGAGACGAAAAATTTGCATTTAAATCAACCAATTATTCGCAATATACATATATTTCCGTTCAGGTATATTCTAGAATCTTGTTTATAATTTCTTCTTTTTTTTGCTTCAGCATCATCATCTTGTTTTAAATAAATTTATAATGATTATTGAAAAGCATAAATTTACGATACATAAAAATGAGAGCGGCCGAAGGGAGCTTTTGTATGGTACCTGAATAATCATAATGTATGCATTAATTACGTAAAAGCAGGTGCTAATATAACGCGGCAAAAAATTCAGAGTTTTCAACCTTTAAACTTGACCATTTTTTTTAAATATGTGTATGACTTAATTAATTTCAATATTGACGAATTCCAGTTTGTTTAGAGGACGAATAACGCAGACGGTTTAATTTAAAAAAATAACATACAGGTGTTCTGCAGCGTTTTCCTTTTTTGCTTTCGTAAAGCAATCAAGCCATTATTTCATGCACGCAAAAAATTAATTAATCGATACAGTTAGCGAAATAATAAAAAATACTTTTTAATGATCCGTAATTAAAAAGCGAAGAAAATACAAACAAATCGATTTTATTTAAGATTTCTGAGACGGTCGTGTTGCGTGATGGCGAAAAACGAAACGTTAAAAAATCACACGCGTTATAGCGGAGAATCCTACAAACATATATACAGGGCGATGACGTTTTGATGTATTTATTTGCCAGTTTCACGCCATAACCTACATCAATAAGCTGACAATCCTCCCTACAATCTGTCAACTTAATTTGACGTTAAGCACGTCGAACGTATTTGGTGCCGCAGATGAACCGAGGGACGTGTGGACGTCTTCGTTTCACTTTAGAACTTGCCGTATTTTTAATAAACATGACGGTAATAAGGCGGACAAATAATAAAATTAAATTGAACGGAGTTAAAATAATGGACAGGTTGTTGTTGGTGCTCTTTCGTATGTGTGTATCGTAATGGCCGAAGAACTAACTAAACGAAGGCAAAAAATATAAGAAAAGCGAGCAAAAAGAAGAGGAAGACCGGCTTAATAATTATCTTGTGTATGGATACGTGAATTTCATATTAAACACGTTTCCTATACGTTTTCTCACGACTTGTTCAATGAGATAGTCTAGAACGCTTTCTTAACTAATAATAAGGATACTAATGCAGACGAGGATTATTATTTAATTCTAATATTTATTTTGTTTGGGTCGAAGGTATCATAAAAATTGCAAATAATCGCAGATTGAATAGGCCGGACGAGAATACGTAATATTTATCGAAGGAGAATGCGAATATTTGCAAGATAAAGAAACTGAAAGGAGTTATCATTTGCAACAGGATATCGAACGATAAAACTAATATTCATCTAACGGAAATTTCAGATACGATATCAATATAATTTGTTTGTTTAATTAAAGTGGACAAAACCCGAAATAACCAGAAAATGAAACAAATCTCTCGCTCGTCTTTACTAATGACAGGCAAATCTCATCCAAAGAAAGTAATTAGTAACATTTTGACTGTGAAAGTAGCGTGTCTTCAACAAAATGTTGTGATTCAATGTGAACAATGCAAAAGTAGAAAATATAAAATTTACATATACGCGTTGGATTGCCATTAAAAATGTGAACAATATCAATTTAAACAATTTACCGCGCTTCTGACATCGTTCAATATCACAAAAATTTCCATGAACTCTCCGTGGATTTCCAAAATTTTCTTTCTTAATTGCGTCAACCTTCTATTTCCATCGATTACCACCGAATAAAAGTATGTTAAAGACGATTTTTATTTGCAAACCGTGTAATAGATTGTAGTATTTGTTTTTCTCCCATTCGGAGAGGAACCGAAGGATCCCGCAGCTTTTAATTAAATTCAAATTCCGGCGCAATCGATTATTATTTGCCAACGTACGTACGGAAACTTTAAACTCGGCAAATCACGGGTTTTGTCTGCAGACTGTTTTTGCATTTAATTTGCGAGAATTAACGTTGCTCAAAAATCGAAAGATAACACAAACAAACACACTTGTCTGTAAGCAAACAGATTAAATTCAGGAAAAAAATATTAAATCATAATTCGGTTACGTTATGCAATGAATTACGCAATGTTCGGCTGAATTTAGGTACGGCAATGTGGCGAAAATTGCAGTTAATCGAAGGGTTTCCTCTCAGGCATTTAACAGCAATTTAAACGATACAGTATTCAGCTTAAATAGATCGCTGACGATGATGCGATTTATTTAAAGAAATATAAAATTGAATTGTCTAAAAAAGACGGTCATTAATTTTAGAACGGGGTTTTTAAGTGCATCGTCAGGTATCATCGTCAAACTATTGCACAAGAAAAGAACTAATAAATACTGGTCCGACGCAAAAAGATCAATTCCAACAGAATTCCGCATCCATCGAACGAAATGCAAACTTCGGGATTTAGAATATACGAAACATTAACGTGAAAATGCGAATCAAAATGCCGAAACGAAAATGTTTCTTCTGCCGAGGGCGGAAAGTGTTATTTCGCACGGGGACGGCGGCGTGGCTTTATAATTTTCCACCGCTCTTTACTTCATCTTTCCATCCTCTCTCCATCATCAACATCATCTTCGCATTCTCTGTGCGAGGGGTAATTATACCTAAAGTACAGTCGCAGATAAAAGAAAAGGGCATCTCGCAGTTGTCATGGTGACGCAGGGTCTCTCTTTCTCTCATTTTTTGCCCATCTCTCTCTCGCTCTCTCTGTCTCTCTCATTCGTTCGTTGTACAGTTTTCGCCAGGAGTTTGCAAAAACAACGCGCGGCATAGGTTCAGTGACAAGACAGGTACAGTCAAGTCCTATGTAGAAGAGCGCGAATGTGTGTGAGTGAATATCGATCGTATAATCACAATGAATATAAAAAATATATATATATATATATATATAATACACACGTACAAATGTGTGTATGAGAAGCAGCCTTTTTCCCCACCAATTTCAGTTTCTGCTACGACCAACGACAACAACGTCAACGGCGACGACGGAATTAGAAAAAAAAATAGTTAATTAGCAACAGCTAATTAAATCGTATTAATTAATAAAAGATCCCTCTCCTTGGCATTCATCAAAGTCATCCTAATCATTCAACGGATTTCTTTCAGATTTCTAGCGGTTAGATGAGCAACTAGCAAAAGGGGGTCCTCGTCTTTTTTTTATGTCTCGAAACTGACAATTGTTCTTCGCGCCGATTGACAACATTTCCATTACTCTTTTCCTTTGGCCGATATTTAGGACGATAACGATGGATGGCGGGACGTCGCCGTCTTAAAACGAGATCGTTTCCTCGGACTACTTACATTGGTGTTTATCAGCTAGCTGAATCAATGGATTGGGCAAATCCCTGCGTCTATAAAAACACATTACTTTCGCTTCGACATTGCCGGACGCCGTTTTATTCAATTCTTCGATGCGCCGTATCTGATAAGGGGACGTCGACGACGTTTCGAAATATACATAATCTGGAAACAAGGAGAATATATAATAATCGAATTAGCACGTAACCAACAGATTAAATGTGCGGCTAATTGCTAATTATCGAATGGACGACGAACGAATTAATAACTGCCAAATTAATCGGTCAGGTGTTAAAGCTCTTATTTCGTCCGTCTAATAAAAATCTCTACATACGCATACGCGTGAAATTTTGTATACGTAACCGTGTATAATATCGAATTTAATTATAACCCATTTTCTGTCTGTTGTTTATACATACGTACGTATAGAAAAGAGTTTCATTATCCGAACACACATTACAATCATTATATTATCATATCTCAATTATCAAAAAAAAACCTGTGTGTGTATGTGTGCTTAACACAAAGATTATAAATTTGGCCTTCGTTATAAGCAAAAGTCTACACACGAATTAGTGTAATGAACGACCAATGGTCCTCTTTTTTAAAATAGATACGTTAGTTAATTGCAAATTAATCAATTCGTCGATGCTCTCCTCAAAGAGACACACACACATCTTCGCATCCAACAATCATAACATGCTACTTCCAGCACATCGTGCTTGGGGCTCGAGTGTGCTTGTGCGGTGATTCCTGCGAATATGTTAAACATTGTGGAATATTAGATCTAATTATAATTGTAACAATCCAAGAGTGTATCATGTCCACATACAATAAGGAGAGTACTACTACTGTTCCACACACATAAACACATACACACACAACCAATAAACATATACGTACGTACGGACACAACATATACAGACACAACCGCAAAGGAAGACCAAGTTTTAATAATGAAATATATATATAAAAAAAACGACGCCGGTGTTAACGTTAATCCTTACCTCCAACTCTATACATGTTAGCTGTCATTTTGCAAAAACGAATCTTTAAATTCACTAAAATTATACTATAAAAACATAACAGACATTTTAAACTAGGTAATTTTTTTAAAAAATACTCAATGTTTTGTCACAACACATATCACCAACAAGCTTACAGACGCCATTTTCTCGTAGTCTGTTGGCGTCTGAACTACGAGCAATCAACCGAACGAAAACTGCGCCTTTCGTTCGAAGCGTCTAGTAGTTGAACTCAGTGTTATATTGTAAAAAAAGCAAACTGTATATCGATGCCTCGATTAATTAAAAATTCAAAACTTTATTAATTATTTGCGTTATGTGAATCAACAATTAGATATTCAATAAATATAACTTACAATAAATTCAGTCGTGCTGCTAATTACACGAAGGCTTTAAATTTATAGGCAACCAACTTTACAATAATTTAATTACGTATTTAATTAATTACTATTAGCTGCAGAACCATAAATGATTAAATTAAATGCTTGTCAGGACACTGTTCTTTGCTAACTAATATACATCAATTTCATTCTATGGACAAATTTATTTGCGGCGCAAATTTGAATCTCAAACTTTAATTCAATTATGGACTTTTAATCTAACTTACCCGATCGTAATTCTCTAAAATTTGTACAAAGAATGCCTCTTTTCTATTTTATTAATAAACTAAGTACATTTTGAATCGCCGCGCTTACTAATGTTAGAGAATCATAGAGTAACAATTAAAACTAGAATGAAGTTATCGACAATCAATTTATTACATATTTATTTGATGAATGCTACTTTTTATTAATTAGATTTTAATCAATTAATTGCGTAACGAACTTATCATTTATTTCACACTGGAATGAGTACATTTTAAAATTACTTTATAAGTTCTATTATAAAAAGTTATTCGATTTTAATTAGAGTCGTAGCTGTAAAGGATTTACATTTTCTGTGTGAAATAATTCGATATCTACTTAACTAAGCATTGTTAAATGGATTATTGGTAAATGTTTAAATAGTTAATGATTTTTCATAAAAACCGCCCACGAAAATGACAATTCGGGCAGTGTCGTTTTGTATCTACTAGCGGCTCATGTCAGTAGTTAATCAAAATGGCTGCCAGCGACGATGAACCTATGCAACATTTATATGAAGTTTTTACTAATTGTTTTAATAAAATAGCTAGTAAAGCACCGGGTGAGTACCGTTTCATTGATATTAATCCAATTAATTATAAACATTCGCTTAATTCGATTGCATTTGACAGTTACGAATGTTTAAGTTGTCAGGTAATGCGCGTGCGACCCAAAACAACAGCTTGCATCTTGCATTTTCTTAAGAAAATACATCTTATTTATTAATAATTGGAGTTGTTTTGGTACGTTCGAGCATACAGCGAATCTATAAAATGCATTTCGTTCGGTTTTTTATTACGAATCGTACGTGGAAAACGTCGTACTATTCTCTCGAGTTAAACTGGGCATTGTTTATTTACTTATGTATTTTATCCCCTTAACGGAACCGTACTTTAATTCATAAACAACACACTCTGCATCTTGCACCTACGTTTAGAGGCCGAAGAACTATTATAATTTCGTGCCATTTAAAAATATTGAATCTCACATCCAACGTTTATTAGTTCATTTATTAAAGCACGTGTCAATTTAACGGGGAAAATAATAATGTGACCAAACCGAATATAAAAGCATGCTATTTTGTGTGTTATCCATATCCATGTCTTTGCTGGATTTCACTTGCAGGTACCTTAAAATCATCATTATTTAAGTTTGATAAAGTCCAAAAATAATAATCTTTTGTTCTACTCTACTCGTCAATCCTATTAACCATATGATTTCTCTGTCTCTGTTTTTGCCATCTCGTACACGTACGACAACATTATAATATGATTAACGATTATTGGGTCATAAATTTTTGTAACTGTTCATTTGCTTGCTCTTACGTTGAGATTACTGGGGAGAATGTTCTCTTGGAAATAAGTTGCTGCTCGGTTCATTATTGCCGATGAAGATCCTTGGCTCTCTCGTTTTCGCGTAATAGAATGCAAAAAGAAGGAATGAAAAAATAATAGAGAAGCTTATTACGGAAACGGTATTGTTTACACATTCTTAGGCCGTGATTAATCTAATTAGAGTTAAATGAAATGGCCTAAAAAGTGGGTTTTAGGGAGAGAGAGAAAACCCAAGCGCAATATTTATTTTTTTATGTTAAAACAGGTGTTTCAGGCTTTCAATATAAGGTAATTACCTTATCTCGATTAGGAGGCTCGTGAGACGGTCAAATAATTTTTTTAAAAATCGATTACTAATGGGACGATTTGTCATTAATACACGCAGCAATTAATTAATTTTTATTTCTACTTCTCTCTGTAGGACGTTTGGAATGTTTGCTTGTATTGCAATAAATCAATTTGCAGTAAATTTTCTACAACAACTTAATAACAAAGAAGATGAAGAAGCAGCAATAGCGAACAGCGGCAACATTCTAACGAGATTAATCAGTGGCTTAGAAGTCGTGATGCATGAGTTATAATAATAGCTGTTACTGATGATGATTCGGATTCTCTCTTTCTCTCCGGTTCTCTTCAAGTTAAAATGCTTTCATCGTGAAAGGGTCCGTATTATTATTATTTGTATATACGGACATTGCTAATGTCACATTAAGATAACGTTTTAGAAATGTTTGGCGCAGGTTGACCGTTTGTTTCGCCATCGTTTATTGTTCGAGACGTGTCCAGTAGAGCGAAAGATCGTCTTTTAATAGTAATATAATAGCTTGTCCTGACATTGTGTGTATATGCACACGTATATGCGGGCCTAAGTGGCGTTCATGAATTAATTATTGCAGAGGAGAAAGAAACGTTTCAATGCTTAAACCCGCAAATGGTCTTTAAAACTATTAGCAGCGAGAAGTGTTTGGCAAATCGACGAAAATCCGTATCTCACATCAATCGGAGCTCGGAAAATCAGTTCAAAGGCGATTGCAATTTTTTGTTAAAGAAATGCGCTCGTTATCGGAAGCGGCTTAACCGTAATTTAAAGGCACGCATAATTATCTCTCTTCATTATTATTCATCCATCATTATCGAACGTTGCACATAAAGCGAACCAAAGCAGCGAACAGTAAGAAGAACCCGATATCCTTTGGGATGTTGAGCTATTATTATTATTATTATTCGTCTTTTTTATTATTCTGATCAAACAGATGTTATACATAATAGTCGTTAAGGCAACTTTTTTGGTTAAGCCGTGTTTCGTTGCTTCTCATAAACGAGCCTCAACGAAAAATTAAATTCCGACATTCGACACGAAATAATGGAAAATAATGATGATGGAGATGTTGAAGAAGAAGAAGCAGAAAAGAAATGGTTAAAATTCAGGAAGCCTGCGACGACGATGATGATGATGATGATTGGCACCGGCGGCCGTATGAAACAGATAGAGAGAGGAATAAACTTTATTATTATTGAAACGCCGTTGACCTTAATAACGATGGAATTTTGATTATCGTGCTTCAGAAAAAAGGAGGTTACTATTTAAAGAGGTTTTATTTGATGATAACATATTAATGCAGTTTTGAAATATCCAGCAGTTTCGTTGAGTAACATTATACTTTTGTCCAAGTTAAGTCACTCACTCGGAAGGTGAAAGAAAGATGCATTAAAAAAGAAAATCGTTTCCAATTATAAACTCGCAACTCCTCGATTTTATACAATGCGATCGTTTTTCTTTGGAGGAAGGTGAAACGGTTGCTTGCCATTATTTTAAAAATACTCCCCTGTTCGATTACAATAATAGGTGAATGATTCCTGCATCGTGCAATCTGAAATGTGTTCGACTTATTAGTTATTATTTTAATAGACCTCTGAAGTGATTTAAATTGAAATCCCTTTAAGAAACAATCTGCCAAATGGTAATTAATAGATCATCAATTTATTTTTAACTAACAACTAATGGATGCCAATGATAAATCTTTTGTCTCAAGTCATTATTTTCGCTTACAGCTTCGTTTATTTACTTTTATCGTTTAAGAAGAATCGCGATTCATTTTCCTTTGAATAGTATTTGTTAGCAAAAAGAAATTTCTAAAGTTACGACTTCCGGACGTTTCAGAGACATAGTTTTTAGCGATGTCAATCAAACGTTTTTGGCATCGAACTAAATGTTAATAGTACTAAATGTGACGACAATTATTTAATTTTTTTAGAATACTATTATTCTATAATTGGATCTAGTTGTTATAATCAATGTAAATCAAATCTATGCGCAAATACGAATTTCGCATAAGTTGATAGAAGTAATGAAAAGTTCTAAGTAACATATTAACTTATTTTATTCTTTGCAGAAAAAAACAATTTTCCACCGGCATATGGAGGAATCGATAACGGCATGGTAAGGCAAAAACTCTAGTTTTCAACTTTCTAGGAAGTTTTCATTTATCACCCTTTTTTATTTGAAGGCGGCATACGCACTGAGTCCCGCTGGTCCGGGATATTCGGGGCCCGGTGCCAGTCCGACACAAGCGACCGGCGAACCGTTCGCCGCCGACAGTCCGTATTTCCCGTTTAGCGCGCGGCCAAACAGTCGATTGTCGCCAGCGAAAACTGGCAAAATCGCCGCGAATCTACGATCGACTAAGGACGAACCGCAAGCGGTCACCATCGATGCCCAGCAATGGGTGAGTATATCGGACGAATCATTGCTATCACAATTTCTTGTGGTATCGAGAATGAAACCTGCGACAATAGAAGAAAAGATCGAACAGAAAGACAGTAAAAGACCGATGATTCGTTAAATGGGACTATTCGAATGAAGAGGGATCGAGATTTGGCGGAACAATAGATTTTAAATGCGACGATGCGATACTCGAAATGGTGTGATGTGAGAAGAACAGTTGATATTGGAGAGCGTTATGTAACGCGATGTGTGATAAGACTCTTTCCTCGTTTGTATAATTGCTAATCAATGTTTTTCTTTTTGCATAAAGAGACGTTTAATTGGCGGGGAAGGGAGCGAGATATCAAAATAACGCGAATGGTGAATAATGCGATTAAGATTATTGTATTATATCCTTTTTTTCTGCACATGTACATTTAAATCTCGTGTGTATATGGGATACAATAATGTAATGCACGAGTTCCTTTGTTGGTACTGGTAGCAGCATCAGCTAGTAGTGTACTAGGAGGAGTTGTTTATTTTATAACTTGCACGAAGTCAAGCAGTCTGACTGATTTCAGTTTCTCTAGCCCGTACTACCATATTATTATTATTGTAGTAGTGATGATGATGATGATGACGGCGTCATTGTAGTGGGGAACTCCTGTATATATACACACATAAATATAAATGTATTATGCATTTACGTAACGTCGACTTCGTCGCGGTTCTCGAATTCACTTCTTCATCTGGTGTACACAACCGAGTACGTACCTCCTAGCCATCGCGTCTCCGTCATCTATACGGTGATTTCCCACTCTCGCATTCGGTCTTCAATTTAACAAAGTGCACGTAGTGTGTGTTGGTTGTAGGTGAATTTTCAAATCGTACATTTAAAACGCCGATTTTTCGCTTTCGTCCATTTACCCTATAAATATCGAGTCGGTTTACGATTGCGCGTTTAATTACTATTATTGTGGTGTTCAATTTAAGAGAGGTTTTTAATAACAATAAAGGAAACCAAAAAGGCGAAGAAGAAGAAAGAGTAAAAACGCGTTCGAAAGTTGAAGGACAACCGCTTTCCGTGTGCGTGTATTTGTTTAATGTGTGTATATTTGTGCAATGAGTGAGAACGAACGAAAGGAAAAAATATGGTTTTTTTTTTCTGCCAGGCTCTTTATACTAAACGAATGGATTAACTTTAATTGCCATAACAATTGAACGACCGTCTTCGTACACGTTCTTGCGGTTGAGTCGGAACCGTTGAGAGAAGATGATGAATATGTGATTGATCGATGGTTTGCTTTTTTTGGATGAGAAGTAATAGTAGCAATAATAATAATGTACGCCGAGCAGAGTCTAACGGGACCGCAAACCGTTTGGAAATGTTCTGCCGCCGCCGAAACGGCACGGATTGTAAGTAATAATCCGGTAAAAATAATCCATTGTATGCGATGAAGATGAAACGATCGACTAATTAACATTCGCCAACGGTTCGTTTTCTTTTTTCTTTCGGTTAATTGATCATCTCTGCGGTCCGTTTCTTCTCGGTTAAATGGACGGTTATTAAGAAAATTAGGTCCATTTCACATCCATCTCGTTTCTTAATACTTTCTACTATAAAAAGAAAATGAGCAGGTCGTTTTAAAACCGGTCAATTATTACTTATTAATTATAATAGTCCTTTAAATATCTAGGCAAAGTTTTTAAAACATAAAAGCGCGATACGAAATTAATATGAAAATTGTTTATAATATAATAGGTAAATCTTATTTATACAAAAGAATTAATAACTGACAAGCGAGCAATGGTGAAAGTTTACATTTTGCAGTATATAACGTGAAATCCTTTTTTATTTCAAAATTTTATTCCTTTTGTATGCAGTTATTAATAAATAATATCTCGCTGCCTTTCGGTCTCTTTCTCTCGCACTTTTCTGCTTGTAATAATAATGTAAGGCTCTCCGGTTGTGGTGCAATAAATGCAAATATTTCTTGTTTAGGCGAACTTTATGCATATACGTTTTGCACACGCGTATAAAATACATACATATACGTGTCTATAAATGTAACGTAAAGTATTATTTAGTTTGCCAGTTAGGTTGCACATACAACAAAGAGATTTATTATTTTGTCCTATTAATTGACATCTAAGAGAGAAACTGCAATGAGCAAAGAGAGAGAGACGACCTAAATCAAATGCAGAAAATGCGTGTAGGTACAACAAGAAGAAGGAATTAAAATCCATTATTATTTTATTACATGTCGCTGTCTTTCGCCAGGTTTTTTTTATGTTATGTTTTGCTTGCAATCATTTATTTTCATCCTATTACGTTTTATTATTTGCAAAATAGGAAAAATTATCTCGCTAAGGATTTTTTTTCTTCCTACCACAAGAAACGAGGAATCAAAATCTCATCAATAAAAACCGGATAATTATCGCTGCGTTACTCCATAAAAAGCTATAAATCTGTTTATTTTAATTGTAACCAATTAATAATTATCCAATTAATTTCGATTTTAATTGGCGAATTATAATGTGCATGCATATTAGATAAGACGGTCAATTTTGTTTTATTTCGTTCAATTTCAACGATAAGTATTCGAATATAACGCAATTAATTTATAATACTGATGTTGCAAAACTGAATAACATGAAAATGTTGTTGGTGTAAAGTTTAAAAGGCGAACAATTTTTACAAGAATAAAATAATAAAAAAGAACCGTAAAAGAGGAGGAAAAGAATTCGTCGATGTACGTGTGCGGGAATCCATTTGTCGTGTGTCATTGAAATCTTCTTAAAACGGTGAAAATATTTAAACATATTGGGAATGGAAGAGATTTCTATTAATTTATGTAAAACAAAATTATTTTTATTTCGGATTGCGAAAGAATTAATGGAGAAACTTTGACAATAATTGAATAGAGAAGAAAATTTGAATTTCATTTTTACGAAAGCATTCTAGTTGAAAATTTAATTGTTCGTCTCTATCGCTAAAAATCTACTGCAGGAAATCGAAGTAAATATGTAGAATTAATTTGAGAAATGTATCAATCTAATTGCAATTCATTCATAGTTTCCCGCTTTAATTAAACTGATTAATCTCTCTTATATTTTCTTTTAGTATGGCCAAGATGAGTTCCCGCACGACAGTCCGCGATTCACGTCGCCGACGACCGGCACGACGACGTATTACATGGGACCTGAAAGCGGCGCGACGGCGACCGGCACCGTGGGCGATTGGCCGACGTCGTACGGCGCGCCGTATCAAACGTACGATCCCTATGGGATGACGACGGCGGAACCGGAGACCGGAGCCGGCCAAGGTTTGCCGCCAATGTCGTCGTTTAGGCCGAACGGCACGCCAACGACCACGACCGTTGTCGGTCCGAATAACGTCACGTTCGGCCCGACCACAGACGGCATCAATAAGGCATTAGGAACGGTTAGTCTTCGTGTCCAACAAACTTCCTCTTTGTCAGATTTCAATTCTATATCTAGAAGCTAATTTGCGCTTGTCGAGTTGTAATTGAAGTTCCGATTAATTCCATTTTAGATTTATCCAATTGCCGAACAGGCAAGTGCGAGCAGTTACAGTTCGGCCCCGTCGACACCGGTCAGTTCGCCGCCGCCGTTGGCGCCCACCGCGTGGTTAACGAATCACAATACCGCACACTCGCCGCATTACACGCAAGCGGTCAGCGTCAGTAATGGGGCTGCTCAGGGACTTCAAATGGTAAGAACGATGGAACAAGATTTGCCGAAATTCTCTGTCGTTCACCATGTTGCCACGCATTAGACAGTCTTTTGTACTTCTTGAGATTATCATAAACTTTTTAACCTCATTATTATTTTTTGTTAATGTTAATTAGAAAGATCGAAAACGCTTTTTATGCCTGCCAGGGATCTAATTTGAACGTTATTTAATCGGTGGTCAAACGTATTTTATTTTGATAATTAAATTATGTGATTATAGGAGATTATTCCTTAACCAAAATTTAAATCAATTTTGAATTATTCATTTATTTTGGGTCACAATGGATTAAATAACCGTTTGAAATTGATACAGAGATGATACGAAATTAGATGTTTTATTTTCAATTAATCGCCGTTTTTGTCCTTTTAATTTGATTAATTTGAAAAGTGCGTTTGTTGTTTTTAAGATAGATGTATTATATTAAAACAAAAAAGATGTTTTCGTTTGAATTAGATTTTGAGTTTGCATGTTTTCTTTTCTTTTTGTTTTACGTAAAGCCTCCCGCTCCAGAGGCGCAGCGCTTAGTTGACGCAATTGGCTTCTTAAGGAACGATGCCGAAGGAAACGTGAGTATCATTTTTGTTTGTTTTTACTTATTTAACACCTAAAAATTGATACAAATTAATTTGCAGCCTCTTTTTCTTGTTTTTGAGTCTAATTTAACGCTGCTCTTCCCATACAAGACATGGACGTGTGTTAATAATACTGAACGATATCTTTTAATTAATGTTGAATGTTAAAACAACAACAAGCAATAACGTTTCCATTAAATTATATTATTGCCATGAATTCGCTTGCAATGATAATTATTGTCCATTTCTAATTTCAAGGGAACACGTATGGAAGAAAGACTGGACGATGCCATAAACGTCCTTCGTAATCATGCGGAACCGCAAATCGGATTGGGACAGCAACAGCCGATAGCGACCAATTTGGTACCGCCGCAGATGCCGCCAATTGCGTACGTCGCACCGGAAACGCACATCTCGAATCCGGTGAAAGTCGAACGTGCAACGTACAATACGAGTAAGTGCCATCGGAGAAGCTTCTATTAAGTCCACTTGCTGCCAGCAATTGAAATAACAAATTGATAATCACTAGTTCATTAAATTTTCTTTTGTATTTTTTGCCTGGTGCAGAAAAACGTAAAGAACCGCCAGATAACGACACGAAACCATCCAGTTCCGTCGAGAGCATAGTACAAGCGAATTCGACAAGTAGCGGCACGCCCGGTTCGAAATCGACGAAGCGAACGCGGAGGTAGTAAGTATCAAATCGATGGCACATTGGATGACGATTCATTATTCGCTCAACTAGATTCTTCATTAGCATACGTTTTTTGTTGGGCTCTTTATTTTGAATCTTTCATAATTTATGAAAAAAATAACTAATTAATCAGTATGTGTCTCTTTAAATAATTTATATATGAATACCCCTGTGGTAGTCAATGTTTAAGTGTTGCTGATGAAGATGAAACTGACGATCCAAGCAACAAGGCTATACGCGAAAAAGAGCGTAGGCAAGCTAACAATGTCCGCGAACGGTATGTAGTAGCACGCAATTTGTATAAATTATTATTTTATTATAACACACAATTTAAGTTTCAATCTACCTTCTTACAATTTTTTTTTAACGAGGCCCATATTCAACAATACAAATGTTACGCCTGTTAGTTAGGACGATTCTCTCTGGTTTTCTTCGGGGAATTGGACAATTAATGGAACATTTTATTATTAATATGGGCACGCTATTTATTATTACTGTTCCCTCTTTCATTCTTCAATTGTAAATCCAAAGTTTATAATCCACAATTTGATTTAACTTAGACTATTTTACTCCTCACTTTATTATTGGTTTTTATGATACTTCCAGTCTACTGATCCTGATTTCAATTACAAATTAGGACAGCATGTTAAATATATAACTTCTATAATTATACATATATATTTTTTAAATTATTAATGCGATACATCTAAAAGAAATGATAAATTTATCCTACGGGAATAACACTTATGAATATGGGCCTAGATATACCTCCTCTAAAGCGTGTTACTGCATGTCTTTGGATCTTCAGTCTTTTAAAACATTTATATCAAGCAAAAAATAGAACTCTCTCGAAAAAATAAGTCTCCTAATTGCTACAACTAGAACTGAAACGGATCATAATAGTTGTTCTAGTGCTGATGAAACGGAGGACGGTGATCTAGATCCGGATATAAAAGCACAGCGGGAAAAGGAACGAAGGCAGGCTAACAACGCTAGGGAAAGGTCTGAATCATTTATTGTTTTCAATTTATTTATTATTCACAAAGAGAAAAGAAGAATTCATTGCGAAAAGAACAAACCAAAAACGACCGTGTATTTTGGCCTATATTCACTTGTGTGTATTTTCAAATTAGTTTGCAAAACTTGAATCGCATCGAAAGAAACTTTACGAAACTTATTGCCTCATGGTGTCTGTCGTTTTTCTTTTACATAGGATACGTATTCGTGATATAAATGAGGCACTTAAGGAATTGGGCCGGATGTGTACGGCGCACCTGAAGACGGATAAGCCGCAAACGAAGTTAGGTATTCTGAATATGGCAGTTGAAGTCATCATGACCTTAGAGCAACAAGTTAGAGGTACGTTTCCCTTATCCAAGAAAAAATTGTCTAACACGCACTACTAATTCTTATTTTTCGATTTTAGAAAGAAATTTAAATCCGAAAGCAGCTTGCTTGAAGCGACGAGAAGAGGAGAAAGCCGAAGATGGACCGAAATTGGGTTCGGTGCCGCACCACATGTTATCAGCACCTCATTATCCTTCGATACCTGTATGTAGTAGTAAAATGAGAACGTTAATGGGAATTTTTAACGTTTGGGATTCGCTTATTTTTTAGGGTCCACCTCCGAATCTACCACATAATCCTGGGCAACCTCAATAGCATCGATAAAGAAATTGAACAATTGTACATATTTTAAATGCAAGAAGGAATATACAAAGAGGACACATACACACACAACACACACATGTTCGTACAAAAACGGCTTTCATTCTCATTCGTCAGACGTCGTTTAACAACATCTATAATTATATTTTTTTAAAATAACGTTGTAGTAGTGATACATCCATGTAATTTAACAACTCTTATTTTAAATTAATTTCTATCATCAAAGCTGCTAAATGACATTTTTATAGAATTGCCGCAATGTGGCTTAGATTACGATTACAGTTTTAATTATGAAACGAGGATCGAACATTATACGACGATGTTTGCAAAATGAAAATAGCTTGATAGGAAATGAAAATTATAAATTTAATTTACAACGCATACATATATAACATAAGAGACGGTGGCAGTCAAATATTATTTGCGCTAAGCGAATTGTAAATAATAATTGTAAATTGCTCAAGTTCTTTCCTTTGTTCGAAAGCGTGTTACTTACTGTATATGAAACAAAAACAAAATTTGCTCAGAACGATCATTTTTCATATCGTTCTTTCAGGTGCCAAAATCTTGTCATATATATGTATGTTAAATGAACGAGTGTACGAATGAATGGTGAATGATTTGCGTGCGTGTGGTTAACGGACAAATCTTGATCTCATCTTTAAGTTTCGAATGGCACGCGAATGATCATCAATATCTTTTTGTTTATGAAATATAATCTTATAAGCATAAAGAAACTGTAAAATTATAGATTTGAATCGAACGTTTCGCTTGTAACTATTTTAATGCGCTGCCTATAGATAAATATCCCTTAGAAATTATATTTTTTACTTGTTAATCAATCCTATTATAATTATCACTTTACGCTTTAAAATCGTTACGACTGGTCGTGTAATCACTACTTAAAACTAGTTTATTGCAGCTTTTAAAGAAGTTCTTGTACCAGTGACAATATTTGTTCTTTAAAGTTAAATGTATGATTTTACGATTTGATCATCTTTTGCGTGCTCGGCCCCCCAAAAAAGAATGTTTTTTTAAAGTATTGTATGTAAATAGATGTAATCTAAGCCACATTGGCGATTGAAGAGAGAAAATGAATTATCGCATGACACGAGACATTGTTGAAATTCTTCGAAAAGGACTTTACGGTCATGACATTCATTCGTTACATGACAAAGACGTGTAATACAAAATAGGCAGTTATCCAATGAGTTATATAAAATCGCCCTTCCTTGTTTTTATTTAGCTATCCCCATTTGATTATGTCGTGATCTATATGAGGATCTTTATAAGTTATTATATATATACACGTTCAATTATTTTAATTATTATTAATAATATTATATTTTTTATTTACAATATTATATAAGTGCACTGAAGAGAGAGAGAGACAGAAAGAGTGGTAAGATAATTGCAAAGGATGATAGTTTTATTTTTATTTTTTTTTGTCTTCGAGTTTATATATATTCTGTTGACTTAAGTGCAACTTTTGCAATTAGTTTAGTGTTCAACAAGAAACACAAATTGAATGAGAAGTGAACGTAAACAAGATAAATTGATTAATTATATGATTTTAAGTAATTTTAGTTTATTATCGAGTTTATTTTCATTCTTTTAAATATCTATATGTGTATAGTTGTTTTTCTTTAGATGATTTTTTTGCTCTTCTTCGACAAATATGTATGTTGTGTTAGGCCACATATGTTAACTTAATTTACATATATAATTTGTATATGTATATTTAATATTATTTTCTTTTGGTTTATTTTTTAATTTTTATTGTTGCAATTCAATTGCCTAATTGCAGGACTTGCAGTAAATGTTTCGCATTTCAGTATTACACGGTGGAATATATAAATATATATTTATAATTATATTATATATACATGAAAGAGTGCAGTACAATAACCAAAATTTTGCAATTCTTGCAATAAGTCCATTGTGCATCACTGTTTTAATCTATATATAAGTATATAAATTTTTGCAAATACATGACAGGAGATTTCCATTACAAAAAGCGATAGGCGTCTAAATGTTACAAGAAAAACAAATTAATAATAATTTTTATCTTATTTTCATTATTATTTTTTTATTGTATAGTATATGCCAATTTTGTAAACTCAATTGTAGAAGTGGATGACGAACACGAAGGGATTCAGTGCTTATTATTATTATGTAAAATTGTTTTCATTCCAATTCTGGTAGGCAGCCGTTTTGCGTAGAACGAATTAATATTTGGCAGCAAGAAAAATGAAATTAATAATTTAAATTTTATTTCTAAATATATTATATATATTATTTTGTAGTATTTAATATTTGTTAATTAATTGTATATTTTGGCAGCCCGATAATTAATTATCGTTTATATCTTAATTTGTACAATCTTCTCATAATTGTTAGTTTAGTTTTGATAACAATGGACAAGAGAAATGAACACAAATCTTCTTAAATAATTGGTGCAAAAGTTGATTAAAACAAAAGGAAAATGTTAAAGTGAATCACAGCTATTAAACGAATGAAAATATCGCACACAAGTTTTTTAAATCGTTGCATTTTATGCAAATTTTATAAGTAGTTTTAATGCGTTTTAAGATATATTTTTATATAGTGCATATGTTTAAAGAACTTGTGAAAACAAACTTTTTCTTTTCTTTTTTATGTTGAATGAATTATTGTAAGATAATAATTAACGAAAAGAAAAACTAAGATATGAGTTAAATATAATTGATGAACATAATATGGAAGGCGATAAAGGAATAATTAGAGAAAAATGTTTCGAAACGAAATTTGTTTTGCTTACAAAGAAGAATGTTCTAAAAATTATGAATAACAATTTTTTTTCTAAACAAGGAAAACGATGTAAATTTGTTTCTTTTTTTCTTGAAAAAGTAAAAGGAAAAGCGAAGAATAAATTGCAAAGAGAGAATTAAAAAAAGGTATATACTAATAAATAATGAGTGATGAATTACTTTAGGTTATTATAATTAGACTATGACATTCAAAGGATTATAAATTATATGTAACAATTAATACGTACATAATATACTATGTGCCATTTTTGTAAATTATTCGTTTATATATTTGAACAGCAGAACACCTTTTTTCATTTCGTTTTCAATAGTACCAATCTTTGCGATGAAGATACAATCCAGCAACTCGATTAAAGCTTTGCAAAACAACTCACGCTAATACATCTTTTTGTTTTAGGTGATTATTGAAGGACCTAATGGTTTGTTCGAAGGATAAAGTTTCCTCTTTATTAAGAAGAATCAACCCGTTTGTCGATGTAAATATTGTTAACAACCAATTAATTCTAATTAGAAGTAACTTCAATGCTATTTTTTTAGGTAAATCTTCCATCGACTTAATTAATGAACCAATTCGCACGAAGAATTACACATTGTCGTTATTGAAGTGTTAATAAAGGACGAGTCACATAGAGAAAAATTAACACTTATTAATTTATAAATTCTTTATTCAATCATTACGGTAAAGCCTCTAAGTAAAACATAATTTGCATCGTATTTTTTCCAATGAAGAATACACAATTAGAAATGGATTGATCTAGAAAAATGGAACAATTGTTGATGCTTCAGGAAGGAATAATAAGATTAATGTCCACCTTATTAAGCGATTTATATGTTGTTTTTTTCTTTATAACAAATATGTTCTTTTCAACTTTACAATTAGTTCTGTTCTCACGAATATACATATAAATATACTTATTTTATAATTAGTTTCTCTCTTTTCTCATCTTTTTACACTATTTTCATATGCAATTTTGGACGTCAAAAGCGTATTTAATTCATCTTTTCAGCTAGGTTTCTTAGAATTTAATTTGTCTCTCACTTTCCACATAATTTATCTTCATATTTATCTATATATATATATCTTATTACACACATTCAACCAATTTTTAATAATAATTATAATTAATTCCATCTCTTCTAATTATTAATTCATATATTTCTTTTATGTATAAGTAATTTACAATTAAAGCTTTACAGCAATATCGAGTTTTCATTATTTTCAATTAATTTCTCCATTTAATTTTTATCAAGATTTTCCACAAATGAAATTGAATCCACATAAATTAAGTGGCAGTACTATTTTGATATATATTTATTAATATTATTACAATTTCTTTAAATATTAACGTAACAAATAAACAGGTTGATTCATTCGGGTCATCTAATTGCGAAATCGACAATATGATAATTTTGATAATAGGATCACGTTGAATCAATCTCATCGGTTCACATCTTCGCTTACGAATAAATAATATTAATAATTATTAAAACTACATTTCTTTTCATTGTTGTCCTCAATGATATCGTAATTGTTTTACGCTTTCTCATACGAAGACTTATCATTCATTAATTATTATTACATCAAAAATAAATAAATCAAAAGTACGTTTACGACCTTCCGTTTATGATATAATAATACTAGAAAGAGTTCCTTTTCACTTCGCTTCCTTATATCCATTTAATAAATATTAAATACACATGAATAAACATTGTTTATACGTAATTAATAATCGCCCAAAGCTTTTATATAAATCAGATATTTCTTTTTTAATTCTCTTCTCTCACTCTTAAAGCGATTATATATTAATTCTCTATTTTAAAGTTACTATGTTTAGGTTTCTCTGTTTATTATTCTTTTATTACATCTTATAATAATATTACAGTTAATTAGCGCTAACTTAATACTTGATGTGTTTGGTATATTAATTATTTTTAAAAAGTTTATCTAAATGAAGAAATTTGGATCGGTTAAATGCGAATCGGTAATCCGACTTTGAGTTTTCCTTCTAAGCTTATGGTCCCCTATTTTTTTAGATTTCTACAGATTTTTTTATGGTGCTAGCAGCCTTTTGCTAATTTAAATATTATAATAATTAATAGCGACGAAAACTTTAATAAATTTTAAAATAATAATACTGTTCGCGTTAATTTACAAACTCAATCGAATACTTCTGTTGCCACACTCTTATGTTCGATAACTATAAAATTAATTGTACCATTTCCAGCGATTCCAACAAGAGCGCAACGGATATCGTCGAGTAACATTTTCTGCGATATGTTGCCGTGCTTGCAGATACTTTATTGTCATGAAATTTACATGTAAATCAAGGGAAGAGCGTAAAACGATATTTAGTACGAATCCGATTGATGGCGATGACAATAGAGCGAATAATTCGAAGTCTACCTCTTGAAAAATCTGAAGAAACCTTTGCCTTTCTCTGGCGGCGGAGCCATCAGCATCGGTACTTGGTTTTTGTGTGTGATACGTATCTAGAAGAATATTTAATTAAAAAATGATGGAAAAATTGTACATTAGAAAAGAATTGTTTTACCGTAGTCGGTGGTTGCATCCATGGTTCGCCGTCGATTTGCATCGGAAACGTTTTCTTCGTCTTAATAACGATCGACGAGCATTGAGCCAAACGGCGTCCGCTCGCACGCAAGCCGGTCCTCACTTGGCCCATGTGCAAGCAGTTCTCGAGGCCGATCACCTCGATGAGACCGTCACCGATATCTGAAATTTGTTTCGAATCACGTTAATCCCTTCGGGCGACTGTTTTCTCATCAGCAAAATGTGTATACCTTGAACGGCCACACTCAGATCGACCGAATTGAAACTGCTCGTGCTCAAATCCTTTTGGCGTTTCTTCTTTTTGCTACGTCGCCGCGATCCGGACAAATGCTCGCCCCATAAATTCGAACCGCCGTGGGTATACGGTATGTTCAAGAGGGCGATCCCTTGTAACGGGGCGCCGTTCACTAAATCTAACGAGACGTCGTCGCACTGGAGAAGAAAAGCAAATTAATGATTTATATCGTTCGATAGTATTAGAAATTGCGCGACGGCGGCGAATGCGAAATTATACTCACGATGATCTCTAGCGATTCGTGCAAATTCTTGCACGACGCGGCAAACTGCTCCGACGTCGCGTACTCGAAGTACCACAGTTTGTTCTTCATGCGGCTATTGAATTTCTCCGGATTCTTTTCCCGTTCCAAGTGGAATTTCACGCATATCGCCGCGTCCTTTAAAAAGACAATTTATCGCCACTTACAGAATGCCATTAAGCGTAATTTTATGGCGTCATTATTAATTTAAAAAAGGAAATGGCGCAATTAATTATTTCTCTTTAAAAACCCTGGCGAATGAAAACTTTTTCTGCATTTAAAGTTCTTAACGCAAAAGGTTACTCACGACGCCGACCGAAAAGTAATTATTGATAATGTTGTACGGTATCCGGGTGTCGGCGATGTTAAGACCGGGATCCGGTGACGACGTGTCGAAGAGTTCGATGAGCCAACGGTCTAGCAATACGTTGGAAGCGCGTGCGATTTTATGCAGGAGTTTATGTACAGATTCGCCCTCGTAGCCGCCGCCCCATCGCAAGCACCGCGCCAAATCGTTCCCGGTGCCCAGCGGTATTATACCGACGGCCGGCTGACACTCCAAATCGACTTTATCTGAATTTTCCCGAAGAAGAACAAGATAATAATCAATTCATTCATCTTCATCCTTCTTCCGTTCATACCCATAGTTTCCAAGACCCAACCGATTGTACCGTCGCCGCCGCAACAGATCACTTTGAAGTTGGGCACGTCCTTGAACATGCTCAACCCTTGTAAGGGGCCGCCCGTCGCCAAATTGTGCACCTGTCGCGGATTGAGGATGTACTGGAATTTTCGCAACATGCGAGCACCTTGACGGCCGCCGGATTTCGGGTTGATGAAGACCAACACTGGGATGGAATTCGGCGTGGGCGATATCTGAAACGACATTGCCGCGTGCCGTGCATTCGTCGGATACGTCGTGCCCTATTGTGACCAAGAGACGATGAAAGATCAACTGACGAATTAAGAGGAAGTTCTTTCTCGTGCGACTCACGTTATTGTCGTGTCCGTATTTGGATCCGCGTTTCTGCAGCGATTTCGTTCTATCTAACACCACGGGGCAAATGGCGTTCGGCGGTAGGATGTGTATCGCGTGTTCGCCCAGACCGCATTCCGCCCTCACCGATGACACGCATTTATTATGCAACTGCAAAAGAGAAACGGTACGTCAAAATTTCACAAGAATAAAAAGAGCCACGAAAACGGGTTCGCATAACGATCTTTGGTTCTATCGCAACTGTTGACGAAGTGATCCATAATGATGAATTGATTAAAAACAAATATTTAAAATATTGGAGCCGGGAGAGTGAGTGAGTTGGGCGAGCGCGAGAGAAGGGAAGGCAAGTGTTTAATTTGCATTATTTCGTTCGTCCTTCGCTTTCTTCGTTAATTAAAATCAATAAGGGCGAAGAACATACCGGGAGTGAGACAAAGACGGTGTGATTATTATCATAACATCTTCGAACGGCTTCGAATGATTGTCGATTTCCTTTGAAATTTAATGGCCTTTCTTCGGTAACCATCCTCGCACTTTGTTCCTCCTTTTCCGTCCTCCTATTACTACCACTTGCCACCGAACCCTAATCCCCGTTCGGTATCAAGGTACAGGAAAAGCAGGACACCGAGGGAGTGAAAGATAAAAAAAAAGCTGGAGAGTAAGCAGTTCTTCTTATAAAAGGAAAAAGCACGCAGCCCCAAGAACTCGTTTATGGTTATTGGACGCTTTTCTTCCTCTGGTAATTCTCGCAGGGAATTTATGTAATTATTCCGGTAATTTCTCAGGATTTTTTTAAAGCGCAACGTTTTATGTAAATAAATGATACCGCTTTATTTTTTTTTTCTGGTACTTTTTCTAATCGCATTCGAATTCCGCCTTTAAAGTCTACACCCTCGCAATATTAAAACAAAAGTTTATTGGCCGAGAAACGGCCCGAGTTTATCCTGTCTTTTCTCGTCTTTCGATCTTACAAATCGAGGGAATTCGTCTTAAGAACAGGAAGAAGCGGTGACGCAACATAAAGAACCGAAACAATAAATAAGTGAGGGTGAATCGCCGAATTTTATTAGAAGCCCCCCATTTTTATGTCGTTGGCTCGTAATTTCTCCCATTCAACGAATAAATGCCGTTAATTAAATTCATCCCGGCAATTATTTAACTTCTTTAATCCGGTTTAAGTTGTTTGAATATGCTGAAGGCAATTGATTTCGAATCGACTGCAAAGGGAAGAAATTCAGCAAGAAGTTTTCGAAGAGGTACAATAAACAAGCAATTTAATTGATAGGAACATTGGTTTTCCGCGAATGCGAATTAAAATCGACGCCGGGGAAAGAAGATTGAGAGATTGCGTTTAACAGCGATAATAAAATCTAATGAAATCTTTTCGCAGTGTTACGACGTTTACCGTTATTTGACACCATCTGCAATGCAGTCCGGTGATGCCGGCCTTAACCGGTTTCCGGCATCTGGAACATTTCCCGTGACAGTTGCCCTCCACCCAGTGATGCTGCAACGTTTGCTGCGACTTCTTGCTTTTGACGTAGGTCGCGATGCAACTGGCCGGTGCTCTTTGCACGCAACGCTCGTGCACCGTGTATTTACAAACTGGAAAACGAAGAAAGTAAAACGAAATTAAATAAAGGACAGAATCACGATTATTATCTTCGCTTCTTCTTTGTTGTCAGGTTAGTTTTCTACGATAAGTTTCGTTCTGTGTCGCTAATTGAATAGAGGCACGAAAGCGCCAATAATGGATGATGACGATAGTAATAATGATAACAACAAAACGGCCACCTGTTGAATGGCAATCGGATCCGATGTTCGTTAAAGAAGAGGCTCGCAAATTTTCCTTCTGTTATTCATTCATTATAAACGAATGGAACCGTTGTGCAAAGAGCAAAGAAAGAAATCGCAAAAAAAAAGAGAACAAAGGAAAAGTTTAAAAATCCGAATCGATTAAGAATTGAGCTGTTTCGCTCGCTAACCATTCAGTTCTTTTCGTGGCGATGATAATAACGAAAAATGCTTTTCCACAAATCCAATTTAAATCCTTACGATCACTTACAAGTGCAACATAATCCTTTCTTTCCCAGACCGACGAGCATGTTAAGGCAAAGGTTGCAGTAAGCCGGCCGGCTGAAATGTTTCAATCGCCACAGATGGTTGCCGTCCTCTTTGACATTGGTGTCCAAGCCCAGGAGTACGAGTAACGGGATCGTCGTCAGGCCGCCTCTTTTCCATTCCTCCAACGAAACCGTGCCATCCGCATCGTAGTCGATCTCGACCATCATGTCTTGTAATATCTGAAAAACGATGAGGGTTTCGATTTCTACTTGCAGTAACAGAGCAATTTTTTAAATAAAAATATTTGCTCTTGTTAGATTTAGGGTATCGATTTTATGCAAATACCTGCCATTCTGAACACAATGCGAATTGAACAGGCAAATAATTTATGGAGAGTACAGGGTGAACGATAAAACTTGGTGGTAAAATTTCGACATAAAAAAGGTGGAATTTCCAACAGGAATGTAAAAAAAAAAACAAGCAATATTTGGGACATTGGCCATAAACGTTCAGGTCTGACAATTGGTTCTTTAGCTAATGGCGGTATGAACATAGAAAAGTGTGTAAGACAAAAGTTTGGAATCAGGTGAGAAAATTCTTTGCAATATCCATAAGGATATTTTCTTTCTTCCAAAATTACAGTCAATTATCGACAACTTTAAATAATGGTGAGAGCAACGAGGAAATAGTTTAATTTTGATCACGTATTGTTCGGGAAACTTGGAAAATGAATGCTTCAACTTACCGGTTTCAATTCGCTGACGTCCCAACCTAAATATTCAGCAACCGTCATCATTTGATTAACAATGCAATCCATCTCGTTGGTGTCCAATACGCCGTTACCGTCTGTGTCGTATAAACGGAACATGACTGCAAGGCAAATGAGTTTAGTTAATTTAACATTTAAAACCGTTTGAAAAACGCAAGAATCCAGTTGTTTAAGATTCAAAGAAACCCGCAGAAATGTTGATTTACGACAGAATTCTTTGAATTGGATTTTGCAAGAGGTTGAATTGCAATGAGACGATTCGATAAAAAGTGAATGCGGTCGTGGCAGCATCGAGATTTCCCAACTTATAATCGCGTTACCGTTTTAATCCAATTCAAATGCCATCGCACACGGAATATCGAATTGTTTCGGCAAACTCAAGAATAGTCGCAAGTTTGCATAAACTGTCGCTGCGACGGCAACCGGAAAGAAATTTTACGGAAACGTCGCGTCGCTTAAGACGTCGCCTGCTTTACCAAATTTATCCGAAAACTTTTCCTCGCAATATTCGTTTCTTTGTCCGTAAATTATGGATAACAAACGGCAATTGCGTACGATTTAACAATGGCAATTCTTCTACGACATTGATGCGGTTTCCTTTTATTAAGCCCTTAAGAGAAAGAATCGCTTACATTCCAATTTGTCTTCGGGCCTTCCGGCTTCCAGGAGTGACAAATAACAAACGATGTCCTTTAACGAGACCTTAACGCTGTTCACGTCTATCGTGCTCGCCTTCCTAACGATGTGTCGTACTTCTGGAAGAGAACCGAATTATTAACCGCCTCCTCGCCGAGAGGGACGAGCCGCGACGAAGTACCTTCTAATTTCCCGTTATTAACTAAGAGGCTATTGTTCGACTTCCGCGACGAGTTCCTCGACACTTGACTGTGCGACGGCGACGAGTCCGTGCTCTTCTTACCCAACACCTCGTGACAGGAGTACGACGTGTGCGTGACGGTTAACATCGGATGAACGGTGCCTGAAAGCGATTTCATCAAAAACGTTGCTATCACATTATTTTTAGCGACACGGCCGTTTCGCGGTTGATTTAAGCGGAAAATGAGCCGCTCTTTTGACACGACGTAGTTCTATTATAAATAAAAAGATGGATAGACGAATATTGGGAGAGTGGTGACGGGGGGCAAAAAAAGCATTTACCTGGCTTATTGATTCTACCGGACGTGTCGCTATCGGACCGATGATGGCCCAATAGTTTCTCGCCGAAACCGTGAATCTTTTCGACGATTATCTCACCGTAACTGGCCACTTTTTCGCTACCGCCGCCGCCGCCGCTTCCTATTAGATTGTGCTTGTCAATCGGTTCGCCGCACGAATTCACGTTCGGCGTCGAGCCTATAAAACGGCCTAGAGGTTTATCGAAATAAGAAAAACAGAGAAAGAACCGTTTCGGTATATTAATGACACTTGTTTAAACACACCGAACATCTATTGGAGGAGACGGCCACACGAAGATCGATCAAAGTGGGAAGATTGGATGCGAAATTGAAACCTATGCAAAGGGGTAGCGAAAAGTTAAAAGTTTTGCTTTTTGCGTTACCAGCGTGTTGTAATGTTCTTCTTCGGGAGGGAAACCATCTAGAAGACGTTAATGTTTGCAGACGTACAAGAATGTCGAAATTAAATATTTTTCTTTCAGTATCACTATTTGGCTGGTATTTTATGTTATAATACATTTTCATTTGAGCTCCGAACGAAATTTGCTTTTATCTTTGTCTCTTTCCGAATCGCTTTGCGCCCTTTTATTTTACATCCATGTGAGTGTGCTCGCTTGTAATTTGAATGTTTAATAAAAAAGAAACAACTTAAGTGGATGAGAGACACGAGGAAAATAAGACGAAGAAAAAACATAAGAGAGAGAGAGAGAGAGCGAACTTTCAGGACAAATTTAATAAAAGCATATTTCCAACAACGGGCTTTTTTATTTAATTTATTTATACTGACAAAAGCTCCGTTTCTTTTACTCTCGCACTCCGCGCCGTTGTCATTTAGTCGTCTCACTTTCACTCGTACTTAATGAGAGATCTTGTTCACGTTTATTTCGCTACAAATCTAGTTTTAATTATTTTTTTATCTTACTTCTTCCACTTTCTTCCTCTTTAATTCCGGTTCTTTTCGCCGTTCGTCGCATTTTTCGCTTTTAAATTACAATTAATGATTTAGTAGCTAACTAAAGAAAAAAAAGGGAATGCGAGGAAACCCCGGCTGGAAAAAACATCATAAATAACATGCTTTTGTGTGTACAAGTTAGGAGCCATTCTTACGATGGGGAACGATTTAAGGAACAAGTCTCCCTCTTTATTTTTATTTTCCCCGCGTTTGTTTGTCCTCCGGATAATATTTGCATTTTGTAAACTACGGCAAACAATTCGCGCTGGATAAAGTGAAGGAAGAGAATGGGCGATTTAAGTATAAACCGTTACCTTTATTATGCGAAGTGATTGGAGCGCAGGCCGTTGTCGAACTTAACACGGCCATCTCTTTGAACGTTTTCCCTTCGACTTTGACGCCTTTACGCACGAACGACAGGAACAAATGTTTGCATAATTCTTCGGGCGTGTGGACCTCTAAATAGGTGTCCAGGAACCGGCGGAATCCCTCGTAATCGATGTCCTAAAAAGAGACAGTTCAGTTGACTCGTTTTAATTAGTTTCAAATAAATATTTTGGGAGCTTCTTCGCTAAAATCACGTGTTGTTTAAAAGGAAAACAAGTGTTTTCGCACATTTTCTTTTTCCGCGCGGTTCTTTACGAGACTCTTGCATAACACTGCCGTAAATCATTTGATTAATAATTGTAACGTAAACAGATTTAAAAATGAAATTAAACAAACACATTTTGCAGCTTTTAATGCTACTCGCTTTACGCCGCATTAGATTAATCGCCTTTCATCGGAAGGAAGATTTTTATTTGTATCTTTCATTCATTAAACACATAATTTAAAGCCCTATTAACGCTCCAATTTCACGTTATTTTATTTTACTACGTACCATCTATAATAAAATCCGTTTAAGAAACTCAATTAATTCGCTAAATTTTTACTTATTTATCCGGACTTCTATTTATAATCTACTTCTCGGCCGAAATTAGGACACTCAACTTATATATTCTTTTGATGTTTATCGATCCTCCACTATACGTGAGAATCAGCTGATTTAAAGAATCTTTTAATGCACGCGTCTTGTAGCAATATTTTTTGCTTTCCTATTGCCAACAACTATCTACGTCATTGCGAAATTCCATCGATAAAATTCGTAACGACGATGACGTCTACGGCAATGGAATCGCAAGCGAGGAGAGAGAGAGAGAGAGAGAGAGAGAGCGTTGGCGACGTACGTTAAAAGTTGGAAAAGTTTGTTCTTGAGAAAAGTTTGCGGTTCGTTAGAAGAACATTTAAATTCTTTCAATTTGCTAACGAGTTGCTTAAAGTTCACGGTTTAAAGTTTATGCAAAATGTATTCGGATTTGTCGTGTGCATTTGCAATTTTTCCGCTTAATTTTGTCATAAAAGGGAATTGCGAACAATTGCACGCCTATCGATTGCAACAATTAATCTGATTCAACTTTATTAAGGGAAGAAATTGTGCTTTGAACAGAAAGCGGTTTCCTTTTTCAATTTTCTTTGTATCGTTATTTGTAATTATAGCCCTTGTAAGTTTTTATTGCGACACCTTTAAAGCTTTATAAGAATAAACTTTCTGGTGCCTGATGAGAGGCCGCAAAGTGGAAGTGGGGTCTTTCAAAGGGCCGAACTTTACAAGAAAAAAGGAACATAAAAGGAGAAACAATAACTTATAATTATTGATACGCCTTGCTTTCAACCCAAAATAAATTTTCGCTCGCCAGTTTTTCTTCATTTTCCTCCATTCTTTAATACTTTTTTCATTTTCTTTTTCGTACACAATTCACCCTTAAGAACGCTTTTCATTAGTTCCAAGAACTTTACCTTGTGTTCAAACAAAATTCCTCATCTTTCCTTTCACTGCGAAACTTATTTCAAGTTTAACGTTGACGACGAAAAAGTTGGTAATGCTTCAGGTCTAATTGACGATTTTCATTATATTTTGATACTTTTATTATTATTTGCTTTCTGTAAGTCTTAAAAAACCAAAAAGTAATTAACTTGAACCATACTTTAGTTAAAGAAGATTAACTGCTGCTGGGTATTTGGGTTAATTATGAAATAAGCGAAGAACGTTGCTTAAAGGTTGGTTTACGTTTCCACGAATCGGTGACGTACTTTGCTCGAGAAGGGCAAAAACGGTGACGTCATTTAGGGTCAAATTGCCGTTTCTGTTATTACTATTATTATGCGATGGTTGATGCTATTGGTGGCAGCGGCGGTGGTGGTATATTAAAAAATAAAGGGAGAAAGCAGTAGATTCAACCCTCACCGTGTACACGTCGGAAACTAGGTCACGCCGAGGGATGACGTCAAACGATGGGGCTTGAATTCGTGACCTAAACGGTGGCGGTTTGGGGGAGAATTTTTCGGAAGGGAAGTGTTTTTAAATCTAAACGCAACAATAATCAAAAGACGTTCAATGTTTATGAAAAGGAAACTTAATGAAAGCGTTGAGATTCCTTCGCAAATTATTGCAGATGGATGCCTTCTGCGTACGTTGCTGAAGAATGGTAATAATAAACCGGTGACCGTAGTAATGGAAAACGGCGTGAACGTGTGATTTATTGGTATTTATTACATCTAAGAATGGTTTTTATTTATGGACGGAGGAATAGAGTGAAGCCGGAAGAAAATGCGGTATATAAATAAATAAAGGGTAAAGAATGCGGCTGCCTTAAAGGTTTACCTCTTTTGTCGAACAGTCATATTTCAAATTTCATAGCTCAGTGTTTCACGCTTTTATTACTATTATCATTGTTATTACGGGGGTTAGTTTGATAACAGGGCGTAAAGGAGAAATAAACTGGATAATGCGATACGGGACGATCAGTTTGATTCGGTTTCACGTGCTGCGGTTGGTGCCATTGACAATTATTGCTATTGAGTGAAACGTTAGGGTAAGAGACAGTTGAGGCGGAACGAATGTGGGGTTTATTATTAACGGCCATCGACACCGCCGATCTATTTTCCGCTATTTTCTGTTGTTGCATTGATCGCATCGTATCAATAATGGATGCAAAGAAAAATAAAATGAAAACGTGCGATAAGGAACGCACATTTATGCCTCATATTTTATGTAACCTTTCATTTTGAGCCCCACAATAATTCTTCATTTTTCTCGCATCTTCCGCCTTTCTTTTATCTCTCGAATTTTCCACCTCTCGGCATCGCTTTGTGATTATTTACATTGAGTTGGATATTTGAAAAAGTTCAGTGTAACACATCCTCAAACAAATTTCTTTTATTTTTCTGCAATTTTTTCATCTGCTGAAATTTTGTATTGCAATTAAATTTGCATGTATAAAAGAACGTAGAAGAAAAGAGTGCGAATTTTGATATTACAGTATAACATTCCGCTGGAAAAATAATAATGCAATTTAATACTGTTGTGTTTTTAACGCAAAAAATTAATTTCGCACGCTCATGGAAAAAATTTATTTCTCGTACAATAACGCGGAATAACAACGGCACTTCATAGCTGGCGTGTGTTGTTCAAAAATTCGCAACATTCCGTGTACAAAGGGCATGTAAATATACACATGTTATTTCATGTAAATATCACATATTTACATATAATCTGCAAGAAAACAAATGTCGAAATAAAAAAAGAACCCCTCTTTAGCGCCGGTACTTGATTTCTTTTTACACGTCGTTATTGTTGTTCGACTCGGTTTGTTTAATTTCAAAATATTTCAACTTCTTGCAAAGTAAATTTACAAGCTGCTGCCGTCATTTGCCGAGTAAAATTGTATTAACACGAAACCGCCAAACCAGTGAAATGTAATTTAACTTTGTTTGATTCTTCTTCTTTTCACAGTTAACATGCGGCTCATTTAAAGAACTAATTAAGCAAAAAACGTAAATTGTCTACTAAGAAAAAATATTTGAAGATTACATAAGTTAATGTAAGTCAATCGACGTTCGATAATAAAGAAAAATTGAAAACTTTTAAAACTTTTAAATTCAATCTTTATCGATCATATTTTAGTGCCAATCGCAGATCCCACGGGATGCATTGAAAAATTATATGGCATCCAACAATTACCGAGTTACCCTTAATTAAAACTTAACCTTGCCAAGATAAAGGTGGCGAAATCTTCACTTTATCGCCCATAATGCTGTCTCAATGAAATCATTTTATTTCAATAGGAATTATTGGATTTTTAAACGGTTCGTTTAATATGATCAATTTCGTTTGAAGATTCATCAAATTTGTGGTTTATTTCCACCGAAAATGTGACATAAATTTGGAGTCTTTCAGAGTAAAAATAAACCAAACCTAATTTATAATTTGTAAACATTCGTTGTACATTTCCATTAAATTGGTAAACAAACAATGAACCGAATCGATGTTGAAGTTACATGTGCACAAATTTGAATTGCCATTATTGCTATTTGCATTAATGCTTTTTTATTTGTATAACATCACTCTCATGGACGACACACAACATATCGATTATTATCGATACGCTTTCGGTTGTATCTTTTCGCTAGAGGAAAATGCTGAAAACTCTATCAATCCATAAAAGAAAATGAGAATGGGGAAAATTTGTTACTCGAAATGTTTGAGCTTTTGAGAGCGCTTCAAATAAATGTTTCAACTAAACAAACGAGACCGTAATGAGGATAAAATGGGCTTCAAAGAGTGACAAGATTTCCTTAAATCCTTTACAACTATCCAGCAAAGCCCAAGAGGGAAGGCGGCCGGATAATTGACGGAGTGCTAATTAGAGTGGCCGTTACTGCTTGCTTAATATGACGATCTTTACTTACATCTTTATTTCAGCAGATTGTAATTGATTACGATTAATTGGAGAACATTTTGCCATTTTTCACCTTGTATCGTCACATTTACACAAGACACTGATCATTGCCGTTAAGCAAATGGCACAGGGATAATAACCTCGGTTCATTGAACAGGAATCTCTCGTTCACTCTCTGAAATTTCCCTCGCCATGTCGCTCTTTTTCTTTTTCGATGACAATGAAAAAATATTGCTCTTGACGTCATGCAACGGCATGAAATCATCAGCAAGAGTAGCAGCAATAGACGTCATGTCGATCGGGCGAAACGTTCCTCCCATTCGCCTTCGTTCATTCATTTTCCTTCTTAATCTTTTTCCATTTGCCACGGTTCTTCGCACTCCCGGTGATACATGAATAAATTGAAATTCGCCTACAACTTGTCGACATATAAATAGATTTTCTCTCGCTTGATATTGGATGCAACTCGAACTATTTAGCTGGATACTGTGTGATCAAGAACCATATTGGAAAACTTTGATATCGAATTGGATTTGAAGTATTGAGAAATGATTTCGAGGAAAATTTATTAATTAACGTTTAGAAAGAAGAAACTATTTCCTGTTTGTACCGGGTGTCTAAAGAAGTTGCTGTACAAGAAAGCCGTGGCGCAGGAAATTTTTTTAGCAACCATCTGTTAGATACGAACGTCAATTCGGTGCTTATTTATTATTTGAAACCTTCCCAAAGTTACACTTATTCAAAACGTAAACTTTTTCTTCAGCACGTCGCTTTTTAGCAGGGAATTCATCTAGACAGTCGGCATTTATTATTCAAAGAAAAAACGAATTAAAAGGTTTCTTCTTTCCTACACGTTTCACGTGGAACTGAATACCTTCGCCTTTTCTCATTCTTTGCCTCCGCTTCATCTTGTTGTTTTACATTTTTTTCTCTGGTTTCCTTGTTTCTTTTTGTATTTTCTCTTTGATTAGGATTCCCCACGTACATCAGTAACGTAATCTCCTGGTATCGAGTGTTTCACATCTCGTTAATATTTGATATTCCATTTTCCAGCTAACGGATGAGATATCAATTTTATATCGCGATCATCTTGTTTCCTCCACGTCCCGTTTTAATGCCATTTTTTCCTTTTCCTTTACGTGCCCTCTTGACACCACTTGTTGTTGTTCGTTGCCGTTGTTATCGTGCCATTTGAATGTATTAAATTTGTTCTCCCCCAATTCCACTTCTTGCATTTAATAATGGTTTTATCGTTTCTTTCCGACAAATCCAAATCTACGATCGCTTTATATATTTGCTTGTTAATTGGATAAATCAAAATTCGACTAGTAGTTGCACGCGTCTGCTTGCAGATTCTCGATTGAGTTCGTATAAGTAAAATATTGATATAGAGTCATAAAAGAGTTGCGAGTCTGATGCATTACTCCCAACGGGATAAACAAAAGTTTCGATACACATCCGTTCCTCGGAGTGTGGGACGGATGGTCCCTAACCTTGTTATTTTTCTGTTGGTGAGCCTGGCACAGTAAAAAAAAAGTAAAACGAAACGAGAACGTTCCTAAGGCTATAAATGTATTTATGTTATCCTCGTTGTTTCTTCTTTTTCACTGAATGGCAATACGATTCCATCTACTCTTCTTCTTGTATCACTCGAAATGTTTTTCTGTTTCTCTGCGTTTCTGTGTACGTTTGACCCAATATGAGGCTTCGCGTCTCGCTTTCTTTTTGGACGGTCGTACAAGAAAAATACAGTTTACTTCGTCTAATATCTAAAGGATCCCTTATTGCTCGCAAATAAAAATAAACTTTGGTACGTTACACTCGAAATCCGTGCAGATGGAAAACCAAAAGAAAGGAAAAAAAAACGATTGCCGGCTTTATAAATTCAAATCGACGCTCTTGAAATGTATCCAATGATGTTGGGAATATAAATTGTTTTAGAGAAACTTCGCAGGTTTAGCAACTCCTGCGTCAACTCGATTTTGTTGGAGATTAGCCAGATTAGTGGAGTTGGTAGGGAGCCAAATTAACTGATTAAGGATAATTCTGATATCGAAGTATGGGATCGGATCAATTACTTCCAAGTTTATTCGCTTTTTTTCTGTTGGTGTAATTTTAATTTGCAGTGACATCGACTGCTCTGATGCAGTTGAAGTTTAACAACTTGACACCGCTCGGTCTCGACAACAAACAGCATGGAGCCGGATTTAAAGTTTTATTACGGCCATAAACTTGTACGACGCGTCCTTTGGTTTTGCAACAAAATATCTGATAATTGTTACTGCATGTTTGACAATATATTCACTGTTTATTACCAATCGTATGCCTACAGAAATAATTACAAGACGACTTCAAAATTACATTTTAAGAAGGATTCGATTAAAAAAAAAGTTAAATGAATTGATGCCTCGTCATCTTCAACTTTGAATGAAGTGGTAACTAGTATTATTGAGCCGGATTACACGAATGGAATGTAATTAGAGTTAATTTCGTCTACATACATTTTAACTGCAATTATATCGGATAATTAAATTCAGTATCAAGCTAATTAAATTATTTTTAAAAAAATGCGAATACGCAGACCCAATTTACATTTTATGAAATTTCGCTAATTACGAATCGGCATAAACAAATTCATTATCCGTAAACATTAAATGTCAAAAAACAGCAAAATAGTTGTGCTTTAAATCAAATTTCAATTTTAATGCCATTGCCGAAACTAGATCTCGCTTTTTCCCATAGCTTTTTAAAAAACATTTATCTCTATATATGCGGAATCGTTAATCCATTCAGAATGAACAATAATAGCATTTGAATCGAATACGATTCGCAACGAATTTAATACCGGTTCGCTAATGCTTAGTAAATTCTGGGCCTGTTGTAGTTTTTAATTAAAATCGACTGCAATAGGATCCTCTTAATGTTTGTGGCAATAGTTTTCGGATTACGTTCGCGAAACCGACTAGAAAATTACATTTTTGACTTTGATCAAGAAACACAATACCAGTTTATTACTTTTCGTTAGTAATTAAAAGCGCAAAGGGACAAAAGAAAACCCACAATTTCACCCATTCGAACAATAACCCGTTGTGTTAATATTCGCAATACGGGAAATGTTTGCCAATTTTGATTAATGCGAAATGTGCAGTATTTAGCTAGTGCAACGGTCGAACCAGTTCCGAGAGCTTTAGATCGATACGACGACGAGGAAGTGTGCTTTTAATTGGGATTAGCGTTTGGTGGATGCGCCGGTGCTCTGTAATTGATATTAAATAACGTTCGAGATGCTTTCGACATATTCAAATTTTGTTATATTCCACTTCCACCTGATATAATTCCCCATACAGGTGGCGGAATCGAATTAAAGTTAAGATTCCCGGAAAGGATTAGCGTGGATGATATCGTATAATGGATTTGATTAAAGCCGCAAATCGAAATGAAAAATTGATCGATCGCGTTCCACGGGTGTTGGTGTTGGCAGCAGGTGAATCTTTAATTCAGAGGCGAAAGCTTTGAAGTTTACGGCTTCCCTCGGTCGCCTCGGGCGTCACCCACTTTGGGCCCTCGCTTCACCGGTTTCAATCGGTTAATCTTCAATAAAGCCTACACTCACTCTACGAAGACCACGCTTATTATTATCATTAGCAATTACCGACCAATCGATGGCCGTGAATTAGTAATCAACTGAAACTAATTCTTGAGCAATTAACCTCCGACGCATTCGATTCGAGGGTATAAAATTTGCAACAATTAATGGCATTCAATTTCAACAAAAAACTTCCTTTTTCTTTTGGCTATAACAATCGCTGGCAGCTGAACTTGGTTCTCACGAGTGTTAACACTTAAAACTATTGAAAGTAATCGGGATGTTCGCCAATGTAATGCTATAAAAGCAAAATTAATTCGCGGGAAAGTTAACCAACCGACCCGTTTCCCCGTCTAGGATTTGCATCGCATTGTTTCCCCTTTCGTTATGCTCAACTTTAATGTTTGAAAAAGACTTCCTTTCTAAATGAACTCGCCTCTTTGTCAACACTTCCTTTCATAGCGTTATAATTTTTCTTTTCAAAGAAAAATGTTTCAACCAAATGATAATTACCACAATTTTAATTAGTATCACGTTACTTTGTTGAAACGGGAGAAACGAAAACAGGAAGATCCGGCATGAGAGGGAAAAACGAAACAGGAAAATCCTCCAAATCATAAGCCTAGATTTATTATTATACCGGACGGTGTAATGCTGCCGCCTTAAATTACGACATTCGCTCCGTCTTTTTGATCATTTATTCATAAAAATAAAAGAAAAACGAGACGCCGCAGAGTAACGATCAAGAGACACCCAAAACGCAAAAAAAACCGCACGCAAATTTATCCTTTTCAACGTCATATCAGATTAGTTAGCAGATCTAATTAAGTTGCTTCCTAGAATTTGTTTGAAAATTAAAAATCAAATTTTAGTTTCTGTTTTCATCAGCATCGTAATTAAAAGAGTGCATTCAAAAATAAATCGAATTAAAGAATGTATTCCCTACATTTTTTAAAAATTTTAATATTTAAAATGTAATGAATCCTCCTGTTTCTTTTTATCCATGTGAACGGCAAAAACTTTCCGCAGTTAAATCCAAAATCTATAACGATTTTACTGTATATGTATGGATAAGGATGAAATTGGTGGGATTATGGTTATTATAATTAAATTTATACGTTGATTCTAGGGTACGAAGGAAAAAAACACGCAGAACACTTCGATACGTGCGTATAATTAAATGTCAATTAGTGAATTTGCTGAATTAAATTTATTTTTGCACATGAAAACGATCGAATCGATGATTATTAATAACCGTAATGGAATAGAGCGAGAAATTGTATAGTCGATGGAAAAATTCTATTTTCCACTGCTTTTATTAATAAAGATGTGCAGTAAAGGAATTCGATTGTTGAGAAAGGTAAAGTGGAAATTCCCCGTAAAGCGCAGGATTAATTGCTATACATTTTACTTAAGGAATTCCTCTCCGGTTTTCTTTTTCTTCCTACCGTTGTTGCTGAAAAAAAGTCTGGAAAGAGACTAACAAGAAAAACTGTTCCTAAATGCATTTACCGCTTAGAAAGATTTAATCGATGTCCACTAGTTGATTATTAATTAAACAATTGAACATTTAATTTGCTGCAACATTCCTCTTTATGCGCTGGCTATCGATCCCGGTCGCTTTTTCGCAAATTTCCAATTTCGAATGCAGTCTATTCGTTTTAACCCATTTTAAATTTCCATCCAATAACTAAGTTGACAGTCAGTTCGTTATCTTTTAAACTTCACGAAAAGAGGCAAGAAGAAAGAACTCAGAGACAAATTGAAATTCTACCGGCGGCCAACAAAAATAAACCAAGGAAGACTGCGTTTCTTTTCATTTAAACAAAATTAACTTATTGAAATGGATATTTCTTCTTGAAAAAGTAATCCAAGAGATTGGACGAAAATACGGTTTTTGCTTTTCTGTTGCAGTTCTTGTTATAGGTATGAAACGAAAATAATGTCAAAAGTTGTAACAACCACGAGGAAACTTCTTTACTTCCTGTTCTTCTTTAAACGACATTGTTACGCGAACTTAAACAGTTTTCCTTGTTACCGGCGCTCCGTATAACAAGCCTTTGTTTGCTAAATAACAATAACAACAAGGAAGAACTATCGCAAGAAAAAGTTTCGGTGCGAAAACTAATACGTAAATACCTTGAGGAAAACTTATTGTGCATTCGTGTAGAGATGATGATGGAAATTATTGTTAGTATATAATGTTTGACGTTAACTGGAAACAAACTATTTTCCCTGATCCTCGTGCTCTTCATTACCATCAACTTTGATAATCATATTTGAATGAATTAACTCAGAAACGCTCCATTTTATGAACTAATAGTTTTCTCGCATTTTTGGACAAAAACTAATACAAGTTTGAGCAAAATTTAATATTTTGCAAATTGCAAAAGGAAAACAGTACAATGTTTTGGACAACTGTCAACTAAAAATCTGATTTCCTTTTGGACGTATCATGACTGTGTTATCTCGAAACTGTTTTTTGCCTAAAAAATCAGCAAGCAACATCATCATTCGCTATCTATTATGTGAATATTCAAACATACATCAAATTGAGTGGATTTATTGACAAACGTTATATTTTCATCATTAATTTCCTGCATTGTTAATAGGAGTGACAAAATAAACTTTTAAAGTGTCCTTATAAATGCGTTTATTAATTGATTATTCATCATAACAATAACAACAATTGTTATTACTTTTTAATGCACCGCCGATTAATCAAAAACAATTCGTTTAACATCATTTGAAAAGTTGGTTTAAAGTCGCTTCAAAAGTAATTTAACAGCGATAAATTGACCTTTATGGATGACAAGCAGGAAGGAAAGAATGGAAAACAATCTGTAAGAAGTAAGATAAGTTCGCGAAAAATGACTAAAAGTGTTGACGTGCAAACTTTAAGTTAATGCGAAAACCCACAGTGTCTTGGTGGATGCGCCAGGCCGCTTTGATAAACAAAATGCTTCTGGTGGTTAACTTTCTATAAAATGAAAATTTTAATCGACTATAAGCTCCGAGTGAGCTTTAAATTTCGCCTAAATTAACTGTACTTCCATTATCTGCAAAGGATTAAGTTCCTACCGATCAGTTTAATCCTTTAAACTTATAATAATTTCCAATTTTCTCGCTGGTACTTCAACGATTTCGCAAATTCTGTGTATAACGTGTGGAAATTTCCATCGTGAAACTATTTTTCAACACGATCGAAAATAATGTGACTCAAAAATGATAAAGCAACGAGGAAATGGACACAACAAAAACCCATTACACCCACGCACACGTATGTACGTAATGTGGAATAACGAACAAGGCGTGAAATGAATGTCGCTAAATAATTGCTTATTCAATACACTAGAGCACATCCAAATGTAGCATGTTGTATGGAGAAAGACATTTGAAAAAGAGGAAATAGATAACCGCTTTATCTTTTTCTCGTTTTTAAACCGTTACTTTCTACTCGACAACGACACATAATATTCATAAGTTAACGAGATAACGATTTTCGAAAGCGGAAGAAATTTCAATTGTAAGCACAGCAAGACATTACATAAAAACTCGAGATAATTGCAATCTGCAAATGCTGCAAGAGTACAAAAAACACTTACGATTAACTTTGAAACGAAGGAAAAGTTTCGAAATAAAAATGATTTTCCTCGTTAAACGTCTTCAAACGTTGAATAGTTTGAATATTCTCCTTTTAAAAAAGTTCTTCCGCCATATACAGTGATCAAATGAACGTCGTGCGGCGCTTTGATGTTTGTTAAGAGGCAGCAATTCGTGAAATATTTCGGATGTATGGCATCCGTGTCATTTTCCATAACTAAACGTTTGCCAGTTTCCTGCGCTCGCAAGAGACCGAGCGAGGATCTTGACGAGGGAGAAAAAGTTGATCGCCTCTTTAAGTCAGTCTCGTATTCGACGATTTCGTGCGCTTTTCTTTAGGACTTTTGTTATGGCATAAAGAGCGTTCGATATGACTGTTGGAAAGTATCATCATCATCATCACCAGCGAGAATTCCCTAAAGCGCTGCCGCTGTTCATTACTTAACCAAGCTGCGAATAAAATATAGATTCGCGCTATTGTCGACGACAAAAAGATGTAATAATCTCTTTCGCACAGTCGACTACCATACGTGACGGCTATTAATACTAAATACTTTACTTTTCCAATAATGAAAGCAAAAGAAATCATCTTTCCATCCCTATCCACTTTTCTCTTCCTGTTCGCTTCGCTTCGTTTCATTTCTCTCGCTCTTCCCTCTATCTCTTTTCCCCTATTGTGTTTGGTATATTTTTAACGTATTAACGGAAACGAACGATATTTCCGTTTACACAATTTTCTTCGACAAACTTCATCACATCGGGAAACATGTTTGTAGAATACGAAATCAATACGTACGTGTTTGTGTATATGTGTGTCTGTAGGTCGCATACCGGGCGAACCTGATTGATCGCGATGAAGAAATTAACGTTGGCAAACCTGTTGACAGCGCGTGTCGAGCGATGACAAATGAATCAATGTCGTGTAATTAACGTTCCACTTAATTAGTTGTTTTGTGTACAATATATATGAGAGTAAAGGACGGTTTATCTATTAGAGTTTTTTTGTAAATGTTAAGCGCAATAGGAAATCGATATATGGATCGCCCGGTATTTTTTTTTGTCGATTCGTGGGATAATAGTAACGGAAACGACGAAAAAATTCGTCTTTTATTGATAGAGCAAAGAAAGGCATCTTCTTCCTCGTTCGATCTCACGATTCGATTCGCAAAATACAATTTTTAAATCAGAAAAGTGGAATTCAACAAACGACAACCGAGTCAACGACGAAGAATAACAAGAACGAGTATTTAACTTGTTATGAAACTATAATAAACTTTTTAAATGTTTACTTTTATTTGAATATTATTAATATCATCGCGAAAGAAAGAATTGCCGTTGCAAAAATATAATTGGCAAATTAGAAACTTTTCTGTTATTGCTTTCCAGTGAGCAATGATATCAATTCAACTAATTGACTTCTAAGTTAAGTTGCATTGAAGTTACGCAAAATAAAAAGAAAAACAACAAGTTATCAGCCGCAAAAAGCAACTTATATTATTACCAAAGTTCAATTCATTACGAGTTGAAGTGAGCAAAGAACTAATTATTAACGCTTCTCGAAATATTGCATTGGTAGCACTGATGCATGAACTTTTTTTTTAAATAAAATTCGTTGGTCCTTTAAATAACATTTATTTAGAATTATCGGTGTTACCAAACTAAAAACTAATTCACCTCTTCAATTAAACCAATAAAAACCTCCAAATTAACGCAGTGATTTTCAAGTAGATGAATTTAATGTGGATCCACATCGAACGAATACGGGAAAAAAGGTTCCCCTTAACCTTCGTGAAAATTTATTATCGCTAAAGTTGCCTTCCCAGTTCTACCTGTACTTGATTTATATTATTAAACTTTGCCCATATTAAATATTTACTTTAATGCTTCGACCCTCTTGTTCGAAACGAATTGTTCTAAAAGAAGCGCACGTCGAATTTAGTGTTTAACATGCGTCCCTTTAATGCCTAAAAGATTATAAGCAAGAAGGATTTACTCGAAACTGTGAGCTTGTACGCTATATTGTGAGCAATTCCGCGATATCATAAGCGTACCCTCAACATTTCGTTTGGTTTAATACTGGCTAAAAGTGCTCGGGACGTAATTTCACTACAAAACTTCAAACACGTTCGGTCGAAAACTTATCTAAACTCTTGTTGTTATTATGGATAAACAAAGACAAATTCAAAGTTGAAATTATTATTATGGTACGCCACTGACACTGATCGTGATACGGAAACGATTATGAGCGCAATCTGGATGGAACTTGATGACGGACCACTGAAAGGCATTTTGTTGTTTGCTTAGATTTAATGGCGAAATAACTAATTAAGTTTACCAAGGTTCATTTTATGGGCACGACAATAGTTTGGAATTACATTGTTAATTAGAATTTGTTCGCAAACGATTATTCGCCGTCCGAAATTAAATTCGCTCGGTATATACGAATCTCACTGGAAACTTTCACATATAAAGCAACGGTTACTTAAATCAAATCCAAGGTGAACCGAAATAAAGAAATTAAATCAAAGGCAGGTTAACAGAATTTCTCGGAAAATTGTATTAAATGTTGAAGAAAGTTTATTAAATAAATTTTCAATTATTTCCCCTCTTTCGTTTGCCCGCGTTATTTTGCGAAGCCTTTCGCAAAGTTTTCCACTTTCTCCGTTTTCCCCACACCCTCTATCTGAACCGTTGAAAAGTTTCGCGAAGCATTAAAGAAACACGGATCGATATTCGAGGGCAATCCGAAATTACATTAGCCAAATGATTATCCTTACGGGAGAACGAAGAAGAAGAAGAAGACGAAGATGATGATGGCAAAAAAGATATTAAATCTAATTTGATTTTCAATAATGTCAAAATGATTATCCAACTTCGGTTGTACCGTTCGGCATCAAACCGATCCTAATTTCACCGGTCGATACTAAACTAACGACGATTAGATGGAGGTTAAGGTTTGTTACGACTTGAACGCTGCCGGATCTGGCGTAATTAGAACGTTGTGAATGATCTTTTAATCGGTTTTATTATCTTTGATAAGAGACGTTTTGATAAGGCGGCTTGCCGTTACAATTCGACAATTTAATTTAAAGTTTTTTAATTAATACTCCAATTTCTTGATCTACTCATAATTAGCTTATTGGTTTGATAAGCGCGAATTTTCTTGATACGCTCATTACCGAAGACGCCAGGAATTAATTTATTATCGTACATTTAGCATCAAGGAAGATGTAATTCGCTCATCATTCATCTCCAGCTAAGTAATTTTTTCGTGTTTGTGGAAAATGATCCTTCAACTCGAAAATATTGTTAATACATTTAAAGTTATACGAGTGGAAATGAATCCGCGTGTGATGGGCGACAAGAGGATGAAGAAGATTATCATATTGTTAAATCTGAAGAAGATTACAGCTACCATCCAAGCGATATGTATTCTCAAAGAATAATGTTTCGCTCTTTCCACTTGAATTATCGATTTACTTCGGGTGAGGGGAGATGATTGATAAATGACGAGATAAAAGGAGAGATGTTATAAAAGAACTTTCAATAAAATAAATCATATCCAATCGATATCCTGATGATGATGATGGCGATTAATCAAGGAGAATAAAATGGGCAAAAAATAAAGTGGCTTAAGATGTAATAAGCCGCTATTTGGGCAACTTAAACGGTAAGCGAATTGGTTCAATTAACTTTCGCGTGCTTTAAAGCTCGAAACATTCGCACTTTTACTGCCAATGCCAAGTTTATCAAGTTTTTAATGATTAAGAATAATTCTTCGTAATAATTCTACTCAAAACATTTTGCTTTATTACAAGAACAAATTGCGTAACATAAAATGAGTACCGTGCGAGCATGATTTAAAAGCAATGTTTCCGGGAACAGCATTCCGGATACGGTTTACGTAGATCGCCCGGATACAAGACGCAATTGAATTCCGGCGGTTCGTATTCACATCTGCGAAGCAAAAAACAATATAGACGGTTTTCGTTTCGTATACGATTATTTTAATCGTTGATTGATTTCAAATTAATGCAAAATCATCTAACCCGGTGAATTTCACATTATGATTGCGCATACATTCGGCGATCGCGCACAATTTCGCTAATCTCCGTATCTCGTACTTGATCATGCCGCCCAAATAGAACGAATATGCGTAACAATGGTACGTACCATTAGCTAAACGAATGAATGCAAAATTACAATTATTAACTTCGAATTTTGTTCACAAATGGCGCAGACTGAAATTGCAAAAACACAAGAACAACAAATCACTCGATCATGTTTCACGAACAGACTGAAATCTGAAAACAAGGTGTTTATGCAGTGAATGAGAATGTAATTTATTGATGAAGTTTGATTGAGTACTTGCTTTATCAATTCCCAGTTGCTTTTAATAGTTTGACATTTAAAGGAACTTAAAACAGAATCCTTCAGTTAGGTGAAACGGCGCGACACTTGCATTAGCAATTTTTGTTGTTGTTGCAATTTCAATTTGGCGCACTCTAACTTTCAAACGAAATTACCCACATATGTTTTTCAACTTCGAACGTTCAACACCGTCCCAACCGTTAATTGTATGATTAATGATTAACAAATAAATTAAAATCGGATAGCAAACAAACAATTTGTGCATGTTTGTTAATTGGAAATGGCTTTGATTAACGTTGTTTATTACTAAACAATAAAGTTGTTTTATTTATTACTGCTATAGGGTCGAATCAAAAGGTTATCAGCGAACGAGACTTTATTCAAATTCGTGTCGTTTCGGCTGTCCGACTTCTTTCACTCGATAATAAAAAAATATTAACGTCGCAGCGAATAATTATTGCTATTAACTGGCCGATTCTATTTTCTCGCAAAAAATAAATTCGCCAACATTAAAATGAGGTGTAGTTTATGTTTATTAATATTATTTATTATTATTAACGCATTACAACGGTCCACCTACTCGCATATTGCCACCATAATAAATACGCAGAAAGGTAATTAAAGCGGTAATTTATTCGCGGTCTCACTCTCATTTTTTTGTTATATTTTTATTTTTGGCAATATTAACGCATCGAGTTAACGATTTCTCTGGTCGTAATTTCGTTACTTTTGAATAGAAATTGTCATTGCATTTATGGGTTTGAAAAAAAAAACAGACAAAGAAAAATTAGTTCTTTTGCACGCACAATTATCGTCAATCGTATTTTATTAAAAAAAAGCCTATTTCGTTGTTCGCAAACGAACGCTGATAACACTTTTCCAATTGTATTGTTTTGCCATGCGATTATTTTCCAATTATTACTGTTGCAAAAAAAACAAATTATTCTACAGATCCACGCTATTGTTATACGACGACACACAATATAGGCGGCATCGAATTTGGCAAATGGAAACGTATATGGCATTTGTGTGCAATTGCAAAATGCGAACGTAATGGAAACATACAAGTATCTGGGTAGGTGAAGAGCATCATTATCATAATCATCCCACATTGAATTTTATCCTATTCCAAAACCCACAACATTTCGATTATCCAGACAAAGTGCTTGGAAACAACCAAATAAAATTAACAAAGAAAAACTGCCATTAAAACTAAAAAAAAAAATGCAAAAGCATAGCAAGCAAAACGGTTACATAGCTAATCTAATGGAAACATGTATCAACTGTCCGATTTTAAAATGCAGTTGCAAAAAAGTGTTAATGCTCTTTCTATTGTGATAGATGTGCGCCAATAAGGGTGCCGAAAAATTGTAAATCGACGCCCGGGAAACTGCAAGATCCGTATCCGAATTGCTGCCACAACGTCCAATGCAGTAAACCGTTTTAGGAATCTTCAATGTTTCACAGTTAATTAAATAACTGAAATTGTATACGTGTTGGTAAATAATAAATAATAATAAATTATGATTAATTAAAATTCATTTCCTATTCAAAACTTAATGGAAATTTAGTTTACCAATTTTTCTCTTTCATGAATAGATAATTTTCCTCATCAACATCATCAATATGAACAACAATAACAACAACAACATGAGCGATCGTTTATTATATGCAGTTAAAGTCTAATTAGATTCTGTTGTATATTGTTCTTCCGGAAATAACACGTGCCCCATATAAAACCCTTGAACCATTTTCCAGCTTTTTTCGTTAATGTTTTTGGTCCGCTCTTCACCAAAATAACAATAAAAAAATCCTCTTTGTATTCACGCATCCCTTTTATTCACAGGGAATTTAACTTTCCTCTTGCTTCGCGTAAATTCCTTTTTGTATGCGGTTTTATTTTGTTATTTAAGGTCACTCACGTATATCATTTCCAGTGTTTTTGTTTTTACTTTTCTCGACAACGGTTTATAGTAAATTTCGTTCGGTTCAAATGCACCCACATCATAAACATATAATTTCTCTATTATCCATCACGATGATTATGGTTTCAATTTGGTTTATAACTACATTTCACTTGAGGTCAAAACTTTTAAGGAAGCAGATGTTTGGCCAAGAATTAAAATTACGCCTTTTGCTTCTTCCAAATTAAATTTCGTAATTTATAATATATTTCTAGCAGAAACAACGTAACGTTGGTGTTTTGCATATAAATTTCAGCTGATAAGCGTGACAAAGATATTCGTTCAAGGAGTTGAATCAAAATTAATAAATTGGTGGAAAGTAGGTGAATTCTAAGAAGTCACGCAACTCACTTAACCTTTATTAAAGCCCTTATCGTCTCCTCCCCGAATATAAGGGAAATATATTGGCTTGAAAAGAGGCCAATTAATTGCAAACATTTATATTAAGGAAAATTTTAGTTAAAGCTTGCTTAAAATGCTTCGCTTAATGTATGAAAAGTTTTATCGAATTAAATTTCGCAACCTATGGTTAAAATTAAATTTGCAAATTACTTACACCGTCCGGATTCTGCTTGTACGGTGGCCCGGTGCCGCAGAATTCCACCAGAACATCTTGCAATTTCTTGCTAGAATCTAAAAGAATTGGAAACGACATTAATTATATAATTCTATTTCAAAATTGACAATTTAACAAATCAAAAGAAAAGTCAAATAGAAATTAATGTTTCTGGTGGATTATGAGGATAATGAAAAAAGGGATTTCTGCTGCGCTTTAGCAAAATGATAATGTTCGCCCTTTAATTAATAAAAACGTTAAAACAAACGGGAATTCGCGAGAAGAAAAAGTCACTGACAAGATACGAGTCTCATTAACTAAAAGAACAAAACAGGGGGGGAAAACCTGACCGACAATAATTTTTCTTTCAAATATTTGCAGCAGTGTTGGCTCCCCTTTTTTGCGGTTTATTATGGCGAGTCCATTAAATATGAGTAAATTGTTGGAAGCAATTGTACAAAATATATATACAACAAAAATTATCTATCTGCAAGCGTTTAATGTTATCAAAACATTATTTCACATCTGAAATATAAAACGGTATCGAATATCAAAAATAGAAACGCGGGAAGACGGTTCTTTATAGGGCAAAAATACCTAATCGTCTTGTGTTCTCGTTGCTTTTGGATTTTAAAAGCATAAGCTAGTCCTCGTCTTCCAGTAAATACGAGGCACAAAGTAAAAGGAGTCCGTCGTCGTCCTTTAAATTCTCTCGATCTCTTTATGATTTTATTTCTCCTTTTCTTTCGCAAATAAATTCAATCTTTGATCTACATATTCACCACGTCCCATCCGAAATTTACATATTCACCATCGCATACAAATCCATCATTTTCCTTTTTGGTATATATATATGTATATGCGATCCTTCCTTATGCGAGGAATTTATTAGATTTCCTCTTATTTCGCATCCATTTTCCTTCGTGTGTTTCCAATAGCGTTCTTATTTTACATTAGTACCGTGTTTGCAAAATAAACCGCGCCATCCATCCAACCTATTTTACGTATCTCCTTTTGCAAATGGGTTTAAGACGTGCCAAACGATTCCATCTAAGCCACAAAAATGTTTATTAATTCGTGATAGGAATACGTTTCGGATTAATTAATTTATTAAAGCCTTTCGCTAGAATTATTCTTAAGTAATCGGAAGACATCGGCGGTTCCTTGAATATAGTTAACGCTCACTCTTCGCGTCGAAAGTTAACAGTTTATTTTAGCTACACACACACACCGTCTGTCGTCCCATTGAATTTAATCGATGCTCGCAAATTTTCTAGATAAAACAATGTGGATGTAGAAAAACGTGTCTGTTTCGTCAATTACAAAACCAAATTTATTGTAATTTGCCACTTTGAATCCGGCAATATTTACGAAGTTACTGTAACCGAATCAAACTTGCCATACATAAAATTGATTCGATTACGAAAACGGTGGTTAGCTGCTAAAAGTTGTTAATATTGCGGTTTCGACGTAAATACGAAAGTTTAATCGAGTTTAGAAAACGTTGATAGCAATAATTAACGTCCTGCAAAACGCTTTGTTGCATCCTCTAATCTCCTTCAATGTTATCAATATTAATTAAGGTTCGCGGTAATACTAGATGTTTCGAAAAAAGTTTCCCAATTGAAATGTGTTAGGCATTTCCTTTAAATGTCTTAGGTTTACATCAAAATAATTACTTCGTCTTCCAAAGTTTTATCATTATGAAATTTGCATTATTAGCTAAAAGAAATTGCTCCCAAAAAGTTAATTAGTTTCAATGTCGTTAATAATAATAATAGCGATGAGGAATTATTCTGATGACTTGCAAGATTCCTCAAGAATATATAATAGGTTGTCTATTTCTTCAAATAATCCATTAACCGCTTTATATTGATGATGAATTTCCTAACAAACATCTGCCGCTTTTCTTAGCAAATGTGGAAAATAACTTAACGCCATTTTCCAATCAAGATGCACAAATGTCTGCGTGAGTGATATCGAGCGATTTTCCATTTTCCCCGGCCGGGATAAATACTTTTCAGAAAAATAAACTCCACTTTCGTATTCTTTAACCAATTGTAAACATCAATCTTGCTATTTACAAATATCGCACAAAAATAAACTTACTTCCTTAGAATTTAATAGAAGAAAATTAAATAAACGCTGAAAGACAAACAGAAATCGCTGGCCTAGATATCGCTTATCAGGCCACTTTTATCATATTAAATTACACCCATTAATCCCACGGATTAAAATTTTTATGCCGTTAATGTGCGACGATTAATTCGGCAACGGTCGAAACGCGTCCGAAATGGTGGAGGCGCCGGGTTGGCTTGAAAAATTAACGACCGCTCTTTAGCATGAGCGGCAGAAATGACCGTAATTAATTTAGGGGCCACATGTAATATTTATAAATTTATTTTTGGTGTCAGTTTTTCCTTGTGGATGAAGTAAAATCGATTTTAAAATTAATAAAAATTCACACTTTTACTGTTAAAATGGGTCATATTTAATTAATATTTTTTCCTCAAATGTGAAGTTATAAAAATCCAACTGATTCAAAAAAAAGTGGAAAAAATAGAAGAATGTTATGAGGAAATAAGGGCACAAATATAAAAGTCTTGACATACAATCAACTACAACTAAAACCATATATCTTGATGGCACTCTATTTGTAACCGCCATAAAAATGATATCATCTTTTTGCTAAAGTTGCTGTTAGAATTTGCGAAAAAGATGAATGAGTTTGGAAGTTTTCTCTTCGGCAAAGAAGTTTAATTAAAACCATTTACAATCGGTTTTAATTAATGGCCAAATAGAAAACAAAAAATGGGCGTTAGCAATTGCAAATTATTGACGACACTGCCGATGGATGATGAATTTATTATCTATCGTTTGCACTTTGGTAATGCAAATGTTGTTTAAAAAAAATCCCGACCATTTATCAAGTGCAATTGGTATTAGTCGTGCATTTAAATGCCGCCTTTCTATCGGGGATATTTATCCGTATATAGGATGATTTATATGTTGAATTTCAAATAGTCCTTTTCCCTGAATATCATCGTAATATTCGATATTAAAACATCCTGTATCGAGATTTTATTCTCTCTCCCGGCCTCTCATTATTGTGATTATTGGAAATCATTTAAGCGTAAACTGATAAAGAAATAAATGTCTTTAAATGAAACGCCAAATACTATCTTTTCTTTCGTTGTTTGCTTTTGAGCATTATCTGGACCGAAATAAACGAAAAGGAAAAAAGAAGGAAAGGCGCTGTTCTTTCACTTTTTGCCATTATCCCTGCTAACCTTTTTTGCGGCATGATTAATGCGCTCGCTAAATTAATCCTTTTGGTTTCGTCTAGCGACAATAGGCCGATACGAGTTGCTAATTAAAACCGTTTAATCATAAATTCGTTAAACTTACATGCGGCGAAATCCTGGAGCTGTTGAAATTCCGCAGGGGATAGCTTATCCCACTGCAAGGCCATTGCAGGTGTATGCACCTAGTATTATCTGAAAGCCAAAAACAAGAACAGAAATAAATAAATGATATATTTGGATGGAAAGCTCGCAATAATAAACGTTAATATTAGCAGAACGAAAGGATAATAATTTGAATGAATGGCACTATGGATTAACTTTATCCGCACGACAAAAAAAGGCCATTAAAAATTGAAAAACGGCAAAGGATTGTGGGAATAAAAGCGTCGGGCCTTTCATTCACTCCTAGCGCATAGACCTAATAAATGATGTAAAGCCATTTTCCCCCGTATCATTTAGCCGAATGAAAAAGGGCACCTTCCGTTTGAACTAATTCCATATTCACGTTCGAGCGAATGTTAAAGAATCCTTTTCGGCTTTATGCGTTATATTATACAATTTTGCTTTTCGCCGGTTGTTAATATTAAAATTAGGAACTGAAAACCGTCTTCTGAGAGAACGACGGACACTTAACGTTATTACAATTTAATATTACTTCATCGGGTCAATTTAATGGGTGGCAAATCGGGTCAAAGCATCGTGCCCAACAACGTCTTATGAAATTCTCGACCGGAATATTAATAACGAAACGCGTCATCGACTTGCGAAGAATTCCTGCAAAAGAAAAATAAGAAATGCCGTACCACTTTCAAATGTAGAATTCTCAACGATAAATAAAGAAAAGCTCCATATTTCGGCATTTTCCTTTTCCGCTCACGCGTTTCCATTAGGTTTGCCTCTCTCCTCACTTTTGCACGCCCTGCGTTTTGATGAATAAATAATTTGCAAATTTATTGGCGCATGAAAAGCCTTTCGCGCAGTGAATAAAAAGTGGCACATGAAAATTGCACAATAAACTATGTTAATAATAATACTAGCGACGATAATGGCAAATAAATAAATAGCGAGTAGGATGTTGTAGTTGATAATAATGTTGTTTCATCGTTTTAATTAACGAAATAAATCGGAATGAATTTTGCATTCGTTTTATTATATTTTTGGCAATTGTTTGGATTTTCGTTTAAACCAAAATTATCAAACATCTAATTGAGTTATTCGATCGCATAGAAGATTAGAGGAAATCCAACCGGCGGCGAAAGGTAAATAATTAAAAATAATAATAATCTGCTATCGTCCGGTCCAAAACAAACAGCAATAATTGATTAGGATCATGATACGGCCCGATGACAAAGAGGAAAAATGGAAGAACCGTTAAATATTCATTCAACGGTTCGAAATAAATGGACGGTCCCATTTGCGGTCTTGCTTGCAGATGGATTTGGTGGGTAATTAAATTTCTCGCGACAAGCATCTCTGAAATACATTCTCCAGCGAAATTAATTGCCCTCCCCCCGAGAAAATAAACATAATAATATTGGCAGAAAGGTTTTACGCACGATTTCTCTCTTTTCTCCTGCAAGAAAACTGCTAAAATTCAATATTTTCCATTTAATTAATAGCAACATTATATGCTCGTGCACGTCCAATTAGTCTCAGTCTTTAAACGGTCTCGCAGCTATACGACGTTCCAGATTTTGCTTTTAATTAAATTTAATTTGCAACATGATTTACTATACGGCAAGATGATGGCGAAGACGAGTAATTTTTACTCGAAATTATAATCCCCTCGCGCCTCAAAAGAGCCTCCTTGAATTAGTTATTAAGATCTTCCGCAATTTCGTTTAAAGGAGGATCATTTTTACGATAGTTCATCATGGATTAATTATTGAGAGTCCCACCGTGTCGTGTTGGAAATCGTATAAAAAGAGCTTAATTCCTGCCCCTCTAATCCGCCCCGTACATTTTCCCTTCATTCGGTGTTGCTTTAGAAAGATATCTATTAAGCTTTTCATTCAGCTTGTCGATGAACCGTAACCGTTAAGGTGAAGACTTGTCGCTTGTCCCTCGACTTACTTTAATCAAACGTTGACATTTAATCTTGGTAAATCTTCGATCGAACTCTTAACGTTTCCTTCTGATACTAAAGCTCTCTTTGCAAAACACATGTTTGATAATATAATAGATTTCTATAGCGAAATTACGAGCAGAAATGCCGCTAATGTTTTGTATGAATAGTTTCAAAAAGTTATTAGCAACAATTTAAAACTATAACAATTAATGTTGCCAACGTTTCCAATGCCGCCACTGTTAAAATAATCACGTGAAACAAGGGGAGCATGTTATCGAATGGGAAAGTTTTAAATGAAAATATTAATGGAAAATGGAATTTGTTATTATAGCCATATAAGCATGCCGGCTTTTGTTACCATTACTTCTCGCCGTTCGAAGGCAATTTTCTTTTTCCACGAACCGTAATTCGCATTAACTCACTCACTATTCCATTATTATTAGTTTCCACATTGAAAACATACGGAATTTATAATGAAAATATGTTGAAAGTCGAAACTTTTGCCATCGAATCTTGAGAGCTTAGAGCGAACAAACAGCAAACGTTTGGAGAATAAAATTTTTTCCCCATTTCTTTCAAAATGGGTAATTACAGAGAGAATAAAATCCTCTTCAAAAAACAATAATGCCAACGTGAAAATCTGTCAAATTGCTAACTAAAAATCTAAGGACATAAATAATCAGTAAACTTTTATTAGACTGTCCGGCCGTGTTATTGAGACCAAGTTCTCATCCAATTTGCTTAGATTGTGTAATTACATAACCACAACAATTCAATTAATGCGTCGTGATATAATTTATTTAGCGACCAACTTTTAAAAGAAGTCGAGATTGAAGCGATAAAATGGTAGGAATGTTGACGAAGAGGGAGGCTTCAGGTTCTTTCGACAAATTAACCATCGAAATTAAATCCTATCGCGCCAAGAACTTAACGTCAATCTTTTACTTGTGCAACTTTTGTTGCCTTCATTCTTCTTTTTCGTTGCCCTTTTTTGCAATGTCGATTCGGTACAATTGTCCATTCGAGAAGATCCTTTCGTTGTTCCTTAAAAGGATGAAATAGTGAGAAATTGCCATCGGCGGAGCTAGTCAATTGAACATGAAATTTAGTAGGGCAATTACATGAAAAAATTGTACAACTCCGAAATTACATTTTGCTTTTTTCTTTCTACCTTCAACTAACATTTTGTACATTTAACAGATAACAATTTATATTTATTGTTATGGCTTTTAGAGAGGATCAACTTTTCTATATTTTCTATTCGTAAAATTCGAATTATATCACTACTGGATGCTGATCTTTTTAAAAAGATATAAAGCGATTTATTTGTTATGGTACAATGTATTTTTTATCGATAACGAAAGATTTGTTTCATAGTAGAACATAACAAAGTTGATGATTTGCCAAAAATGTAAAATTAAGAATGAAACAGAAGTTATAAAAATGAATTAATTGTAATGTAATAAAGTGTAAATGTAAGAATGTAAGATTCCATTGACAAGCACAAGCTTTGTTTCGCTTGATAGCGAAATACAAAGGGAAAAGCTTGAGCTTTTTTATCGCACCAAACAGCTTTTATTTTCAATTTCATTTCAGCGTGATTGAAAGCAATCTAACAAACTGTCGAAATGGTAAGAAGAAGAGGAAAATCTAAATTGATGGATGACACGTCAATTACGTATTGTTATCATCAAATACAATGACCGATTTTATTTTACCTCTTTTTTCTGTTAAACTGTTCCATTCATATACAAGAAAGAAGGAGGAATTATTATAAAAATTCAAATTAGATGGACCGCTTTTCCAGTTTGCTTCTTGCATTTTTTCTTGATCGACCTCCCTGTTCCTTTCAATCATTTCTTCATCCTCCATCAACTCATCGATTCCTCTTTTTTATGATGAAAATGTAAAGCTCGTGTCAACAAAATACCGAAACCAGCACAATATACGCGCAACTTTAACTTCAATATTTGACTATTAAACTCCCCAAGTAAATTGAACTTTTCAACCTTAAAACCAAACACATCGAATTCGAGTTTGAATGTTTGACAAATTAGTGAGAACACAGATAAACTAATCAGTCGATTTGTTGTTTGCAATTTCATAATTAGGCTGCAAGCGAAAATAATAAATTTCAATAAGAAAGCTTCTTGTAAGGACAAAGTAACAATAGTTCACGCAAACAAATTGCGCAACACTTGGTATGAAATTGTGAAAGATCGCGAATCTTTTATCACAAATAAAGTCGTAGAGCATAAAAAGGCAACAATTGGCAGTGGTTGTTAGCAGTTATTCTTCAGGTGCCACTTCAATTTGATGACAAAGTGCAAAGTATAGAATATTTTCTCAAGTTCAACATAAAAATCGCATTTAAATAATTGCAATTAAAGGGATTTTTTATTAAACTTTTCTCAGTCTGCGTAATAATTGTTGTAAAAAATAGGCAACCCATTGAACTAAAATTAATGCTGTTCCAAGCAACATCCTGCAAAATTCATGGTTCCAAGAGAACTAAAGCTTTTAATATTTCGTTGGAGAAAAAGCAAGATTTGCAAGCGAAATCTGCTTGCGATTACTTTGGTAACAAAATTTCTTGGAGAATTGCAACTACGAAATTGAAAATCTCGTGGAGCTTTTAGTAGCAATCAAATGCTTTAATCGGCAATTTGAGTAGTGATTAAGTAATACGGCTCATAGTCCTTTTAAGGCGATTAGTAATTGAAGTCTTTGCACAGAAATAACAGGCAAAAAAGAGAACGATTAAAACTGAAGTCAAACGTGAAACCAATCTCAAGATTATAACAACCACTTTAACTTAACTGGCCTTAATCCTTCGCCTTTATAGGACGCTATCATTCGTAAAAATGAAATACGTTCTCTGTCACGTACAATTAAACGAAAGAAGCAAAAGGAAATCTTGAAAAGTACCATAACGTTATTAATTTCAACGTTTCGCGTACCCATAAATGTCTGTTGGGAAACGTAACAAATTTCCGTTCTCCTTTTTGTTGCCATTTTATTAGTGGAAGTTATTCATTTTATTTGTGGCGCTCCTTCGGCTTTTCGAAATAACGGTTTTATTACAATGAAAAATGTGCATCGTGCACAAAATTATTTAACCGACGAATAAAAGTTTATCGGCGAAAAGAGTAAACAACTAAAAGCAGGGAATAATAATTTCGCATCGGTGTGGGTTACAACTAAGGGATCAAGGCGAAATAGAGAGATGGCAGGGAGTAATAGTGATAATAGTTTGTTGAACGACTTTAATGGTTAATAACAGGATAAAAAATAACTACTGGTTATATAGTTAATAGTACAGTATCTAATCTAATCCAATTACTACCATCACCATCATTATTATTATTATCTCAATCTCTTTCAGCCAACAACATCTACGTTTATAAGATTTCTGCCCGTTTTTCCCACCTCATTTCATTTTCTTTCTTCATTTTCTATTGCATCGAATTTATTTACTTTTTTAGCTTCAAAGGTAATCGTAAAAAGGAAAACGTAACAAAACAGAATGAAGGAAAAGAAACTATAAATAACTAAACCGAAAGGAAATTAAATAGTACGCATTATTATGATTGTTTCAACAATGAGAGACGTAAAACCGTGCATAAATCTTTCCATAATTACCGACAGAACTGAAAGAAATAATAGTGAGATGCAAGAAGAAGAAAATAAAAGTGCGCGCAACAATTTTCATTTTAATTCGTCCCAGAAAACAAAAACGATTGTTCGTCAACATTTTCCAAATTTGGCCACGAAGTATTTTGCTTAATTGTAATTAATGCAAATCTATTCATAAGCTTCGGCCCTTAACCTCCCCTCACACTTGTACGCTTTTCCTGAATTTATTTACCGCTCGCAACTGGCAATATGAAATAAAAACCGGGTGTGAAGAACCGTGCACAAATTTTAATTTCAAATCAGGAGATTAGTTACGAGACGACAACGGAAAACGAAGAAGATTAAAAACCGTTAGCAAAAGGCTACAAAAATTCCGCTCTTATTAACATCACTTCCTTCGGCATCCTTGTAACTTTCTTTGTTCTTAATCCACCGAACGGAATTTGTATTAATTAGAATCGTTTCTTCTCGTTTCTTCCTCAATTTTTTTCTCTCTTCCTACTACCAGATTCCTGCTGATGAGAAACAAGTCGATGTAATTAGATTTTAATTTGGTATTCCAGCTTTTTTAATTGGTAATTAAAGTTAAAGCAGGGAAATTAATTACCAAAAGAAAATGTAAGAAGATAAAATTTCACAAAAACAAATCTGAAACAAAATTAAGTAACTAGCTTCTGCATTCTTCCTCATTCATTATAACCAAAAAAGATTGAATTACTTAATAAGATTGAAAGATAAAATTGAAAATTGAATAAGCAACGTTAACGACAATCAAGTACATTTGAGTAATGAGTTGATATTATCTAGAGGACGGACTTTCAGTTTCAAGTTTATTTTAGGTGATTAAAACACGAAGATCCTTCGTAAGAGATGGAAGTCTTCTGAAACCAATAAAGAACACAAACAATTTCACTGGGGCGAAGTAAGAGAATTAAATGAGATGGTATTGTCAAGAGGACGATTCTAGATATAATGCTTTTATTAATGCTTCAGCTTCAGTAGTTTTAATAAATTCCAATGTAAAATAAGATATTATACTCGAGCAAATGTCAAATGTTCTTGGAGAAAAAATCATTAAACTCAATAAACTTTTCAAATTTCCCTGCACCTACTGAGAGTCTATTTTTCTTTTCGAAATTTAAATCTTTCTTTTTATTTTCTACAAACAATGGCCACGAATTTGCTGCAATAAAATCGTTTGATTTCGAATAAGAGAAAAATCAATTTACGGCCTTTTCTTTATAGTTTACTGCAATGGAAAGAGGAAATAACGAATAACAGAGCGCTCATATAAAATTAACCTGCCCAAAAACCTACACACAGGGATACATTGTTTATTGTCTTTGTGGTTAATCAATTTATAGCCAGCACAGGAAACTTAATGTTCAAAGTGTATATACACAATAATAATCCAAAAATAAATTGCAATTCATCGCATATTCGAAATGGGAAAATTTCTAAAACGGTTCTACGACACGATTATTAATATTCTTATCGCCGTAGGGAGGAAAATTTTCTTTTGATAATTTTCCCCAATAAAGAGAGATAATAAAATATAACATAAATCGAGTTTTTCATTAATTTAAAACCATAAAATTTTTTGCAACTATAAACGCGCCACATGGAAATCATTTTACATTCGTTACCGACGCGTGTGTGTACGCAAATGGTGAAACCCCATTTAAAGTTGAACGCAATTTTCATTCTCTCACTTGGAAGTGATTAATGGCGAAATTTGTCTGTCGGCTTTCGCGTTACTACCGAATGGAAATAATCGTCTTCGTCTCGTGTAATAACGTACGATGGAAAATCGAAAACTAAAGAAGAAACACGCTTTAATGACGTTATCGTCATTATCTTTACGACATCTATAATAGACTTCCAATATACAATACACACACACATTCACATGCGGCTATAAATCACATACACACACACGGTGATAGTAATGCAAGAGGACGTAATTTAAATTTCATATTTTCCACATGTAAGACACAAATAATATATTTTCATTTAAAATCGGATTGACGTGAACGTAAAACGTTGCTATAACCAGACAAATGTGTATGCGAATTTATATAGTAGAGTCAAGTTACGTGGCGCACGAAGGAAAACCAAACAACGATATCAATTTGTTTACAGCCCTTTATCGATTAATTATTATATTATTAAATATATCGTAGCACGATTTTAGCAATGTTTTAACGTTCTTGTTACGTCATTGAAATTTTCATACTCTTCAGTCAACACTGATTTTTAACCACAAAGGAAGAGGAAGAGGCACCTCGTGAAAGCTCTGGGGTGACGTACCAAGCAATATTTTTGCTTCGTGCACTATGAAGATTGCCTCTACTGTACATGCATCTAATTGGTATTCATGATGCGGAAGAACCGACAAATTGATGTATTAAACGCAGAAATATACAAGCGGAAAAACGATGAGACAGGGGCGGGCGAATTATGAAAAGAAAGAAAAAAGCGCACTTTTATTGCCATTTATTCTTTACCAATTTATATTCCGCTTTCGAAATTATTCATAAATAACGTAAAGGTTTGTTACGTTAAAACAGCCAAAATTTAACGCTACACGAAGACAATTATTACAGGTGAGGTGGTTAAAATTTGATAGAACCAAAATTTGCAAGAACTATGATCTCTTTCAGCAGTTGCTAATTAAAAAATTTAGTTCATAAGAATTTTTTGCGTAAATTCTCATTTTCCACGCCTTTACGTTCTTTTGCCAGTGTTATATGCCAATTAAAATGAGTCTTCGAGGATTCATTCAAGCGTTTAACACGACAAATATTTATCTATCGACGGAATCGTCCAAACAAATTTCGAAGATTTAATTGAGAGGCCGTCAATCGTCGAAACTCCGTTTGAGATAGAGCGAGTGAAACGTTACTACTTAACGAACATAATATCTCACAATGATTCTTTTCCTTTCCATTTCACTTAATTATAATTAAATGTTTAACGACTCTACCGTAGCTCTATCTAGCATAAATATTTAGTTTCCCATACGTTTAACGATCGGGCCGTACGGTTCTAATCGACTTTCATTATTCAGTATTTCTCTTTGGCCGTCGAACGGAAGATTTTCCTCTCTTTGGCCTTCCTTAACGGATCCGGTCGATGAAAAATTAATTTCAGGGCCGAACTTTCGACCGGACACGCAAACCATCGGGCAAGGAGCAATCGTTAAATCGGTCCCATTTGTTTAATTTAATTGATTGCTTCGTCCATAATACTATTTGTTTGCATTTTTCTTTAATAAAATATGGAAGGGTAAACATTTGTAATTCGCCCGAAGAAGAGGGTCCATTTGCTTTTGGGGTTCATCTTTTACGGAAAACGCATCGATACACTTGCTATTGTTACTATTCGAGGATCGTTAACCAGCGCGGATTACCATCATCATTATCGTTTAAAGAGCAGTTTGCGGTTGGTTTTGATGATGGGAAAATAATCATATTAATTACGTTGATGATGGCACGGAATAACATGAATTCCATCCGACAAAAGGAGCGATCGTTTTCGGTACTATTGTTTTCCTTCGTTTAAGTACATGTTTAAATTAAATCTGCTACCGATGATGATGGAAAAAGACAGACAGAGTGAAATTGCGTTTAAATTAAAGTTGCACATGTCCTTTTCATCCAACCGGTGAAGGACTAGATGAAGAACGTCGTTAGCTGAAATGTAATTATTTTCCAATTAACCCGCTCGACGCAAGTTTTTGCTTAATTGAAAAACACGTGATAATAATAATTATAATCAAAAGGAGTTTGCCAAAACGAAAAAAAAACAACGAGAGAGCAGTTAAAGGCGTTCGTTTAATTTTAATCGACGCATTAATTAGTGAAAACGATCGTTATTAATTGCTAAAAAGGCGTTTATAACAAATGTTTTTGTTCTTCGATGGAAATCCAGCGAAAACTTATCAGCAGGATAGCAAACTAACCTATTCGCATATCGCTTAAGGTTGGAAAATTTCGTCAAATTTTCGCAAAAATTGTAATCGAACGGAAGACGGACTTACCAGCAAACAAGAGAAATGAAAATAATTAACGGTTAAATAGTGTACAACAACATTTTATTATGCGTGAGTGTGTGCGTGCGTGTATAAATTATAAATCACCACGTTTGTTTACACGCTTAAACACTTTTTTAAAAATAGCACGCAAGTTCTTCTTCTTCTCCACCGAATTTCTTTTTGTTGCCTCTTTTTAATTTACAAAAAGTACGTTAGCATCAACTTCACTCGCACGTAACACACACGAGCATCTTTCATCTGTATATAGTTTATACGTGTATGTTCTCTCGTGTATGTTTGCCTACATATTAAAATACAAAACGTATATTTAATTAGGATATCAAGCCGAAAGCCGAGTTTAATAATAAAATGTTTGGTGCGATGCTCGCTGATGATGCTGATGCGATTCGAAAATTACAAATGACCAAGAAAGTTACTCGTTTCGGCATTCGATTAAGGTTGATAAGAGGTTTTCGATTAATTAATTATCGAAGAATTAACTCGATTCCGGCAGCTTAATTAATAATCCAATTTGTTCGAAATCACGATGGTGATTGGAGAAACAGCGATGGACCGAAATATACGAGGTTTGTTTATGAAAAGTTTCTTTTACCTGCAACACCGTGTGTAACAATAACACTTGGCTCTAATTTAATTAATTAGAAACGTTTCCCGTTTCATATCGCGATACTGGCACGATAAACTGTTCAAATACAGATATTTCTTCAACGTCTCGTCGTTTCGTTATTTTGTCGCTGCACGTTGTCGTTTAATTTGTTTTAATAAGAATTCGCTAACACTCATTGTTTATGTGCTTGAGTTTATAATTTGACAATAAGAGAACGCGATAGGAATTAGCAACGGAAAATTAAAGGTAACAGTCTTTTCTCATTGGATATTTCTTAATTTTCTACATTTCTAAATGTCGAATCTCAAATATTTTCTCCCTTTGTTCATCGTAAATTCCAAGCAAAATTATGTTGCTATCATAAAAATGAATCATTCATAAATTCCCACCAGCTATTGCTTATTAAAAGAAACTAATTAATCCGGAAATGTGTAGCCATCGATGCAATCATTGCATTATTAATCTGTTTTGCGCATTGTTATTCATTTCTTTTGATAAGATTTCACTAACGCTTTTGGCAATAAAAAACTCTGCGAAAAAGGGAAAATTAGCAACATAAAATAAAAGTATAATTATTGCATATTTATCAATTTTACAACTACAAACTCAATTCCTGTGTTGTCTGTTATAACTTGCAAGCAAAATAATATTCCAATCATGAGAATGAATCACTTCTAAATTCCCATCGGCTCTAATGCCACATGTTACTTATTAAAAGTAGCTAATTAAATATCGAAAACGTGTGTAACCATCGATCGAAGTATTAGACTGATTGAAGCCCGCAGCATTTCAAAGAATCTAATTTAAAAATGATGACTAATTTCAATTACGCCATTAATATCCATTATGATGATGATATGGCTCACTTTCCGTCCCAATTTATTTATTTTATTTTTTTGTACCATTTTCGATTTGTGTCATAACTGCGACAAAAAATGCTTTTTTAGACTTTTTCATTTTTTTTTTGGATAGGAGTAATTACAAATAAATTGTTTGATGAATAAATAAAATCCATTTCGAGCATTAAAATTTAAGTGCCGTCTCTTGGTTCGATAAAAGTCAATTGCAATTGTTGTGGACCATTTAATGTTACCATTGTTGTAAATGCGACGTTGGTGTAAATCCATTCAATTTTAAGATCGTTTTTGAGAAAATGGTTTATTGTACGACACAATGAAGCATCAAATTGAATGGCACATATAAACGTAGCAAATTAATTATTGTTTGTTCAATGGTATAATTCCTTTTTCTCTTTGTTGTAAAGACAATCGATGAAGAACTCCTTTAACTTTAAGTAACCCATACGACAATAAACATTCTTACATATGAATGGAACAATTATCGCCGGCGAATGGAAATGAATGAATTATTTATTTAAAAAAATACTATGGAGCAAAAAATATTGTCTCGCAGTAGTAAAATTATGACTTCTTTTACCGTCGCTTTTCCCTCTTACATTTTTGCATAAATTTCAACCAAGAGGAAGGAAAAATAAAAAGAAGCCCTCCTGCATAAGTTTATCATATCAATTTACCCATTATTATAATGTTCGCGGTGCATTCTTTTATTTTATCCCTATTTCGCGGAAGAAATAAAGTCATAATTTAAAATAATTGAATGTTTAATTAAAGAGAAAAGAGATCTTCATAAAACGAATTCTCAAAATGCTTCGGAGATTTTTTTGCCCTCGAAAACTCGTAGCAAATTTCTTCACTAGGAAAACCTCTGGCGAACTTTTTATTATTATTTCTAGAAAGATAATACCATTCGAAAAAAAATCTATATACGTAGAGCAGTCTTCAAATAAAAATCCTTCGCAATGAGAAGCGAAATAAAGATGAGCTTTTTGTTCTTCGTAATGATGAAAAATAATAAAGTTACATTCTCATTTCATTTCCAACTCGTTTATAGTAGGATAGTTTCCATCTCGACGACCAAGTTTGAACATATGAAGATTTCATTAACATAGAACAGAAAAAAATCTATGGAAATAAGGAGATGTTTTCGAGGAAGGACAGCGAATTGCAAATTAAAGTGCAAAGAAACTGCGAGAGGACGTTTTATACCATTATCCTAGTGAGTTAATTAATTCAATCAAGTATTCCCTTTTACTAGACTCATCATTTTATTTTACTTTCTAAGTAAGTAATTATTGCCCTTAAAAATTGAGTAACAAGAAAGATTAAAAATTTATAAGTCACTTTTTTATTTATGATTCAACTCGATAATAATTTTCAATTTTATACTAATCCTGCTGCTGCTACTGAAGTTTTAAATACTTATCATCAACCGAAAAGAATGGACACTGCGGAATAAAAAGAAATTGATTCGAGATCCGAACCGAATTTATTAATATCAAAATCAGAAATAAATTATTGCTAAATTTATTTTTATTAGTCTTCTTGACTTTACTTTTATAACTCGAAACTTCTTCAGTTTCCTTTTTTCCATTAACTTTGCTGTATTGTTTTAAATATAAAAAGTACGAACATAAAGTTTGCAGTGCTTTTCAAATGGACATAAATCTCTCGAAGAAAATGCGAAAAATCGCTGTAGAACACTGATGGCAACTAAATGAATTTGTTTCGAATAAAATGATAAATGTAACATGAAAAATCAACTTAGGAATGATGCTGAATAATCTCACAATCAGTAGTTTGATTTCCAGCAAATCACCACCGAATAGTTTCCTTTTGCATTAACCACAACAATTTGTCCAATGTAAAAAAATACCAACCACATAAATTGCATTGTGTAGTTTATGATCGTTCTCATACTACTTTGAGGCTGCCACCATTTGAAAATACATTAAAGTTGCCGCTCGAATGGATCTTATTGTACACTGCAGAAGGACGAAAGTTCCTTTTCCCCGTCGTGCAACAATAAACCGTATTATTGCGAGCAAATGGAAATTGAATGAATGCAGTACCAACGCCAACAACAACCCCCGTCGCCATTATCATCGTCAACCCCTCCTGTACACATCTCCTTAATACATCTTATATTAGTGCGGTTTACGAGCGTTACATTCCAACATTCTATGGCAGAAATAAAACCATAAAAAAAAGACGAACCAAATGGGTTACTGATGAAGAGTATTTGCATTATCCAACATTCAAAAACCCGGCGGTATGAAAGGGAAAGACAACATTTTAAACGGAAGGACAATGTTGCATAATTTACTCGGATAAATAAAACGGTAAAGTTAGAATTGGATGACCGGAGAAGAAAAAACGGAACCTCCGATTATTCCAGGTAATTTCCAGTGGGTCCTTCATGCCGTCGACTCAATTGGCCGTTCTATTTGCCAAGCTGATGAAAGAAGTTTCTCTTGCGAGCGCAAAGGAAAATTCAATATTTTCTACGAATCGATTTCTTCAGCGATTAAGTTTCCTGTATTTGCGTTTTCTAGTTTTGTTTTTAGTAAATGTTTTGTGGGTATAAATCATTCTCCTAAAGACGGATGCCGCTTCTTTATTCTTTAACCAACTGGTGCGCACTTCGAAAAAAACTATTGCATTATCATAACGATGCTAATAAATCTAGTTGGATTTAAATTATGACTGTCATTCCACTTTCATTCTGTGCTTTGGCGAAATTGTATCTTTCGTACAAATTCCATTACCATCCACAAACGGTTTTTTATATGTAACGCAGTATTTGGATGAAGAATGTAAAACGATCGCCATCATCAGCGTTAATAAATAACGAACGTGGCATCAGTAGCAAAATGGACCTCGTATGTGCCATTAATGGCCAAATTGCATCGCGGGCGAACGCAATAAACTATGCTTAATTACAATACGCGTGCAGATATTTTAAATAATGATGTTGCATTATTAATTAATTCTATGTAATTCGATATTAATTTATGGATTACATTCTCGGGCAAAACACGTATAATTATGATTGCCCAGCATCGCGTTCACTTTAATTGTCCTCAACATATTATCTCCAGTTAATTGCGATTTCGGCTAATAAGTTTTCGGTTATAATCCGCAACGACCACGCTAATTATCGCCGCGGCTTTTAACTGCATTAGCCGCAAATCTTAGCTTCTTCGCTCGAAAGGACGACTTCCCAAGTTCAAAATTTTCAAAATGAAAAACTTAGAATGTGGTTTGTTACTATGTAAAAATAAATGTTATGAAAAGGCAATCGATTTTTAGTGGAGACAAAAAAAATGTATACGTTTTTAGCGAAAGAATTAGATTGCATTAAGGGTATTATAAATTTTTATATCGATTCGAAAGATTTAAATATTTCCGCTCGTTATTCGTCGGGCGTTAGTATTAGTTGCCGGTGGTACGAAACGATAAAAACTCCCAACGATCGTCATCATGATGATGATCGTCGACATAAAAGTTGTTGGGCAATAAAAAATTATTCGAATTTCGTCGTCGAATTGAGGCACATGAATGGAGGACAATGTTCGTGTTTATTATAGTCTGCGGCATTATGTAACCGTCTTTCTTAAGCGGATATATAGCGATATCGACCATAAAACATTGATGGCAAATTTTTAATTATCGTAATTAACTAATGGAAAAGAGTATGAGAAAAACAACGGGGATTTGCAAAACGTGAAGATTGATGTACGAATGTTTGAAATATCATATATGATATACAAGAGTAAGTTTAGTCGATGGAAATTTACTGCAGATGATGGCAATAAAAACGCGGCGGAACCAATTTTCCTTTAGTGGTAACCCGAAGAAGAAGTGAGCAAAAATAAAAGTTAAGTTTTTTCCCCACGTAATCGATTGACTTCTCCATTGCAAATTCCCACTTATTCGTTGGTTTCGTTTTTGCCCTTTTTTGCGCTCTTATCCTTTGAAATATTGCCACAAAGTTAACAGATCTTGTCCGACGTACCAATTTAAAATGTTCATTTAAATTCATAATCTTTTCTTAAAGCAATTTAAATTTTCGAACCCATAATATAAAAATGCGAGATAAGGATTACCTGCTCGCTCGCTCGCCCACTTCGGCTAATGGACTTTATCATTCGCTATCCGGTTAATTAAGTTAAATGCGCAAGTTTATTTACCGAAACAATCGTTCCCCGTGCCACATTTTTACGATCCGTTTTTCTTAATTTAATCCATTCCTTTCGCTTACTTTTAATCCGATAGAGTTTAATCGAAAACTGTTTGATAACAAATATTTAACTTGGCGATGATCAACATCAACGACATCAATAAACATCGACGACACCAAGATGATATTCAATAATTAGAGGTCTAATAATATGATGCGATTCGAGAGAGATGACGAGAGATCTCGAGTTTATAATAAACCTTTGATGATGTAAATAGATCTGGTGAATATAACAAGATGATCCAATATCCATCAAGTGCAAAATTTACAAAAGGAAGAACGCAACAATTTTTTGCACGTTTCGTTCGTTTCACGTTGTAAATCTAATTGAAATGTTTAATCATTAATAACGGTTAATCAGACGGTGAAAAACCAAAATGAAAAGAGAGGAAGTTGAAGAAATCGATTTCGAAAATAAAATAAATGATGAATGATAATCTTGAATGGAGAAATTTGAATTTAATTAAAACAAAGAGCGAATGATGATGATGCGGCTGCTGTTGTTGCTGATATCAATGATGATAAAGATTAATTAGAGGAAATTCCCTCCGTACTAATGGCCATCCTTTTAAATATAAAACTCCGTCATCATCAACAACTTCGTTTCTTTTCCTTTTACTTTTCGGCCGATTCGAGCTTTTCAATGAAACTCTAAGCAAAAATATTAATTTATTAAAAAACATTTCTTTTCAATTAAAAAGGACTCTTTCGTCCTTTATAATACATTTCGTGCTAGCTGTTGAATGAAACGGCAAATATCCTTTCACTGTCTCTAACTTATTATTAAGCGATAATAATAATGTTCCATTAGATAAGATGGATGAAAGGGTAGAGAAATAAGGGAAATGTTCAGCAGGATTAAGGATGTGAATAAATATTTAATAACATCTGACAAGAAAGCGAAGATGACGAGGGTGAAAAAAACAATCACAAAAACAAAAACAATTTCTAAAATATAAATAACAAAAAGAATCGATACGATTAGTTATCAAACTGGACCAATTATATAATTTTTGGTAAAAGTGGATGAAGAACCAAACGTCAGCAATTGCTTGGATAATACAGAACGAATTTCTGAAAGGAATAACTTAGTCGAGATTCCTAATCTTTTTACAAACTTCTATCACACGGTTATTAGTTAAAGGAAATAATTTTCTACCCAAAATATGAATTGCAGAAATACACGCAATCATTTTGCAAATTAATTCAAATCCTCCGATTTAGGGCCATATGTTACGTATCGCAAAGTTAATTAGTTCTACTTACGCAAACCCACTTGTTACAGCAAGACAAAATTGGTAACATTGCGGATTATTACAATCGTTACATAAGATGAGCTTATTATTTAATTGATTGTTTAGCAAAATGATTATTTGCAAATTTACACAAATCCGATCAAACAACCAATACAAAACAAGCACATGTGTGTGTATGTGAACGTACGTAAATCCCTAATCCGTTCATCCTTTTTTTCTTCTGTTGCAAGCTATAAATCCCTTCTAAATCCAATTAATCCTCAATATTGGGAGCAATACAAGAAAAATGCTTGTATATAGTAATATGTAGCATGTAAATGCCAAAACCGATCCATTATTATTATCGTTCAAAAATCGAATTGCAATTTTGCAATTTCCATCGACGAAAGTCCTTTTCATTTATTAAAATAAGGTAGGGAAGTATCCCTTCGTTGATATCAACAATAAATAAAAATATTGCAAAAAAAAAGAACTTGTTTGACACAAAAACGAATCCTCCAACGTTAAAGAGCAGGTATTTCGAAAACCTTTTACAAATAGTTTAAAACAATTTTATTTGTCACCTTTCACAGCAATTAAAATCGCCTAATTGTAACTATTAAAAAAGCCGAATTAAAGGTATTTCGCATAATTCTAAATTAAGATATTTAACAATAAAAAAAAAACGTGCGACTTACTTCATTATTATCTCATCATGTCCATATGCGTGAGGAGTCTTCAGCAGGAAGATGCACGAAGAGCGTGTTAAAATTAGCACTCAAATAACGAATCCTCCAGTTCTTTCTCACCACAACCGACCGCGTATTATCGAAGAAGATTGCAAAAAAAACAACTCTCACACACACACAACACCGAGTACGAAACGAACGCACGTGTATTCACACTTCGTCGTACCGTTTCGACGCTGCAAAACAAACTGAGAAAAACCGGCGGCCGTATTATACGCAAGACGTGGAAAATAAGTGTGCGAAGCTCTGTGCGGTAGTCATAGTAACAGGCCGGGTACACGACTACAAAAATTTTGGTCGGAAAAGCGATTTCCCGATCATCTTCGAGCCACCTTTTAGTCTAAAGCCGAATTGTCGCGTAGATAAAGGACGAAATCTTTCGAGAAAGATTGTCCACGATCGCGTAGAGAGAGAGAGAGAGAGAGAAAATTCAATCAACTTTTAAAAGGCAAAGCCTTCCTGGATGAAGGATAACATTAGGAATTTTAGTTTAGATCCAGTTGCTAAACGAAATTATTTGAATTTTTGATCAAATTTTTCGCAAGTATGATGAAAATGCTTGCTATATTCACAAATCAGTTGTCGTCTTGCTTTTTTATATATCGCTTTTATTAAATAACCTTCTTCATATATATATATATATATATATTATAATATTAATAAGTGTCTCAGGCACATCTGAACGAAAATAATAAATAAAAAGAAAACAGTTTGTATGGAAAATATACGTTTTAATTGAAAATTTCCAAAAGAAACATAATAAGAATTGCGGCTAGTTCTTCGCAAGGAGAGAGAGAGAGAAATAAAGAGGATAGTAAATGAAGGGACACGAGTAATTGTTGGAAAATGAACGAAAAATAAGATGAAAGTAAAGAGCAATAATAACAATGCATCAATAATAAATGTATCCTAAAACTTGATCTACAACATTAAATACTAATAATTCTATTATTTGTTTCCACCTCGATAATTTCATTTCGCCTTACTTTCTTCACGTTAACGATTATCAATTATCGCCGTCTTCATCGTGTGTACTTTTAAATATCTGGTTCAATTTGATGTTGTTTAAACAGAATCCTATGCGTTAACAAAATTAATAATTAAATAATGGCACGTTTAAGGAAAAAATTAACTCAAAATAAATGCAAAAATCTTCTACGCAATGAGCCAGATATTTTGTAGTATTGCTTTGGATCGAATCGTTTTTAAGTACAATTTTCATATAAAAAGAGAAGCCGGCATATTTAATTCGCTTCTTTGAAATATTATCGTTTTTCTTTGTTCGCAACTTTTCTTCTTTGCACGCCGTTTTAACATTTCCTTCTTTCTTTTGTAATTAGGTAATTGACGTTTTGAAACATTTATCGTCATCGTATTAATTTCGTTCGGTTCTCTGATCGTTTGACTCAATTATAATTACGGTATAATCTTAAATCGAATTATCTTGTCCTTAAAATCTTTGATTTCTTTTTGAATATTAATATCAATATGTAAAACATCACTGACAAGAATTATATGTAATAATAATCAATTGGATGGAATTATTTCCCTTTTTCATTTTATTATACGCATTTTTTTCTTCTTCTAGTTCTTTTCTCTAACAATTAAGAAGCATCCTTATGTTGTTCATTTAAATTTCCTCTTGCGGTTGTAATAATTATAAAGGTGAGAGAAATACATTCTATTTACAACATATAGAAGAGAATCAATGAAAATCGATCATAACGATGCGATGCATTTCGAACTGAATTGTACACTAATTCTAATCAATTAACTGTTTCTTTAACGAATAACAGTGTTATTTTAAAAATTTATCTTTTCTACTATTATTTGTAATTTTTTCTTTGCAAAGCCAATATTATAATACAAGTGTTTTCTTTACTAATTAACATTCCAAAATATTTAATCAAATCGTTAATACTAAACTAATTCATCTAAAAAAATATACTTTGCACATTCTTCTTTATATTTACAAAATGAAAATATGAAATTAAGAGAAAAATAAAACAGACAGAGGAAAGACTCCGTCATCTAATTAGACTTCTATTTGGAATGAACAATGTAACAGGTTTTATCTTCAAGTGTACAATTTTTACATAAATATACCTTAATTTAATACTATAATAATAATGAAACGTTTCAGTTCAAAAAGCATCATCATTTTTTACAAATTCTGTAACATTTAATGAACATTTTCTCGTTACTTTTTGTGTTTTGCTGTCGGTTAGAGAGATTGTGAGAAATCAACAACCCATTTACACATCAGTTAGCGAATCTCTTCAGTTCTTTGTTTGTTCATAATTCCATATAAATCAAACAAAATATCAAAACAATTTCAAATTGCTTCATATACCTTGAGAAGCCAATAACACATTTAACGTTCCATCGATTTCAACAGAGAATGAGCAGAAACTATGAAACTCTAATAGGGAAGAAGAAGTAACTGTTAAACGTGTTAACGGCCATAATTTTCTTAATGTTTTTAGAATGGGTAAGAAACATACTTTTTAACAATTTTTCTTTTCAATTTTCTGGATTGTCTTAAATTTTAATACAAATACATTTAGCAATTACGTTTCTCGTTCATGTCACGATAAGAGGGCAAAAAGACGATTTCGCAATTTAACAAAAATGTCATATTAGCAATTCGCAATATTGCTATCTCATTTAGAATCTTATGCTGCCTATTGAGTCGCTAAGAAAAAAAATTAGTTTCTTGCGAAACATCCTTTTACAAAATCGAATTCTATTTATTATTCGTCGTTGTGTAACTTTGTAAAAATTAACGTTCGAATGCAAGTAATTTACGCATAATACGAAATGCAAAAATTTGGCTGAACATTTTCTTTAAATAAATCAGCTGCCATCGCTACAGAGTAACGATTTTCGCCATTTAATGACTTTATTCTTCTTTGAAGAATTACGTACTTTACATACATATTAAGTTTAGGCTTCTTTTTCTTTTAGTTAACCGTGAAAATGATATAAATGAACTAAATTATATAGAAATAAATATCAACAAAAATGAAAATAAATATCAACCAGTCATGCAAAATTGATGTTGATATTGCAAATAATAAAATTTATTAAGAAAACCGTACATTCGTATTAAATAACTTAAAAAAAATAATAGAGCAACTTTTCTTGCCTATTTTAATTCTTTCTGTTCAAAATTTTTTGAATTAGTGTTCCAAAAAACAAAAACAAAATTATTTTCGAATAGAGCACAAAAACATTGATGCCCTTTACGCGTTGACTTTAAAATAACTCAATGGGTAATTGTGTAATACGTTCGATTCTCGATTCACAATTTCGTATTAGGTTGTTGCACGTTCGTCAATTTATTCCCTCTGAAAGGTTTGCAACAATTTGTCTTTTAAGAATTTGCAATTCGTTATTGTGATCGCAAGCTTACCTACTCTTGCGATTCTTGTGCATCTTATCCGCGTTTTGGAAATGTTGCGGTTTATATTGTTGTCTATAAGCGTTTGGTTGTCCTCTAGCAGGTACAATTCTTGTATCTGCTAAAATTTTGCATTATTATCGGTATTTATTTGACATTTGCGTGACTACTCACTTTGCAAGACATACGACATGCCAGCGTACACGTGCGGTACGCTCGCTATGGGAAACCTTTGCTTCATATCGCCCAATTGCAGGACATCACTACCCGGTGTCGGCGATCTACTATTTCTGCTCGTATTCGGCGGACTTGTATTTTGAATGATCGAATTCTAAAAGAAACCCAAAACAATTCGTATTTTGTTCGATTGAGAAGTTATTTGAAACATTTTATATTTAGACAAAGAACATTAAATAGAATATGAATCAATTGCGATTATTTCTCACTTGTCTGAATGGTTGATGTTGATAATTAGCACCGTAACAATGTTGAATGGTGGGCGTTTCGGATGGCGGCGGCGTGCGATAGACGTTCTGCGGCTGATGATTGTTGAAATAACCGGCGACGACCGTCGTTGCGGGCGAACTCGTGCCCGTGCTGCTCTGGCTCGAGTTCATGACGAAACTCCGCGGATTATTGTTGTTAGCGAACTTGTTGCCGCCTTTCGGCGCGATCCCTTTCTGATTCCTGCCGCCGTCGAACGTCAAGTTCTGCATCAGCATCTTCGAGTTCTGATTGTAGGCGGGCTGATGAAGCGATGCCGGCGCGGCATTCAAACTCATCTGGCTCATGTTTTGCACGAGATGATGCGCGTAGTTCGGTAACGAGGGCGGTTGCGATTGCGGCTGCGGTGGCGGCGGTTGTTGTTGCTGTTGTTGCGGATTTTGAGCGTTCATTTCGGTCGGCAATTGGCCGCAATAGGCAGTGTTCGACACGGACGACGTGCAACTGTTCGGCGTCGACGTGCTTTGCGGATATGGTAGGGCGGGCGTCGTCGGATATAAAGGCGCGTACATTTGCGTGTTGCAAACGACTCCCTGATTTGGATAGACCATTCCGTTAGCGTGAGCGGCATTCGGCGGATAGACGACGTGCACGGGCGGTTGCGAATAAACGGAGACGACGTCCGGCGTTTGCGGTGGCTGCGGCACCGCCGGTATGTTTTGACCGTGCGAAGGAACGAAATTTGTCGGATACGTGGTCGGCATGTAGGAACCTGAAGTAAGATCAGAATGAAATTAATTATTTACTGATGTGAATTCGATTCTTTCGTGCCTGATTGAGTAGGCATTGGAACGGTAAACCGTTGCGTGTGATTGGGAGCCACGTTCGGATAGAAGACCGGCTGTTGATTCCACAGCGGTTGAGTTTGATATGTTACCGGTTGAACGGCCGCGTTCACTTGCGTTTCCGCTGGAATATTTACATAATAGCCCGACATTTCCGGTAAGGCTGATTCCTAAAACAATAATATTCCAAACTTTATGCTAACCTTTTTCAATGAGTTGAACAAATCTTACGTTTCGCCCTTCGAACGGAACCGACATACTATACGGCGCCGTGTAAACGATATAAGGCTGCTGATAAACGGGCAATGGCAGCCCTTCTGGTGTCGGTCCGTAATTGCTGCCGTAAACGGGATATTGCGTTTGTATCGGTACGTTAGCGATACTATCGTTCGATTGTATGTACGACGGAAATATTCGCGTTTGCGATGATGGCGGCGTAAACGGCAAACTGGGACTGGTCGAACTGTTCGTGATCGATTTCTTCACCGGCGACGTTCGCGGCGGGCGCTTCTTCGGCGACGTCGCGCGATCTTTGACTTTATTCGGCGAGATCGATTTCTGCGGCGACGGCGGCGGTTTCGAAGCAACGTTCGCGCTGTTCAAAACCGGGGGCGGATTCCTCGGATCGTAATGATAAATCGAGCCATCGTTATTCTTAACCGGTTGCCATGTCTAAGTAAAACGGAAAATCAATCACACGAATGACGATTAATATTGCATTCGTTTAAATTACCTGTGGATTAATGATGACACTCCCTTTGGGTACGCTCTCTATATCGGTGACGGCCCACACGAGTTGATTGTCCGAACTTTCGCTGTCGACATTCGCGATTTGAGTGTCGCTCGTGTTCGTCGCCACGCTATTTGTCGAGTCCTGTCCAGAGAGGTACGGTGTGGATGTCGGCGATGGCGTCACCGATTCCGAGCGCTGCGATTGCGTCTTGTAACCGGAACTAGACGGACTCAATCTCCACGAGACCGAACTTGCAGCCGAATCTGGAAAGAGATCCGATTAACGAACGCCTTTTTGATAAGAAGCGAATCGGTTCGCAAGTCGTTTACCTTGCTTTATAAGCAACTTGGCGCCTTCGCTGCGCGTCGACGCGACACTATCGCCTCTCGTTAATACTGAAACGCCGCCGTAACCGCCGAAACTATAGCTTTTAGCCACGCAAGGTCTCAGCGTGTCGGCTCCCACTTCTTCGGACTGCACCTATTAATAATTTAAACAAATTACAATTCTATGCCAAGAAACGTTATTACAATAAATCCGTTTACCTTCACCAATCGTCCGCCGCCCGATCTCGAATGATTGTGATGCTCGGACGGTAATCGTAGCCGCGACGAATTTTCGCTTTCGACACTGGACCACGGTATTTCGTCCGACCAAGCTATATCGTCGTTGGAAGAGTACGGCATCTGTAAACAGGTTCGATTATAGTTGATGATGCAGAAGTTTTCAATTGGAACAATGTAGATATAAAGAAACGAAAATAAAAGCAGCATGTGCTAAATTAAACCAAGTGCCAGCATATGATTTAAAGCAGGAACTATGATGCTGAAGAGATAATTAAATGCGCTTTAAGGTCAGTACAAATGCAAAGCGTTCTCATAAGTCTCCTCTAGTTAAAGCCATAAGCAATTTATAAATTTGCAAAAAAATGAGTTAAAAAACTATGAAGTGAAAAATTGAGGCAAAAATGATTTGGGCGAACAAGAATGCACTGCAAGTGAACGTGAATTTAAAGTTATGCCAATTTTAATAAAATCGTTTCTTTGTATCTATTGTGTGGTAAAAATGATTGTGATTAATGAAATTGGCTGTTGTGTTTGAAATGAAAACTACGAATACAATCTATGATAGTCTCGCCGCATAAAAATCAAAACATTATCGAGAACAATAACACCCTTCAACAAAAGAGTCCAAATTGTCAAGCAAAGGGAGGGATAAAAAGCAAAATAAGAACGAAAAACGCTACTGGGCTTGTCAATGTAGGCGAATCAAAACGCTACTAACGGCCGTCGGTTAACAAACCTACCTCTACGCTAAATATTCTTCGCCTTACTTTTTCATATTCCTCTTCTCTCTCTTCGAAACTCTTACTACGCCTGTTCTCGAAACTGTGCTGCCTATCGGGCGACTTGAAATTGTAATCCTCCGTGCTGTTCGAGTCGCGTTTCAATATCGAGCGACGCGGTTCTTCGCTGAACACGATGTCGCTTTTGATGTGCTGCTTGAACGGTACTTCCGGTATCCGCGTGTTCTTCGTTTTATTGACGACGACACTTTTACCGGACGATTCTATGTTATGATCCATGCCGAAGTAAGCGGCACACCGATGTACCAGCATCCGTTGGTAGCTGGACATTGGTGGAAATTTATAATGAGATTTCCTAGAAAGAAAAGTAAAGTTAAGAGGATAGAGGATTCTTTTCTTCGTTCTCGTTGATGATGTACGTTTTATCTTTGGCAAGATTGACTAGTTCCTGTTCGATCCGTAACATTATCGCTCGATCTTTAGCGTTTCGATTCAGCGTTTCCGGTATAAATAATTCTAGATCCACTCCGGTCGTGTCGGTGTATTGCTCCGAGCTGCTGTCTGAAATTAAATAAGCAAATGTTGGAGAAGTCTCAAATGAACGAGGATCAAAGGGTGTTCACCGACCTCTGCTTAAACAAGGCGAATTCGACGAGCTGCCTTCGAAGCTGCCCTGCGACGAGCTCTGATGCTTGAACTTTCCCTTGAAATTCGCCCTGTTCACCGTCAACGTATTCGAATTGTTGTTGTTGTTATTATTATTATGGCTATTATTATTATTACAATTAACGTTATTGTTCGTATGTTTGTCCACTTTCGCGCACTTTACACAATAACTCTGACTCGTAACGCAATCGCACCCGTTATTATTGTAACATTTCCCTTTGTTACGGTTATCTAATACTACTAAATGACTAGTTTCCTCGACGATTATATCTGTCCTACTGTGCATCTTCTCCTCCATGTGATTGTTATTATTGTGCCTGGCGTTGATCTTGTTGTTGTTCAAATAGGTCGGATGATGATGGTGGTGGTGGTGATGATGATTCGTTTCGATCGTTTCGTAATCGATCTGACTGGTGGCGTCGGCTTCTTCTTCTTCTTCCTCGTCGTCGTCGACCTCGTCGTTGTTGTCGTCGCCGTCGTCGCCGTGGCCGTAATTCGGCGAGTATCGCGTCGGCGACGGGACGATCGTCGACGATGGCGACGACCGCGCCGGCGAATTACGACGGCTCACCGACGGACTGACGATCAGTAACGAACCGTTGCCGTTCGGCGAATCGATCGGCGACGGCGTCAGTTTGATGCACGGCGACAGTAGCGGCGTCGGCGTGGGTTCTCGCGGCGGCGACGTTTCTTCGCGCATCGCGTGACTTCGCACTAGTACCTTCAATTTAGAAAGGTTCTGAAAATCGTTCGATTATTGCATCTCGGTTTCTACACGGTGCAAAAATTGCAAATTGTTAACGTATAATTATGCTCTACTAACCCGTCCTCTGCCTTGATAACTCTTATCCTCGCATTCCGTTTCCATGCTAGCTATGCCCGTGCCTCTCTGTTGCATCCTCCGCCACCTACTTTAGGCGATTCGTTCCTAATTTCACTTGCGTTCCGCTTGCTCTTAGTTTCTTTTTATGCGTTCCCTGTACGTTCACACGTGACGGCTGGAACGAAATTCTTTCATAATCAAATTGCAATCAGAATCGCGTTATTGCCTCGATTAATTACCAAGTGGAAGAAGAAGCGGTTTCGATGCGTTGCACGCCTGCTACGTTTATTGGTTCGCTACAGAAAAAACATTAAGAAAAGCAATAGATTAATATTAAGCAAATTAAGTTGATTTTTGGCAATAACAAAGTTGCTCGATTTGGTACAATTTGCAAATTATAACAATAAAACCCACGCGAAATAAGAAACAATCGAAGGAATTCGTTTAAAAGTAATACTTTTATAATAAGCCTCCTTCATTTCCGGTCCAAGAGCATTCCTTTTGGCTCACCTCGAATTCTACTTGGCCTTTTTTAACAAATGGCTGTTTTCACGCGAGAAAAGTGTGACTCGAAAAAAATCTATTCGCTTTAACAAGATTTACAAGGAAAAAATAATAAAAAATTATTTCTTTTTAGCAACATTAAACGAGAGGGAAATTGCGAATTAATCAAGCTGCCATTGTGATTTGCGGAGGGACAATAAATCAAAATCGAACGCGATGTTTTTCTGTTAATTATTAACAGCCGCTTAATCAAAGCGGGGAAAAGTTGTATGTAATGCGAAAGAACGGGAGATTAAATTGCATTTAATAATTTTCACGCCGCCACGTTTCGATATGGGGGGTACGTAAAAAGAGAGACAGAGAAAGCGCGAGTGTTGGCGCTCTTATCGATCTACTAGCCCATTGCCCTATATTTCCGCACGAGTCCTGCAGGACTAATGCTACGGTTATTAGAGACATCGCAGTACTAGCGACTTCTTCATCAACAGCATCGTTATCGTTACGTTAGGAGCGTCGAGGAACAACTAAAATCTTCACCGCAAATTATCAATATTCAAACAATATTTTCGTTGTTGTTTCCATTTCCAATTCGGTGCCATCACTATTGCTTTAGTTTCTTTACTTCAATTCGCACAGATACATGAATCCTTTTTTTATCTATAAAATTGTGCCCCCATTTTAATGCTGTCAGTTGACATTTAAGAAATAAATTAGTAATCGATATTTAGCAAATAATAAAGGCGATGAGAAATATGCTAAAAATAAATCTTTTGTGTTTTCGTTGTGGTGCGTTTGGACGCGAACGGGAGCGAGAGAGTGAGTGAGAAAGGGAAAATGGCACATTATTTTTAATTTATTTATTTTTACCTCGAGATACGGAGGGACCAATTCACGCCACAAAGAAGAACCACTTTAATAACAAGATGTGAGACGATGCTTAGAAGCAATAGGTCGATGGTGATGATGACGATCGCGGTGGAGGGTAATAATTTTGCGCTTAATAATTTTTCCTTTTACTTTCAGTGTTAAACTTTTTTTTTGTTCTTTTCTTCAGTTCATTTCGTTGTCATCCCAGTGAAGTGGAAATAATTTATCGTCGAAGAGTATCGTCTGACTCCTTTTATAGGAAGAAATCTTAATGATATCCATAAATCTCCCCATCTGCCTTAAACATTGCGTATGTATATTGCAAACGCTAGCGATAGTTCAAATGCGAATCTATAAAATTTATTAAATTTGCACGAAACGCAAGACAATCGATACTTTATATGGGCAATAGAATTGTTAACACTTGCGAGTTATAAATGAAATTAAGGTATAAGAAAATGTCAAAAGATGTGGCAACGTTAATAATGGATTTATATGCAATTTATCAGATCGTTTTTGGCTTCGCAAAATGAAAGTTTTATAACTAAGAGATTTTTTCCGGACTTTATCAATTCATTAGTTTCAGGGATTCTTTTAACTATTTCTTAGTGAAGAAATAAATTTTACATGGACGTCAAGAAGAATGGATTGCTTGCAGACTATTGCAAATTCGTAGACGTCATTTTGCAAATTTCCACTCGCTCAGCTCGTCGTGCACACGTATTATTATAGAGAACTAAAAGAAACGTTAACGATTCCAAATAAAAAACAATAACTATAGATTTGCTGCAGGAGCTTTTATAGTTTTTAATAACCGACTCCTTATTCCACGGTTTTTTATCTTGCCGTAAAACCATTGGATTTTCCGCGACGAACGCTTTAATATACAATTTCATCACGTTTGCGTCGCGAATTATTGCGGTTTCTTATTACGTTCTCGGAAGAAAGCAAAAAAAGGATCAACAACTTAAAGGGCACTAAATTTTAAAAAATCACAATTACTTACAAATTCTGATTAGAACAAGGCTTTATTATCACACTGGTTTTAATCACGAAATTTCGCATTGCAACAAATCGCAAGATTATTTCTTTACGAACGTTGTTAATTTAAACCGATGATGGGAACAAATGGCACGTTCATGCAAAAATGCGAGGACAACAATAAAAGGAAAGTGGAAGTATTTGTAACAAATTAGAAGATTTATATATTTGTGTGTGTTTGTGGTACTCGTGACTAGTTCAACCCCCTATTAAAGTTAGTGCACGCGCCAAAAGGGTTTCCTTATACCAATATATATACACGTGTGTGTGTGTGTGTTAAAACGATAAAGCAACAATAAAAAGAGCGAAAATAATGGGGAGATAGGGGTGGCGAAAGAGAGCGAAAGGGAGAAAGAGCGTATTTCCAATGAACTTGACTCCGGTTCGATGGCGGTGACTCGGCCGACCTTTTTCTCTTCCCTTTCTTCTTCTTCGGTCGCACTAGTCGATATTAACCATTAAAAGTGAGTTAGAACTCGGTGGTAGAGTTCGATTTAAATAATAATCTGCCCTCCCCTCGCCGCGAACGTGTATATGTTGAAAAAAATAAATAAACGGCAAGTGCATGACTAACCGCCACCCTCTGGTGGACTGGATTTTCCACGAAAAACGGCAAACACAATTTCCCATTAACATATTGACCCAGATTTTCAGCTACGTACACACTGAAAACGCTTCGTAAAGTCCGAATTGTTACGCATTCCTCTTAAGGTCATTATTGAAATTGTGAATGAGTCAATCATCTTAAAGGTCAGATACGTTAACAAAGGAAAAATGGTAACGACGAATGAATTAGCATAATTGCTTGCGATTCGCAAGAAAGGTCATTTTTTTCCAAAATGAAACAAAAACGCAATAAATCAGTTCTTACCTATTGTTCATATGGAATGCAATCTGCTTCTGATTTCTCGTACACCTACAACAAAAGAAATTATTACGTTTGTAGTTCAAATGCTGTTCTTGCTATTAATTTAAATCGCTACGCCTCAAAGTCTAATCGTCATTATTATTCTGCTAACAACTCAATTTATGAACAGTTTTGTAATTTTCCTTGCTCGAGGTCTTTTAAACAAACGATTTCGAATCTGACGGATTTCTTTCTCCCAAAAATCATAAATTATGTCGCCGAATTTAAAATCTAAATAAAAAAATTGTTATGAAATTAAGAAATATAATGCTATCAATACAATTATTTGGAAGATTTCTTAACGATCAGAAATTAGGTATCAAAGAATCTTTTCCCGGGAAGAAGCAATCGTTGGACCATTAAACAATATCCGATTACAAATTAGAGGACATCAACAACACATGTTTATCGGTCGACATCCTTCTCTAATTAACTACCACTTCTCGTAGACTCTTTCAACAATCGAATTAGCACTCTTTAATTACTTGTGCAACAATCCGTTCGTGGAAATAAGAAACTCGCTCATCTATCGATCGATTAACGATCCGGAATTCCCACTCATAATCACCTTCTGGCCATTTTTCTTTTTCCTTAATATCCCCAGCGAAATCGATATTACTCCATCGTTTTAAAGCCGTTCGGGAATTAAGTGAACGTTTCACTTCATTTCTTTGAAAGTTTTCAGTTAGCCGGGAAAGATATTAAATTAGAAGGTCGTCGGAATCATCATTAACACAGTCTGTAAGATACGGTTTATTATAATTTCAAGTCGAACCAAAATATCCTTATGCTGTTTTAATTCGCGCCGAAATGTCGGTTAGGAAAACATGTGCGTATATATTACGAGCACGTTTTATTATTTAAGCAAAAGAGAGAAGAACAATCCCGAAAAATGTTGTTGATTTGGATGGGTGCCCAAGAGGCGATGATTATTATTAAAGACGCGAATTTTTCGTTTTACTACAAAGCAATGTCGACGCTTTATCATCATCATTATTATTATTTGGTCTCCTATGACGAAATTGGATTTATTGCAAGCCATAACAACAACAAAAAATTAGCTACAATGAGAGGATCCACTTGAAGAAAAAGCTTCATTAGTCGATATTTATAAGTTCAACTGTTCGGATGCTAAATTGAATGGGATAGACGAAAATATCTTCTTCTTTTTTTCACGTTAAATTGATGAATCTCCCAGCCTGTAAAAAAAGACGAAGAACAATCCAAGAAAATCCCGGCTCATAAATAACGTAAACGTTTGAAAATTCGATTCGATTAAAAGCTGGCAAAGACAAAAACCGAAAGTCGATCGTCGTCCAATTGAAAGACGATCGTAAATCCTCGAGCGAAAAATCGAAATGTAGATATAAAACGATTTCATTCGCGTCTAAATGATTTATCTTGTTCGCCTCAATAAAAACTAAAAAAATTGTATCGACAATCAAAGGAAACTTAATAATCGCGAAAATAAATGATTCGCAAAGAGTAATGAACGAGTTTCAAAAATAAAAAATAATATTACAATGATTATAACCAGCAATAAAATAAACTCAGTGAATGTTGTATTTGAAAAAAAAAATATATCAGCTGCGTCTTCATCCATGATTTAAAAAACAACCCTTTTGGGCATGGAAAAACATTATTTGGGAACTTTCGTAATCGTTTGTTAATTTCCTTTTCATGAAGGGCACTTTACAAAGCGTACTTGCAATAGATCATCCACACCGCCACATTTTTGCTAATAGTAAAGTTTATTGATGTAATTTCCTCCCTTGTCCTTCGCTCACAGCAATTTTCGCATTATTATCGCCAATAATCAACGGTCGATAATAGGATATTGAAAATTTATTACAAATTGCACCGATTTTCATCAGGAAACAAAAAACCACACAGAAGAAAGTTAAAATGGGAAACGTTCAATAAGTTAATTCGAAAAATTAAATTAACGAAATAAAATATGATTTCGCTTACAAAGGAAAACGAAATCAATTTTCCAAAGGAAATGCTCCTTCCTCTCTCTCTCTCTCTCTCTCTCTCTGTTTGTACAAGACACGATTAATAATCTAATCCAAAAAATGAAGCGTATTCTATTCCTTAACATAATTGTGCTAGTGGGTGGTTTTCCAAGAAAAGCGAACAGAAGCCGTGGAAGAGAAAATAATAAAAAAACTTTTCTATTGTGAAAAGCGAAAAGGTCACGGAATTATTATTATTTGTGCCAAACAGAGAATGGTTCGATGAATCGATTTTTCGTACGGTAGGACCTTCACAATCATCATTATCATCATCATCGTCAACAACACGATTGTCGTCATAAGGTTTAAAATAAACGGTCCAGAACAAAAGGCTCGGATTTAAACGGCGAAAGAGAAAAAGTGCCTCTTAATCCTAATGGCCCTAAATGGTTAAAATTGACAAAATGAATTAATGAAACGATCGTTAAACAACCCTAAACCGAATTGAAACATAAAACAATTATCGTTTCGGTTCAAGGTCTGCCGCCCCGAATTATTATTAATGAATTGTACCATGAAAAACGGCACGATTAAGGTCAAAGTTAAGGTACCACTGACACGTTGGGTAGCGAAGGTCGGGCAACGATGATGACGAAGAAAAGCGAGAAAATACAAAGAGCGAAACGAAAGCTTTCGATAATCTACGATATTTACTAACAGCAGTAATATACATGAATACGTTTTAGTTCGTCGAAAACAATGATCGCTTCCAATAAACTGATCGGTAATGAAGAACATTCGAAATTTCCCCTCATTTTCCGCGATCCATCTAAAGGCGGAATAATTTATAATGTACGATGTACGCGTGCGAAGGGAAATTTGATTGATTTAAATGCAATGATTAGAGTTAAAAAACCTGGACTCCGAGGGAAAACATTTTACAACAGAAAAATCAATATCAATTTTTACGACTACAATCCCACGCTTCTTTTCCCTCTAATTACTGCGATTTATCGGATTTGCATTTACACACAAAAAGAAGAACGCACGGACAATCGAATACAAAAAACGAGCACGAAACAGCCTCGTTTTGTCGATTAAACCGTTTATTTTACTCAAATGGCAAGCGCTTATGCCGGCGCATCCACCAATTTGGCAACGCAACGATTTATTTCGGTTGCATTTCATTTGCATCGCCAAACCGAATCGATATCGATAATTGCTCGATCTCATTAACCTTATCGAGTTCGGGGGCGCACCTACGTGACTTATTGCAGAAAAAACATTGCGAATAATACAATGGGCAATAATTGCATCGCAACAATGGCCGCTTAAATGAGGCAAATCAATGTTTATAACATTCTTATGTAAAAAAAGAACGCACATTTCTCTTTCAAAAGCCATCAATCATTAGGGCCGTTATTACTCTATTAATTATAACGAAAAATAATCCATCGTACGGGCGTTTCGCGATCATTTTACCACCGAGAGCAGTTTACTTCACTTTTTCTCCACTTTAAAACGAAATTTATCGTTAGTCTAAGCTAAATTTGTGTCCCTCGATAATAATCATAATTACCTAACGAATTAACGTCACTTTTTTTCGTCCCCTCGCTAATTTTCTGTCCCATTTCAATATTCAACCCTTTTCCCTGCACAGACATGGCGTGCTCAGGATTAATAACGATTATTACAAGGAGAAATTCTAAAAAAGAAAAAAAAACGTATATATTTTTGTCTCGCTTTCCCATATCTCTCGTTAAATAAATTTCATATTAAACTAGTCACGATTTTAAACGGAAGCAAACGGATAGACACACACACAAATAATAATAAAAAAACGTTATTAAAATAAATCTATTCGGCGAAGGTTATAGAGGAAATTTGGGCCAGCGAATCTCCTCGCTTAAAGATTTTCTACGACGATGATGATGATGATTCATTCTCGAAGGTTCCCATTCTTTTCTAATTTGGACGATGGCAAACAACATTTATCTAGATCGAGTTCGATAATCGCGTAACAAACATGCGGAGGAGGTAAAAGAAGAAGTTCGAGGCAAAAGTTAAAGATAGAGAAAGAAGTTGGAGGCGGATGAGAAAGTTAGAGGTAAAGGTAAATGTGGGTGGTTCGGTGGCGGAGCGAGAAAAGAATCCTACCGAACGGCATTGCATGACCAAGGTTAACTGATAGCGCTGGAAACTTTATCTAAACTACTGAAAAACGAAATTATAATGAGTAAACGATTTCAATCAGTCTATTATTATCCGTACGTCAGGCAGATTGGCGGGACGCGTTTCCTTTTTAATTCGAGCAACTAAATTGCGGTTAAATTAAAATCCGCTGGATTGTTTCCCTAAAGACTTTCGAAACTGTCCATATCTATTTGCATACATATAAATAGGAAATAAGCAAACATTGAGTCACAATTTGTGTACGTTTTGCGAATCGCTAGCACACCGTACAGCATCTTTTAGCATACGGCGTTATGCCAAATATCATTTTTACATTAAAGTTTAACAAAGGATCGCACTACTACTAGTGTATGTCCAACCATTTAAATATCATCTTATTGCAGATTGAAAGAACCTTGAAAAGACCCGACCAAAATCAAGATCAACGTTTTCCACCAAGCTCGATGACGTACAAAGAGTTAATGCGTTATTATTACACCAAGCACGAACGATTGTCATCATCATCGTTGCTTTTCCATTTTCTTTTATTGAGATGATTGCAAACGAAAAAGCAAAACCCATACCGTCACGCTTCATCATTTTGTTCGTCGTTTTGATCTATCATGCTTCTCTTTTTGCGGAATCGATGCCGAATTATCGGTAGAAAAAGTTGATATTTTACTGGAAAATTTCAGGCTTTTTGCAGTTCGTTCTCTAATTTTCCATCTTCACATTGTTTCTGCTTCATATTCGCTGTTGAAGCCAACAATAATAAACAATTCGTTTTTGTAAACCAATAAAATACCGAAACTTTTAAACAATTTTGTTTTAATGGTTCGATGGTTTAAACGTCAGTTAACAACAAATCATTTTTGCTCGGTGTTAATTTAGAAATGAAAGAGGGAGAGCAGAAACTATGATTGTGTAAACAGTTTGCAGAAAAATTGCAAGATTCGCAAAAAACCTCATTTGTTTATGGTAAACTGGCCGAGCTTTCGTAACAAAACAGCGTGCATTTTCATAACATTTACATTTAGCGCGCACATAATAATTGAACACAATGTTAATTTTGTACCAGGCACATTTGAAAAGTTTGAGATTTCTATTTTCTTCTCTGATCTGCTCGTTAATCAAATGCCAAATAACTTCGAGAGAACGTTAGTTATAATCAAAGATTAAGTACAAATAAATAGCAGAACTGCAATCAAATCCATGCCTTATAGACAATTATTTATTGTATATCCCCCGTACATATGGGGATCCGGTTCGTAAGTTTTAAATTCGCGTTTGTTGCTCGTTCCCTGTACAAATAACATTGTTTCCATTGCGTTTATTATCGATTAATTAATGAGAAAAATTGCTTTCGCGTTCGCCAATTTTTCGAGTGAGCGAAAAAAAGAAGAATAACAACGATGTAAATAATCACAGCGTTCCGTCGTACTTTTTCTTTGTCACGCTTTTCCCCAGGAAATCCCTTAATCGATAATCCCGTCATTATATTGCCACGTCGACGTTGAAAAGAAAGGAGAATAACAATAATGATTCCGAGAGACAAACGACAAAAAGTTGCGGCTTTAATATCAATTTTCAGAAAATGATTTCGTTTCAGTATGCCCTTTGATTTATGATGACGATAATCGTCGTCGTCACGAGATTCAATGAGAAGATGTACGTAGGAAATAAGCGATCTCGCGAATCATAATAATAATGGTACAATATTTTAAGGGTTGAAAGGGGAATCGATTAAAACGTACAAAGAAAAGCCAACAGCAACGACGTGATTAAGATCGAGAGGAGCAAATGTTCAACTAAAAATTATGTACCACAGTAAAAAGTGATTTTGTTTTTCTTTAAATGAAAAGTTTTTCGTATCATTAATAACACATTTTAATGGTAATCGATCCGATGCGGATGTAGGTCAACCCAAATATTCGCGTATATTCACATCTCCTCTCTTTATCTCTTTCGCGCATTTCTTCTTGCGTTCGATGCCCATTTTTCAATTCCTCCTTTCAACCAGAAAGAAATTATAATCACTCGACAATATCAACATCGTAACATACGATTTCGGTAATGGCGATTATTATCTTCATAAATAAACATGTATTGTTATTAATTGCCATTCAATTTAATAAATTTGGTAACACTTACTGCGTATCTTTAATCAAATCGGCTAATTGATTGCAATGAATCATACAATTGAATTGCATCGCGATTATTATAATCGTTAAGCAAATAATGGCTTTATTGATAATTTGTTGCGAAATAGCAAAAATATTTTGCACGATTTTCGCTCTTTGATAATTTAATTACGTTAACGAGGATACAAATTAAAAAAGTTTCGATTAGTTTAATTGGCCCATTGTTTGGAGGCTTAATGGAAAAGGGCCGCCATCATCAAAGAAATTCATTTTTTTACATATTACAACCATAATTCCGTGATAACGAATAGCAATTATCATCAATTCCAATTAATATTACAGAAAGAGCATTGCATCCCCTTTTATTATTTCTGGAATATTCTCAAAACAATCACGGGATTTGCTGGAATTATTAATATCGTACAAATCGAAAACAAAAATTAATTAACCGAATTTACCTCCGGTTAATTCGTTACCTGGAACTCGGATGGAAATTCCGGGTGGAGCGAATTTTTACGATGCCCCAATTATCTAACAACGGTTCACGGCAAATCCGAAACATAAAAGTAATAAACCGTATTCATAGATTATAATTAATATCAATTTTTAGACAGTTTATGAGGCATCCAAAGAAAACGAGCGTTTAAACGAAAACGATGAACACTAGCTGCGGTCCATTACCGAACGTAATTTGAATTTTAAAAAGCACGTCGTGCTTGTACAAGGATAATAAAATCGGTAGTAAATTTAATTTAAAAAAAAAGTAGCAATAAAACGAAATTATGGCTTAAAATTAATTCATTGTTGTTTGGTGAGTTGTTCTATTCGAAGGATGAAATCCGGGCAATAGGTCATCAACCCCATCGTGGATCGGGGTGACCTACATATCACTTCCCACATCTTCACAGCATCCCCCCAATTCCTTTTTTCGACAACGTAAGAAATGTTATACGACGAACGTGACACGCTCAACATAACTAATGAGAGTGTTTTGAATCAAAACGCCAGAAAATTTATTACGCTGGAAACATAATCTTTTCTTCGTATTATAGTTTTAAACTGGAAACGACGGAACGATGTCTATCGTCAATTTCTCTTCCTGGGCTAATTATTTACTTTTAGATCACATCCTAAAAAATGGCAAGCAACATTATTATTATTGGGCAACGGAATATGAATGAACACTGTTGGCAGTTGGCGAAAAGTGTGCGAATATTTTCGTTTGCAAATGAAAACGTTATAAATAACGTCACACACGAACACACGAGGAGGTTGTAATTTTCGCTAATGTTTACATAATTCTATTCGTAAATGAAATATTTTGGCTGTAAGTGAATCTCAAATGAATTAATGTGATTCACGGAGCGTACGAGATATTATTGTAATGCCAAAAAGATTTAAAAATAGACACTGCCGCAATTACAAACGCTTCCTTACGAGCGAAGAGAAGAAAAAGTGGTGCAATTTTTCGCGGCGCGATTCGTGCAAAATCCAACGATTATTTCTCCTTCGATAATTGTATTTTCTTTCAAACGGTGAGCTCCCAAAACTTTAGATGCATTACCTTCGAATGCAAACTCCTCCTACTCTATCCCAAACGAACAATAAGATCGAAAAACTGGTTACTTCTACCGCACTATTGTAATCGGGGTAACAGACAAGTTGTCATTGTTGTTAAAATAAATCATTTGCTTAATAGGAAATAGGTACATAACACCTGATAACAGGTAGAAGGTAAAATTTATCTTTTTCATATAGAAACGTCGAGGAGAACGAGAAAATTAATTAACTGCTGCAAGGACAAGGATAAGCGATTACTTCTAAATAAAAATAAATAAAGTGAAGTATCCTTCGCAAAATGAATTGAATCAAATCAAATCGAATCTCCTCAAGTTCTCCCTACACCTAACCTATCTGTCAAATATATCTCAATAAATTTCAGGAAATCGAATGTTCAATTAAACATCAACTTACCCCGATTTTTAAACACGTCTCGTACTTGGCTCGTTTAAATCCAACAATTCTTCATCTCGTACAGATAATTTTTCCAAGTTATCACGAAAAATGATACGTAACGATGCCCACCACAAAGGAAAAATCTACATCAAGAGAGATCGTGATTGAATACAACACAGAATTATATATTAGTCGAAAAAAACGATCGGGAATTTCTAAACGATCGACACCAAAAATGACGTTCGAATCGTTGACGAACGTTTTGATAGTTATTCGCAATTAATGATTATGAGTACTTACAACAAAAACACATAGAAAAATCAAATATATTCCTCGCACGGCAAATATACACGAAAATGCTGAAATCAGACACACAAGCTTTATAACTTCTTGAATGCGGGACTCTTCTGACATGATTATCTTGAGGTAGTTGGCACCACCGTACGGTTGGACGATAAGAACGATCGCGACGAAGATTATCGAATAATTTATATTCTAGCGGAATTGTTGGTTGCCTAAAAAGCATATTAAAAGTTAAATTCAAAAAATCATTACGGAATAAGCTGAAATTAATTAGGAAAAGGTTTCAATATACAATGAAAGAATCGCACAATTTCCAACATTAAGATTGTATAATACACTTTAATTAAATGTATATACAATAAATATAAATAAATCGATTCAATATATATTTATATACATGCATGCAAAGTATAATTAATTTATGAATAACAATCAAAATTAATTAATATTGTTAATAATAAATTTTAAATGAACAATTTCACTAGATAATAATTGCAGAAAACTGAAATGAAACGTTTTGTTTGATAATAATTCGTTTCTAGATTGAAAAATATTAATTATCAAGCTTAGTCACTTAATAAATCTTCTTAGATCAAAGTATAATGAAATTAAACAATAGAAAACTTTACCTGTATAACGTACATATGTATATAAAAAATACAATTACTTTTTCAAATATAATACTATCATACATATAAGTTGAAAATGTTATTATTACTTTCTGTCCAACAAATGTAATCTCGAATTAACTATATCTCTAATAACTATTTACATTATTATCGTGTATAAAATGTAAATGCACGTTATGATTAATTGTTTATAATGAATTATGGAAAAGTTTGAAAAAAAGAAAGGAATAAAAGAAGAATTTGCAATAATAACATCAAGCTGATTAAGTTTCTTTCCATTTTTTTAATTTAATGTGCGTGATTGTTGTTTCTTTATTATATACGACCATTCTCCCTATAAATGTAATCGAGTAGATAGAGAATAAGGCAAGATGTTTGCAAACACTTTTGAAAATATATTCACCCTTAAGATGCGATTCACAACAATAAATTAATGAATGTACTTGGGTAGATATGAATGAAGACTTTTTCTAAATACAGGTACGCTATTTAATAATTTTTGATTAATTGATTATACGATGCCGTGATCATTTTAAAGTTAAAATAAATAATTGTGCATGTGATGCGCACAATTTCTTAACCTTTAATTAAAAATTGATCGTGCACCGTCTCCTTAAAGTGAACTAATTAAATAAATAAATGATAAAATGTGTATGGTTAAAATAAACACATGATTAAATATCTTATGATATGATCTCCTATAGGCTAGCACATGTTAGTCGAGTATTCGTCAATAGATGATGGGAAATTCAATTTGCAATAGAAGAATTCAACGTTTCACAATGAATTACGAACACTTATTTGCCCATTTAATTAAGCAATCTATTGCTTCAGAAATAACCGAATAAATACTCGACCAACATTAACACAATTTCACATTGATTGGTATTAATGTTAAAACTTCACATTCATTTACAATAAATATATCCTAATAGATAGGCCTTTCTTAATAATATAATTTCTGATTAAAAAATAATTAATAATCGTCTCTCTTCTATCTTTCCTTTTTCGCAAAAATTCTACTTAACAATTAATATATATATATATGTATATATAAATAACAACATTCTTATAATCTATATCCTCTTTAGAAATGCTATCCGAATACGATTATGAAAATCATGATCAACTTAAGTATAAGTAGAAAAATTTAGTTTTTTCTTTGATGAAGAATTCTTTTCATTTTCATGGAACCCTTATTAAATCTGAATTAGTTTCATTCTTCAATTAATAATTTGAGACATATCACTACGTTCATTAATCATGATTAACAAACGAATATTAAGATTAATAATAAGTCAGTTTATCAACATTATTTACACACAACATCAATCTTTTTTTATATTATCTAATTCACATCCTTCAGTGTTACTTATTTTTCTTGTATATAATGTATATTATATATCAATAATCAGAAAGAGCAAAAAATATCGTCTACGATTTTAAGTAATGGTATTGTCAGTAAATTTAGTTTATATAATATTATTATATTAACAATAAATTGATTATTTCATATAATTTTATATTAAAAATTGGAAATTGTAAAGTAAGTTTATTTTTGTTAGGAAGGGAAGAAGTATATTTCAACAATAATTGTATGAAAAGGGAAGACCACTTATTTTTCATCTTAAGAAACGTTCTGAAGAATACAAGTACGAAATGCAACTAATGGACTATTAAGTATAATAAGAGGTAAATGGAAATCAGTTCGTTTTGAATGCATTACCGTAAGTTATACCACAAAGATGGGTCTATAACTTTAAAAGTTTGATCACTTGGAAATATGAAAATAAAATGTTATTGCCATTTTACTTAATTATACACGAGTCTTTGATTTTCCTTAATGTTCTTATACATATTTAACCTGTATATGGTCTATGTTAAGTATATGGATATCTACAGCATTTATTTGTGTGACAAAAGTTTGAAAAAAACTGATTTTATGCAAATAACGTTCAATTGGAGATTTAATCTGATCAAAACTTGCTAAAATGTTTGATTAGTGCAAATAAATGCTGTAGACTCATTATACTTGATTTCTAAACATAAATTTCAATGCAGAAATTGCATGTCCTCTTTGCTTTCTTTTATAATAGTATCATTAAAACAATTATCAATAAATTAATAAGTAATTAATCACAGATTTTGTTATTTCTTACATTTCCACCTCTCTCTACATATTGCGTCTTAAATATTATTGTTCAATCTCTTTTTTTTTAATTAACCAAAACATTTACAGCAATAATCTTTGACAATTGAGTGGCAAACGTTATTTTCGTTTGGCATTAAATGCATCAATTCAATTAATAAAAATATGAAACATGTCGTTTGCAAATTCTAATTTAAAGTGGAATCAAATCAATTAGCACGTACGAGAGAAAGAAAACAAATTGGCAATGCTCGATGCTGAGAATCGTCAAAAATATATGACCTCTTCGTCGGGTGTCGGCTGATCGTTCCTCACCTTGAATTTCTCCGGCAATTTCGGATAGGTGTGCGTTCGGACGGCTTTACCGCCGAGATTATGTTGCTGGTGTGCCGTACTCATGCTCGGCAACGTGCTTGTTGATCCGGGCGTGTTTGCTTGCATCATTGCCGGACTAGAACCGGTGCGGCTGTGAGACGGTGCCGTTGTTGGCGTCTAAAAATATAATTATTTGAAACAAATCCATCATGAAATTTAAAGAGAGTAAAGGAAAATTAACAACATTTCTTTGAATGATATATTATGTTATAATACCGATTCGCCAGATGTTGGACTCAAACTATCCGATCCTAATCTTTGATAACCGGTACTGGTACGCCTGACTTTCTCCTCCTGACTCAACTTCAACGGTAACATCTGTTGTATTTGCTGACCGTTGCCGCTTGACGCACTCGAACTCGACGTATTGTTATTATTATTGGTCGCAACGCCCGTACTCAATCGAGATGCCAACTTTAACGGTATCTGCTGCTTAATGGGCACTTGCGAGACCTTCTGCTGATTTGTGGTACTTATTAGATTCAACGGCAATTGAGATTTTGATGATCCTTAAAGAATACGAATCCAGTAATAAAATTAAATGTTAACCAGCAGTTACTACCTTTAGACCACTTCGAATCTTTACGTCGTTCGCTCGCGGAATGAGCGGAACTACCGCCACTACTCGCGCCTCCTGTAGCAATACCGGAGCCTTCCGATTGCGGACTGCTCTCCTCCGAACTGTGATTGCTGCTATCTTCTAATACGGCACTCGAAGAAACCGGTAGAGCCGTATTCGCCGATATCAATAGACCTTGACTGGACAATATTTCCATCTTTCTATAGAGTTGCTCTCTTTGTTGCGTTATGTCGTTTTGTTCGGCACGTATTTGTTCTTGCAATCGTAAAAGTTCGGCGCGTTTTTCGTCCAATTCTTTCGACTCTTGATCGCGCGTCGCAGCCCATAACGTTTTCTCCACGCTCAATTCGTTTTGCAAATTTCTCAATTCCTCCAATTGTTGATTATGTTTATATTTACCACACTCGGACCCCATCTTAATCGATCGCAACTCTGCTTGCAAACTGAATGATATAATAAGATGTTAGGAGTCTTAGTAAAAGTAAAGTGTAATGATTTAAGAAGAAAAAGCAATTAACCTCTCATTTGTGGTCATTAACTGTGAGATAATGCACAGTAACGTGTAGAGATAATGCGACAATTGTACAGCAGCGTATTGCTGTTCCTTTCCCAATGATAATAAATTCGGCATATCAGACGGCATGGCGGTGTCCGTTGTTGCATTACCATTCGTGACTGATTGCAATACGGACAAAGCGCAATTTCTGTAGGGCAATCGTTCCTGAAAGAAAATTAATGCATGAAGATTGCCTCTACCAAATTTCCACTCATTAACTTACGTATAAACGCGAGTCTCCTGGCTTGATATTCTCCAAATCCGGACTGTTGACGTTCGTCGATGTACCACTTCCAGCGGACGAGTTCAATTTCTTACCCAACAACTTTAACGGGCCTTGATTGCTATTATCGAAACCGCCAAATGTTTCGGCTCTCTTTGGGAGAATTGGCGACGTGTAAGCGTCGCTATGATGTTCGCCGGCCGAACTCATGCTTCTCGAGAGATTAGTTCCAGAAGTGTATAGTGAACTAGCCAACTGACTCACTTCCTGTTTGTTAAACAATTATGAAATGCAGCAAAGTGATGGTCCAAAAAATTCTGCGTTACCTGTACAGCTGTAAGTACGTCTTTCCACATTTGATCCGCATCGGCTTTCTCGCTCACCAAATGCCTATACGATGGAGGCGACGGTGGATCTAATCCGGCCGCTGCCAGCAATTTTAACTGGAGAGTAATTTTCTCTTCTAATAGCAACGCTTGCTCTACGTCCTTTTGCCTCAGTAAACCTGAAAATTATTTCGGTTATTGCTATGCAAGCGATTAAAAAGTTAAGAAAAAAGTGATGCAGCATGCAAATGTTTGTCGAGAGAAGTTTAATTTAGAATGTAAATCAGTGACACTCGTGCATAATTTACCTTCAAAGTCCGTCTCTGTATCTGTTTGAAACAGCACAAATGTGTTAAAAAAATGAAATTTGTAAATTTACTATTATCATCATCTCTTCAAGTTTAATTCGAAGCACTTTCTTTTAGGCATTAATCAATTATAAAATTCTACTTACCAACTATGTGCCTGATTTCAGTCTGTTTGGCATTTAGAAGATTTTGCTTTTCCTTCGACGTTAAAGCTATCTTTTCGTCTTCCTCTTCTGGACAATCTTGCACCGCCTCTCTGAAATGCAAATTACGATTGATATTAAATAAAACAATTATTGCGAACAGCGAGTCGTTTACCTTATAGCGTGTATCCAAATTTGTTTGTCTTTCGGTTTGTGAACTTTCAATTCAAACATTTCCGGGTCGGCCGGATTCGATGAGATCAAATAGATCCCTCTCGATTCTTGCCCCGCCTTCTCTCTTACCAATAACTTTTGCAACGACACGACACCCGCCTTCAAACGAAACGCGTTAATGTAAAATTAAATTTTTAATGATGATTGCAATGGAAATTTCACCTTATTTTCCGGCGTGAAGAACGTGTATTTGTGAGAGTTTTCTTGCAAAAAGAAAAGAACATCCGATAAGACGATAACAAGAACGATTTGCATTTTTGTACGTCCTTGCATCAACATTGCGACCCCTTCGAATTTCAACTTGCGGTTGCCTTGTAAAATATCCGATTTCTTAAATTTATGTCCGCGATGCATCGTCGATGATTTCGCATCGATCCTATTGTAAATCTCCAATTTCCTATCCTCTTTTTCTTTGTTCGCCACCTGCGTATCAACTTCGACCAGTATCTCTTTGATTAAGGTCAACGCTTTTTGCAAAGCCTCCTGCTCTTGTCGATTTTCCTTGCTGGTCTTTATCAACGGTTCTATCAATAACGGATATTTCGTTAGACGTTGCGTAACGAACAAAATACATTCGGGAATCCCTTTCTTCTTCAACAACGGATTGGTTTGACAGTGTCGCACGAATTCGCCGAAACGACCGTCGTTTTGCAAATAATATTTGTACGTTTCGACGGCGTCTCTATGTCTGCTACAGAATTCACCTAAAAAAATATAGTTTTTTTAATAGTATTATGAACATTTTTTTTTAATTAATTTGCAATACTACCATAAGCAGACTTTAATTTGACCGCCCGACTATTTGAGAATTCCTCCAATAAGATGTCGGCTATCGTGGAAACGATTGGAGATTCTCGTTGCCTTTGTCTCAATCTGGACATCAATCCTAAATGTAAATCGATTAGATCTAATAGACGTGGAAACATTCGCTCCAAATTGGCACCCAACTGAAAATATTTTTGCAAACCTTCGACGAAGATCTACAAGAAGGGAACCGCATTAACACATTTCGAATAGAAAGTTTTAATTTAGTTTTAAGAATCACCTTTTGCATTACCAACAGCGTCATGCAATGATGCTTCTCGGTGAGAATGAATTCGTAAATGTGCTCTTGCCGCTTCACTTCTTTCTCTTTTAACTTTCGCGCCACCTCTTTGCCGGCATACGGCGTCCAAGAGTCCGGCTCGTTCTCGTGCAAACCCAGAGTAAAGTCCGAGCATAAATCGGCCGCCGACAACGGAGAATCCGACAAAAATTCCAAAGGTACCAATGGTACATCGTCCGGAAAACTATTATGAGATTTTTTTTATTTTATTTTGCAAAATAACAAATTGATGCTGATCAAAAGAAACTCACTTTGTAGAGTCGTGATGACCGTGATGATCGGTGTCTTTGTCGTCGCACAATATTTGACTGGAAAATTGCAAGAGAGTTAATTATTTGCTGATTTACTGTTCGTTTGGTCAATGAAAGATGAATGGAAGTGATTAAATCCAAAAAATGCACGAGTACCGAATGGTTAACATAAAAATTTTCTTATTTGCCATCATCGCGTCTTCCTTTTACTCAAAATATGACAATAATAATCGCATTTTCTTTTGTCATCAAATCAAAATCAGTGTAATTTAATTTTAAAAAAAATTGCCCAAAGTATTATCAATTTTTGGCACGTATTCTTGTTTCTATAAGCGATTCGTGTTTTTTCTATTTTACAAAAAAAGAGTTTTAATGTGGCAGTGAGGGTTTCATTTTCGTGTTAAGTAGCTGCAAAAAAATAAAGTAATGGTCATAATAAATAAATCGTGCTAAATCGATTGAAGCCATTCGCATTTTAGTTTAAAAACTGAAGCAATAATTAAAAAAGAGAACAAGGCAAGCGAAACTTGCTTGTTGCGAATACTTTCCTCAAAAAAAGTGGAGCAAAAATGAAAAAACGAATAAAAAGTGGCTCAAAATTTCTTGGACGGCACAGATAAAGAAAAAGTTCGCTTTGCAAACTATCTTGGATTGACAATAAATTCGTGAACAAAAAAATAAACGAAATCACAGTACCTTGATCAGTGTCAATTTAAATACAAGATTCAGCAAAGCCTTGCAACTAGAAACAAGATAAATAAATAAATGGGAAAATGTGGATGGAAATTATAATAAAAAGCAAACGAAATTAGAAGTGTTCATAAATTTAAGCAAATTATAATGCAAACCCAAAAGAACGTGAATACAATCGTCGAATATTGAACGTTGCAAATGAAATCATGCAAAATTGAATTCAAACATCGACGATTTTCAGGAATAAAATTGAAAAATAAACCAGTCAACGTTGCTCCTAGATGGTCGATAGAAAAGAAAAACGGGGAGAGCGAACCATCAATGAAATCTTAAATGCAGGAAATCAATCTTTCGCTTCCTTTTAATTGAACAACTAACTTGAAGAGATGACATTGATGGTTCACCAGAAACAGATCATTTTCTTTGAAGAAGAAAATAACTAAAATTCGAGAAATAAGAACGAAAACTAAAGAATGATTACATTAAAAAGGAAAGAAACGTCATCATTTCATGTTTCATTTTGAAAATTTTGGGACATCTTATGTTAGAAGTTCGCGAACTTACTTAACTCCCAGTTTCGTTGCAACTCTACGCCAGGGTGAGTAGCATAGTTGACTCCTCCTTGGGAGGTGACGGTTAAACAACAGGCAAGACAATTAGCCATCATACACTCTTTTTTTATTTCTTAATTCTTATATTTTTTTAGGGGAAAATTGACCAATCCATCTCTTCTTAAACCTTACCGAATATCTCATTTGAAATTAAATATTTTGCAATCTAATCGAAAATGGTAAGGTTTAAGAGTAACGATTGTGTCTCCGTTTGCATCGTGTCCACGCAATAAAAAGGGGAGAAGTTTAAAATCCGTTTAAAAATTCGGAAAACCCGGAAAACTTTCGCGAGCAGTTAATTTAATTAATTTACAAGTAAGCAAAATCGAGTACAAAATTATCGCAAGCAAAGTAATATGCATGTACAATAAATTTAATAGTAATTAGACATTTACGATTAGAAGAAAGTGAAATAGAGAAAATGTGAACACGACACAGTATGCAGAAGAATAAGGAAGAAGACGTCAGAAACTTCTTCAGATACAACAAGAAGCAGGAGATTTCAATTTCCGTCTATCGAAATGATCTCTCCCCCTTTCTTCTTGCCGAACATTTAAAACGTTCATATTTTTACAGGCACAATAATGATAATAGTCGAAACAGAAAATAAATCGCAAGTAACAAAAAAGAATTGCTATAAGGCAAGCAACAGAAACACTGCTAACAGAAAGAAACATAGAAAATGAAAATAAATATCCAAAGAACAAGGGACAATAAATTTCCAAAGCCAAGCAAGTACAAAAAAGTATCATCGTTGACGAGGGGTCGGGCAATAGGAAACTCTCATCCTTTTTTTAACAATTAAATTAAACAAAAATCTATTTTCTTCTTTAAAGTAGTAAATTGTGTGTTCAATTGTATATAGGTAGAAACTCTAACGAAAAGAGACAAGCAGCAATACTCTCAAACGTTTAAAAAATCGGCTGTTATGTTTTAATAAGTATTGCTTATTGTTCAATCGGTATAGCCCTTAATCAACATCCTGTAATTCCTCATAATACAATTTTTCTTTAATTTACACAAACCATTGTTGAAATAGACATGTAAAAAACAAAGAGGACACACGAGAAGTATAAAAGTGACAATTGTTACTCCAGTACACGAACTTAAGACATTTCTTTACTGCTATCCGGCTAAAAGAATTGCAAATTTCTTTTCAGCAAAAACAACTGCCCGAAGATGTTTTGCAATTCTCTCTATCCGTCGTACGTGCAGTCGCCAGCAACAGCATCTTTGTTAGTTTATTTGAAATAATGATTTTAAATCGAATCCAATAAATCATAAAAATATCATTTTGCGATTCGTGCTCGAACTTCTTAACAATGCTAGAGCATTTTAAGCCATCGAACGACTGGCACGCACTTAATTTCGCGCGATCAATTTCAATTCTTCGACAACAACTGATTCGATTACGTCTACAACACGATTCTCTAATTAAATAAGAGAGAAACAGGAAAATTTTAAACAATAATAGTACAACCCATTACGATATTAAAATATATAAGAGACAAACAAACGGAGATTTTTGCATTAATTTTGACAATTCACGAACGAATCCAGAGAGGATCTTATCGACGACAAAATCAAACCTTAGAATTAATCTAGAATTACGAGGAACGGATACGATTTGATAAGCCGTTCAATAAGATCCCTTTTAAATCTTTCTTACGTATCGTTTTTCCTTTTCAATTAAAGAATAATTCTAAACAACGAACGAAAATAACGCAAATAAATCGTTTAAACAAATATATCTATCACCTGACGCTAAAATTAATAACGATTAACTGCTTTCAGTTATTAAAAAGATATTAACTTATTCATTAACGGTAGTCACGGTTTAATCTGTTTTAAAAAATCGTCTTTACTACGAAGAAACGGACTTTGGCAATAATTGAACAAACCAATCAATCGGTCGTCTATTTTTGGTTATCGATTACGTTATTCGAAAAAGCAAAATCCGTTTCTTTATAGGACCGACGACAATTTAACCGGATCGAATATTAATATTTTTATTTGTTTCTTTTTTCTTTTTTTTTTCTGTCGCCTTTTTAAAATTATTGTACGAACCTATTGGAATTCTGATTATTTCCTGGCAACGAACCGGAACCACGTTTCGATATAGAACTCTTCGAACTGGTTAACGGTACACCGAATCCCGACAATTTATTCGAGGTCTACAAACGAAAAATAATGCAAATTTGAATATTAAAAATAGTAAATTAAAAACGTTCTCGGTGAGGTACCTTTGAATGTTTAGGCTTGCTACAGTCCGCTATATTGTCCTTACACGCGTTCTGATGGACAGTTGTCGCACAATCTGTTGCAAAAGAAAATGTACGCATAAAAATAAATCGTTTGCAACAACAAATCGCCGAAGTGCGCTTACTTTCGCAGTAAAGTGCTGGCTTATTGCCACCGAAGGATTTACTGCACCAATCGCAAACGCTGGAAGTTGCATAGTTGCCCGACACCCATTGATGCGGGATCTTCTTGTTTTTATCCTTTTAACAACAATCAGATCAATTTATTTCTATGCTTTTTAGGTCCAAGAAAATCGTTCGCTTACCTTCTTCTTTCTGAAGAATAAACTGCCGCGTTTACGTCTTTTCTCGCCGTGGTCGTAAGCAACCCTACAAGAAGAAGATCGATCAATTAACGTGACAGACTGAAAAATAATAAATAAGTTGGACAAGCACAAGATCTAAAGAAGAATTAAGTAAACCATAGCGTAGAGAGTTCGATTCGAAAGTAAACCATAAACGAAGACGTTAGAATGAAGGCAACCGAAGATGATACAGATCAAGAGCTAATAATTAGAGATATAAAAGCAGGGCAGAACAGACAAAAAGACGTACGCATATATGTATATATAAATATACAAAAGAGTAAAAAGGGGGAAAGTTGAAGCTTCGAACGCGTACAAACATATACAAAGTTTTCCAGTGAAAAATTTTGTGCAATCACCGCATCGATTGATACTTACTGATCGTGCAATCGCCCGTTGGGATGATAATGATGTACGTGACGTAGTCGAGTGCCCTCCTCTTCGGTTTCGCTCTCCGTTCCGCTCGGTCTGCCCCTAGACAACACCAAGCTAAGCACATGCACTACGTTGCTTTAAATTGGTCATTTTTCAACTTAAAATTTAATCCTATATATTTATATTATATACACGATAGACTTAATTAATTTCTCGGAAGATGCTATTAAAGATAAGTAATCCGGAAGGCAATCTCAAGCACAATTCAAAGTGAATAAGAGTGTTGGTTTAAGAAAATTTCTATGGACTTACAAATAACCAAAGGGTTAGATCAAATTACTTACATTAAATAACATTTTACAAGTAACAGTTGTCCATTTGATTAATTCGTTTCGCATACGAGCTCGTGAATTTTTGGTAAATGCTTTTCATAGTTGTCGAGCACTTATTGCCTAAAATTCACGTGCCTCTGCTTAAAACAATATATAAAAAGACTATGAAAGTGCTTGAATGAAAACATAAATAATAACCATAAAGGAAAAACATGCTCACACAACATAGAAGGGGATTTAGTAGGCTTGAAATGCCTTTTCTTTTTCCATTTTCTTACATCGCTTTTACAAAATGCTATCATAACGAAACTTAAAGTTGACACTTACGCCGGTAACGTTGGCTGAGCACCGGCCAATGCGGTCTCCGGTTGCAAATCGCGTACCGCAATAATCGACGGCGTTGAAATTGATTTTTGCAACGGCAATCTGGCAGGTAACAATCGCAATTGTTCGGCCTCACGTTTCGCTTTGATCTTGTTAAAATCGTTCTAAAAGGAAATGGTAAAACCATGACTTAGCAACCAAGTTGATTCAAATTCAAATTATTGAAGCTAAATTCGCTCATTACTTGTAGGTCAGCTTCGTTCAACGAATGAGTACTGGCACCTCCACCAGAACCTCTAGGTCCGCGCCGACCCACGATATTGCTGTCCGTACCCAATAATCGAACAGTACTGCCGTCAACGTTGTCCAACAATGACGATTCGTCCGCCTCCGATTCCATGCTGCTCAACGAAATGCTCCGTTGTCGCGAATGTTTCATCTTCTCTTTGGTACCGGTCAAATCCTCCAGAGCGGTCCACGACCGTCTCCTTTGAGTTTCCGGTTGACATAACCAATCTTGTATACCTAAAATTTACCAGCGAAATTAAAGAATGAATTTGTGAAAGCGAATCGACGACGAACCGCTTCCTTTTCTACTCGGCGCCTGATGTCTCGGTGACGAACCCAACGATCCGCCTAATGTCTCCACTTCCTGTACAGCTTCGTTTAGCACCGGACAACTAGCGCTGATCCGCGCGAATTGTGCTAATAGCGGATTCAACGCAAACGCAGCAAAGTCTTTAGTATTTGGCACATTTGAATTGCCTAAAAAAAGGTTAAAATCGTTTTAGCTAATCGGAGCCGACGAAGGACGAAACGATTACTTTGGATCGTTATGTCGCGCATCCGTTGCACGCTCTCGTGTAATTCGCGTACTTGTTGAATGCTATCCTCTAAAACCGGATACGTCTTGTTCGCCGGCGAATGCGGCGTAACGCTGATCGTTGGTAAAGGTCCCGGCCGGGGCAACATTTCCAACTGTAGTCTATGATGATGATAATCGGTAATGATGTCCTCTTCGCTATCGCCTTCGCCGCCGCTTTGACCGCACTCGTCTACAAACAAATACATAATTAATACCGCTTACGAGAAATAATTGTAAGGACTATAGAATCCGAAAACATGACAAAAGCAAACAAATATGAACGATGTTTATATAAAAGTGCAAAACTTGCTGCATGATCTCTAATTCCCTTCTAAATTTTTGCACGCATACGATGATGAAAACAATACAAAACAAACCGCAAAAGTTTGAAAGTTTCTCCAAATGTAGATTAACGGTTAATACAATGGGAAAAAGAGTAGAGGAATTATCTAGATGAAATGAATGGCTGTGCTGCATGAAAATAACGTAAACAATGAGAGTGGCTCTATTTAAAAAAAAATGTACACCAAATATTTGCTTACAAAAGATACAAAAAAATTATAAAGACAATGTAAACACAAGAGCGAAACAAAATGTACAAACTACTTTAAGAACCGAACACATTACAAATGTTTATGTTAACACGTAGAAGAAGGTCTAAGCCAAGTTTATTCGTACTTTATTGTCGGTGATACGCATTTCAAATAGATTTCGCAAAAAGAAAAAGATATTGCTGTTATTGTTAGTGAAATTCGTCTTCATCTTTCTTCTTGGAATGCGTTTTATTAATAACGATGGGGTTGAACTTGAGATATATTGAATTACACGTTTAAATATTATATACATGTAAAATAATGGCCATCTGCTGTTCTCGATATCATTCTTCTTTGTCTTATAAATAAAATACAATTTCCTTAACGTGTTGCTTGCGAAATTAAAGATTTTCGCAATAATAATACGCAGAGACAATGGTAACGTACGTAACAATTTCGATGGTATCAGCAAAAGGCAACAAACGCATTCAACCAATTTAATAATAGAGCAAAGAACATTATATTATTGTTCCGATAAGACTGGGAATTGGATTGATCCTTTTCCATCTTCAAGCATAAAATTATTATTCTGGATAATTATTTAAGATCATTATTTTAATAAATTTACTAGTTGATGTTTTAGATAGACAAAACAATATATAAACTCTACAGCCAGGCTGTAGAGTCCGCAAGACTGTTTGAAAATCAGCAAATTCAGCATTTCCCTAGGTTGTGCATTGAAAAGCAACAATAAAGCAATTAATTGAGCAACAAACTGAGATTGTGAACAACAACAAGCAACTAGCAATAAGATAATACTCTAGACAAAATACAAACTCCAAACTAATACAAAAAAGATCAACTCACTAATAACAACAAATCGTCGGATCCAGATTTGTCATCGTCGTCGTTAAAATAGTCGCCGAGGACGTTACTTTTGCGAGGACAAAACGCAAATTTAATGAAACTACAAAAAGTAAGAGACAAAATCAAAATCGAATGGATTTATCTCGATCCAAACGTTTTCAAACTCGATGCCTTGTTTCTTGTTAATACAACTGAAGAAAATTAAAATTAAAAAACAAAATAGGGGATATACTATAATAGTTGACGATCAACGCTAATTGTACGTGCACCCTCCAGTGGTAAAGGCGCTACTGGTTAGTTCCTGGGCCGTCGCGACGTCGAATCGATTACGCGCGCATGCCGGATTATAATTTTGCAAAATCCAAGGGCCACAACGACGAATTGGTAAATGTGGTAAGGTGGTAACGACGATGATGTTCGTAATGAGTATTAAAAGGGTCCACGACGTAAGGGACCGAGAGAGAGCGAGAAAGAGTTCTAAAACGTTCCCTTGTTTATTAACAGCCGCAAAAATTAAAGGACAAAGATACTCCTGTTGATTATTCTGATTCCTTTTCAAATCGAATTCAATTGCCGTTTATAAAAATTGATTAAAACCGTTTACAGAGAAACGACATTTTTAAATGATACAGGAATTTGTCTCAGTTCCTCTTCTATACCCATAAATATTTGAAAGGATTCACTTGAATTGTTCAACTTCGAGCTAAAGAGAAAAAAAATAAGGAAACTGGGACACACATTTATAAAGTCGAATTGTTATTTGGGGAATGTAAAATTGGTTTCTCACCGTGAAACGATGCCATATAAACTTCGTTCACACAACAAAAACAAATAAATATTCAATGTGAACTTACCAGAAGACATTGGGATCAGCAGTTCTTCGACTTGTTTCTCTTCCATATTTCCACACCTTGCGTTTTTTAAACAAGTTCGCAATCCTAGTGCGGATTCAATTGCATATAAAAATGATAACTAGTCATCCGAATGTTAAAAAATATATATCTGTATGTATGTATACGAATATAATATATTTAAAACGTTCCAACCTAAAATAAGACCAGGCAAAATATTATTTTACCTACAATGTTACAAAGTCAAGCACCCGAAACGTATACAGCTCCATACTTAAAAAAATTAACTTAAGAGATTATATGCGTGCCTGCTTTAAATACAGTTACGTGTTCAGAAACGTTTTAATTTTTCACCTTTTGCTAATAACGTTCTTGGAAAAACGTACGTATCTTTTAATTAATCAATTTTAAGCATTTGGCACTGAAATTAATTAATAAATTTGCAAGAGTACTCACCATTTTCTCGTCAATAAACAAAACTGATAAAAAACTTTACTTTTTCTTAAAACTCATATTGTTACCATTGCTATTTTCTATCTGCGATCAGATTTCTTTTATCGTTCATCACAATTAATATTAATTAAAGCAATTGAAGATTACATTTTAAAAAAACTATAATACTCTTAACTTATTCTTTACATTTGACACTTGTTAGACGAGGCAGTAGCCATATTATTATTCTTTACCACAACTGTCGTGACGTACGATGAAGTAAACTTCTACCAATCCGAATGCAGCCATTTAATTATCTAACCAATAATTTCGTGCGGTACGAACTTTGAAAATATAATACTATTAGTATACCCTACTGAAATGACATCCTTAATAAGGAGTTTATTAAAAATCAAAGTACCAAATAAACCAACTTCCTCGGACGTTTTAACCTCGTATTTGGTGCAATGCAACGAACCACCGTGGACTTCTTATTTCGTTAAAGTACGTATTAAATTAATAACTTGCCCATTTGTAAAATTAACATAATAGGTAGTGTTTTTAATTAATATCACGTCCTGTTCAAGTATGCAAGCGTAAACGACGACCATTGGGGCAAGTCACACTTTAATTTTAAAGTAGGCCAATCGAATTATCACATTTTAAGAACTGGATGTTATCCATATATCAAGTATCATTGTTCCAAAAGGATGGAACAGGATCTATCAATCGAAGATTATTTCTTTAGAGCCATCAAAGTTGTAAACTTAGGTAATAATTTCATCCACTTGTACACTCTGTTTTAATTTCTTTCTTTCAGGAATCCCTTGTTTAGCTTATGGTATAGCAGCGATATTTCTTATAAAGCACGTAGAAAGGGTAGAAACCAAAAGTGGGACTGTAAACATTTACTTTTTGTATCCAGAAGATAAAGGTTCCGCCTATTAATTTGTAAAAGTCAATTTTTTTAATTGAATTTTCCGCTACAACGTTCTACAACGTCAATTATTCCTTAGCCATCTACCGACAACATGCAAACATGTCTTGAGGTTATGTTTATCATATGTGCATGTATATTCTGCAACAAAATATTTTGACGAAAACTGTATGAAAATGGATTTGTTTGTTGTAAACAGGTGCGTATTTGTATTTAAATATTAGTTTCTGAATTAATTTCATGTTCTTTGTCAGACATAATGGAGACGACGTTAAACCAACGGAAGAAGATGAAAAACAGCAGTTCGCAAAGCTTTTGAACAGAATAGAAATGAACAAATCACACAGGCTGAAAGCAAAAGAGAAGAAAATAATAAAAAGAATTAATGCTAACAAGAGTCTCAATGAACGAGCAGAGAAACGGCTAAAAAAAGCTACTAATGAAATGTTAAACAATCCACATGAAGAATTTATTGATGATAATTTAAAGGAACCTGAGGCAGCAAGTCATGAAGAAATTAAAGCTAACACAGTACAACCTTCTGATTATACTGTCTTAGGTAATGATGATTTTCAAACAAAAGCAAAGGTAGTTCAGATTTATGTTATTACTGCAAAAGTAATGAAATTAATGTATTGTAGGTAAAAAGAGTTCTCCCAAAATGGTTAGCAAATCCAAGTGTGATATCAGTTAATTTGCAAGAACTGCACATGAAAGTTAAAGACATGAAAGAACTGGATAGAGGATTGAGGAAAATTTTAAAAGAGAATGGTATTAAATTTTTTTTCCCAGTACAAGCAGAAGTTATACCATGGTTATTAGAAGCAAGAAGAAAGTCTGATGTTGTGTTTCCAAGAGATGTTTGCATATCTGCACCAACAGGAAGTGGAAAAACACTGACATTTGTTTTGCCAGTTATCCAAGCTTTAATGAATAACATGATCCATGTAATTAGAGCTCTAGTTATATTACCAACTCAAGATTTGGCCAGTCAAGTTCATAAAGCATTCAAAACCTATAGCCAACACACCAATCTTAAAGTAGCATTAATAACGGGGAAAACGTCCTTTGTGAATGAGCAAATGCAATTAGTTACTAGAAGTATATTATCAATCATTTTAAATTAGTTGGATGCTAATTCTTTGATCATTCCAGATGAAGCTTTTGGTTATATGAGCAAAGTTGATATATTAGTATGCACTGCAGGTAGATTAGTTGATCATATGAAAGAAACCAATGGTTTCTCTCTACAGTATTTAGAATACTTGATAATAGATGAAGCAGATCGTGTTCTTGAAACTGTACAAAATGATTGGTTGTACCATTTAGAAAAACACATACACCAAGATGGTATTTTATTGTTAATTATTGGTTTTTCCTCATTAGTTATGTGTATTTAATTCTTTCAGAACCACCTACAGCTAAGATATTGAATGTTATATCTTTAAAGAAACCGCGACCACCACAAAAGTTATTATTTTCTGCCACCTTGTCGCAAGATCCGGAAAAATTGCAAAAACTTTCTCTGTTTCAACCAAAGCTATTCACTTCGGTCGTGCAAGCGACTTCATTGAAATGTGATCAAGATCCCGTTATTAATGAGAGCAACAAAGAGACATTTATTGGAAAATACACGACGCCGAATGAATTAACTGAAAAGTACATCGTAACATCACTCACGTTAAAACCGCTCGTTTTATATGAATTTATTAAGAAGCTGGATTTAAGCAGATGCATGGTATTTACTCATTCAATACAGAGTACCCATAGGCTCGCCGTACTTCTACGGACACTGTTTAATGGCAAAAAAACGGTTCAAGATGTTTCTTCAAGCCTAGCCCCTAAGGAACGCAACAACTTGATAGCAAATTTCGAAAAGGGCAACATTGATTTGTACGTTTTAACGCGAACCTTTATAAATTTGATTTATCGTTACTGAATTATTTCAGATTAATTTGCACGGATGCATTAGCTAGAGGAATTGACTTGCCACAGGTTCAATGTGTCATTTCGTACTCTTCTCCTAAATTTATTAAAACTTATATTCATCGTGTAGGCAGAACGGCCAGAGCTGGAGAAGCGGGTTTAGCAGTAACTCTACTAGAATATCAGCAATTGCCAAACTTCCAAGATATGCTTGAACAGGCTAACAAGCCAAAATTGGAAGAGGTTTGCTTCCTTTTAATTAATCAAAAACCGTTTTCTAATGTTTTCTTAATTTTTAGATAACAATTAATGAAGCTGATCTGAAGCACATATCTGAAGAATATGAGCGTGCTTTAGTCCAATTAAAGAAGACGGTTCAATCTGAAGGAAAGGAAAAAATTAAAAAAGTGAAGACAACCAAGAGAATTTTAAAACCTAAAGGTGGAAATACTAAAAGGATCAAAAAGACAAATGTTGTACATAATTCTGATACAAAATAATATCAATAAATAATATAACATAAATATATGGGATTTTTGTAGGCAGACATTCAAATTTGTTGAAGGCACCTTTTTGGAGAGACAACTTCGAAAGAAAGTATCAAATTTGTCCAACAATTCATAGTTTGGAAAATTGACTTTTGAATTCAATATCAATTTCGCGCTTTTTTCCGTAAAAGGGAACTTTCTGTGAAATTTCGGGATTTACCGAAATCAATTTTTTTATAAACAGCGACTAGATATTTTTAGCACACTTTGCCAGAGACCGTTGTTTGCATAGGGTAAGTTAACGAGAAATGTTGTGTTTCCTTATTTGTTTCTGAATATAATTAAAACTGCGTATACTTTCCACATACAAGGTCACACGGAAGATAATATTTTTGCTGTCACCATTTTGTTTTATGTCCTCGTAAAGTTTGTTTTAGTCGTCTTAAGTAGATTATCTTTGTCGTTTCTTTAATTCTTTGTGTGTTAATTAATGTAAGTACAAATTAATTATGTCCCAAATTAATTTTCGCAAAGACTCGTTTCAAATGAACTTTATTAATTGTATACACCGTAATTTGCGATTTTCGCTTATAGATAACGATGGATGACGACTTCCAGAAAACTCTATTGTTAGAATTGGAATGCCCAATATGTTCTAATTATATGGCACCGCCAATTCGTCAATGCTCTACAGGGCACAGCATATGTGAAGGTTGTATGCAGAAATTAAGAGCATGTGCATTGTGCCAGTCTGAATTCACTCAAGCAAGAAATCTGTCATTGGAATCATTGGCAGCACGTCTTCAGTATCCATGCTCTAATGATGGCTGTAAGGCCAAGTTAACATTAACTAATAGGGAATACCACGAGAGAAATTGCGGTTTTCGCAATTACAAATGTCCAGCTGAGAATTGTGATTGGTCAGGCACATTAAAGGACATATCTCAGCATTGGGAAGACAAGAAACTATGCAAAGCATATAAGAGTAACAATTTGTGCCACACTAAAGTTATGAATAACATGAGTTTTATCAACTTGGTTGAAGCACATAATGAAAAGTTTTGGTACAAATGTAAAATAGTGAATGGTTTTGTCTTTTTTGCTGTACAACTTATTGGTCAAGCTGATAAATCAGAAGGCTACAATTATGAAATTGAAATTTTTAAACCAGGTCACTTAAAAAGAAGACTTGTTCTTGGAGATTATTGTCAAAGTGTTCATTTAGAAGATGAGCAGATGTTTAAATTGGGTGGCTCCTGTGCATATATAAGCATTGATTCATTAAATAATTTTATTGGCATTGATAAAATGTTAATTTACAATTTGAGGGTTTTTTTCATTCCAAACAGAACTGCACCAAGAGAACAAAACCCTCAAACAAATCCTTTTGCACAAAGTAATTTTGAAGGACAGAATCAGTATAGAGCTGCTCCTCAGAATAAGCACTGGAACAACAAGAAAGGTCCAAAGAAACCACAAAAGCCTTAATAATTTGAAGTGGAATGGCTTTATAATTTTTTAACTTTATCTGGGTAGTATGCAGAAAATGGTTTCAATTAAATGTTAATATGTATTCTACATTATATGCAATCAATATATTATATGATTATATTTATTTTTCTTTATAACACAACACAAATATTGAAAAATTTGCAAAATGTTGCCCATTTCTCTTACATTATGTACCTTCTACAATCCTGAAAAGAAACCCCCTTAAAACATTCTTTACTATATTAAACGTTGCATTCGTTTTAAAAACATTTAACTTCAATACAAATTCTTAAATGTTAGTTACATTATCTACGCATGTATGACATAAAAGTATATACAAAGATACTATTCAATCAGAAGAATGAAAACCTCTTACACAAAACCGGTTTGATGTATTTACTTGGAAGATTATTTTTATATTACGAACGTACCTACAGTAATATAATAATTAAATGCATTAATTTCATTTGCTAGAAAACAAAAATATATCTGATTTTAATGTTAATGGAATAAGTTAAACAAAATCTTATAAATTAAAGCATTATTAATTTAAAGTTATTAACTAGTACAATTACTTTAAATTTATTATTGATACTAATTTTAAATAGTCTGTACACAATAAAAATTAAAATAAACAATCAACAAATAGAAATTTTACATAAGTGGGAAAAAAAAGAAAGGAATTGGTGTAAGAATTAGCTACATAAGCATTAATTCTTATATGAAGGAAATCCTTAAACTATTTTATACATATCTACTACAAATTTAATTTTAGTCATATATTAATTATTTGCATCCTTTAGATCAATGTAAAAAGAAACGCGATTAGTCAACAATTATTGCGATTCATTATTTTTTATCGCGCTTTTCTAATCCTAAGAGATATGAACAATAATAAATGCTTTATCAGTTAAGGAAAATTCGTAGACGTCAAAATCTTTTCATTTGCGAATCGTAATCTAAACAGATCAAACATCTACATTATTAATAGTTATCTGACAATGTTATAATTAAAAATTATTCAAATGGAATCGTTCAATTGCAATAGTTTTTTTTGCAATTAATACACTTGGCAGTTTGTTACTTGTTATAATACACAATATTAATCAGTCACAGAATATTGAAGAATTAATACTTTTTTATATCTGTATATCATTGATTACTCCTTATAAAAATAATATTCAGTCCAATACAATTTTCGGCATGAAACTTTTCTCCTATATAAACCGGACGTTTTCCATTAATTTCTATTCTAATATTTGCTTCAAACTCAATTAATTTGCCATATACAACACTTGGTATTTTATCAACTAATAGATCTTGGGTGCCGATCTGTCATTAATCACTTTCGTTCTCTTCAACGTTGCTCCTTTCTTAATTTGATCCATCAAAGATTCGTGACACACCTTTGGATCGGGCTAAAACACATAAATCACAAAATACAAATTAATCAATTGATTGCAGAACAAATTATAAAATCTACCTGAGCCTTGCTATTTATCAACTGTCGTATTCTAGTAGCTTTATAATGTTGCTGTTGTTGCTGCGACTGTTGTGGTTGCGTATTGTTCATAGTTAGATGTTGTTGGGCTAATTTCGCATTCAACGAGTCCAGAAAACTTTGTCCCGGACCAACGACCCTCTGCTGCTGATTGATCTTACATATATCGGTGGGACCCAAATCTTCTGAGTGCCGTCTAGACGTACGTGGACTTAAATTCGGTGCCAATTTTGCACTTAAAGTCGCCATAAATGACGAACCTATCTTGCCCGGACCTGAAAATTGATCAATTCCTATTTACGATTCATACGCTAAAACATTGAACTTTCTAAAGTTACCTTCCGATTTTCTGTCAGCACTTTGCGACCTCATGCTATTCTTTCTGATCGCAACCGGACTTCCGGATACGATTTGCGACGGTTGGGCATAGATCACGCCGCCGGATTGTGAAACGTACGATAGTTTCGTGTTGGAGCTTTGGAAAGAGCTCAAAATGGGACTCTGTTGTTGAAGCTGCTGCTGCTGTTGTTGCAATTGAAAATGTAATTGTTGTTGTTGCAGCGAGCCGGTGTTCTGTTGGTTCGAAACGGTTTGATACAAAGACTGTGTGGTCTGCGAGACGCGCCTTATCGAATTGGGACTTGCCGGCGTATGTTTTAATTCCGTCAAGGCTTTAATCGTTTCGGCCACATTAACGCTTGCAACGGCTACAACAACAAAAATCATTTCAATTATACGCGAGAGAAAAAAGACGTTCGTTAACTTACTAGGTGACGGATGGTTCTTCGGCGACATTTGATTCGGTTCTAGTAGAAATGCCGGCGGCGGTGGTAGATTCTCTTCAGTGTTAACCGGCGTCAATGGCCGATTGGTGTTTGTAATAGAAGAAGTCCGTCGTATCGGCGGCGCCGGTTTATTCGATTGCATCGAACCACGGCGCAACAACGTGTTTCGAAGAATTCCGCCGTTCGGATACATGGCTAAAAAAACGGGCGATCGTTTAAGCGCGACGAAAACGTATTTGTCGAATTGGAAAAGAAAATAAGAAATTGCGTGCGTCCGAAACCACCCCCCTTATTTCTTAAAGCAATCATTTTATTTATTCTTTACCTGTCATCGACAAGGGGCGACGTTTGACTGGATTTTGTTCTCCGTTTCTCGGTAAGGTACAATACTTGCTCGCAGTCTCAACGTTACTTAGTGAAATATCTAGCAAAACACTAAAGTCAGCACACACCATGCATATCAACATAATAATAATGGTGAAAGATATGATGAAGAGTCGATGATGTTGTGAAGAATGAGGACGAATGCGTGTGAGAAATTGAAGTATTTATGTCGAGTGATCGGGCTGTTTTTAATAATTTGTATTTTAGAAGGAAGTAGTGTTAACATGCGAGAAACAAACAGGTACAAGAAGAAGTTCCCTTTTTTACCTTCGCTATGTACAATGACCATCGAATCGTCGACGGCGAACGTCGTTTGGCTACCGTAACCGCTGGACGACTCCAACGAACTCTCGCTCGTGCTACCGCCATCCTTTTCACCTTCGGCCTTACATAAACATACGCGCGATCAGTTAAAATGCATTCAAATTGTTCAGCTCGAGAGGGCATGATTACCTTTTCCTGTACCGGCGTGGAGACGTTACAAAATTCGGCCGGCGGCGGTGGCAATTCTTGCGCCTTATTCGCAGCCATATTCGCCAAATCGTGCATGTTCACGTAAGTCGGTTGCGTGACGCCTAAGACAAAAGCAATTTCATAAGAAAAGAGTACCAATTTACCGGTCGCGATACACGACAAATCCAATCAATCACCTTTATTATTGCCAACATTTATATGCGACGGAATGGCAAACGGTTTGGAGATTTTCTGTTGCTCGATACCGGCCGGCGGTAACACTCTGACCGCCGCCATGCCGGCAATCGTTTTGGCCGGCACACTCGGTCCGGTGTTGCGATCCAACGACGAGCATCGCTTTTTGAAATTGATTTTTTTAATTAGATTCTAATTTCCCTTTTTCAATTAGTAAGTCTCTTACCGTTGGCAACGGCGGCTTGGAATACAAAGATGCGGACTTCGCCGCTGCTACACTAGAACGCAAACTATTCTTCGATTCCGTCATGTTCGTGCCGCCACCGTTGTTATTACTGTTTGACGGTGCCGCCACGGGACTCGCTGGCTGCGACAGACTCTGTTCGGGCGCTTGAAACGTGTAAACAGTTAGGGCCGGCCGTGGATGACCCTTTTCGTAAGCTAAAAAAAAATTGGGTTTTAAAGGAAATAATTGCTTGTCAAGCAATTAATGTTAAGATAGTTTTAGATATTTAGTAAGCATTCCAACCTGACGAAATCGTGTGAGGTCGATCGCTAATGATGGCATTAGCCGCACGTTCGAACTGAATAGTTTCTTGCAAGTTCGGCCACGTGGCCGTAGTATTTGGAAGCGTGGTGGCCGGAAACGGTGTACAAGGCGTACTTGAGCTGCTGCTGTTGTTACTGTGCTCTGACATGTTGGAGACCTGCATTTCGAAGAAGAAGAAAAGTCCTATTAAGCGTTGGTTCGAGCAACCAAAAGTGAATAACTGTTCTTTTTGCTAATTATTGTTACGATTTCGATTCGAATCTTAAGGTGCACAATACAACGATTACCTGCGCTACGCTCAGCGACGACGGCGGTCGCGGATACAGAGTATCCTGCGATGTGAAGCCGGAGTCTTGACTACAAACGGAAGTGTAACGTATTGTTGCGGAACGACAAACAGGCTACACAACGGATAAAATAAAACAGAAGTAAAAAAAAGTAAAATAAAACTAAACGAAAATCGAGGGATAACAATAGAAACTACTTTCGCTAATAAGACAAAGTAAAGATGAAATGTAAATTGCTAAAGTTGCATGCACAGAAAGCGGCGAGGACGGTTACCTGTGACAAAGATCGTTGCCAATGCGGATGACTGGGCGAGTGATGGCTCTTCGAGCTGCCCGACGACGAGCTGTTTAACGAACTGATCGAGCACATGGACGATTTCCGCGAACCCAAACTGCTCGGCGACGACGGCGGAGTTTGAAACGACCAACCGCTGTCGGAACTCTTAAAATCCGCGATCACCTGCTCGGAAGCGGGCGGCAAAGTTTGCGGATCGGCCGTGTGCTTGTCCAATTGTTGCACGACCTCTTGCAATCGCGATAGTTCCGTTAACATCGCCACTTCTTCGTCCTAAGAGATGAATGACGATCAAAATTCAGTCGCGAATCGCTCGATTCAGGGCGCACTTACAACGACCGGTTTTAGGAAGCCAACGAACAAACAGTAACGACTCCGTTCCTCGAGTAGTGCCGATCTGACGGCTCGTTTTTCGGTTTCTTCGAGCAATTGACGTCGTTCGTTAACATCTTGTAGTCCGTACTCGAGTCTCTTTTGTAATTCGCCGCTCGCACCTTTGCGCACCTTCTTCTGTAATCGCAAAGTGTCGGTGGACCGCTTCTTCAATTCGGCACGGGCCCTTTTGAAATCTGAAAATTATGTTTCTCGTTTATACCGTTCGATATATAATTTGCAAATTACCTTTCGCATGTTCCTTGTCTAACGTTAAAACTGTCTTCTTCCAATCTTCCAATTTCTCTTGTAGAGGTAACACCAAACAATCCATTATAACGCTGTGGAAATTAAATCGATTTAGTTTTAAAATCAATCACAAAAACGACATCGTTTTTACCTGGTAAACGACTTCATTCGCACTTCAACCGCTTTGTGTCTGAGACAGATTCGTGTTAGTGCGGTTCCTATTTCTCTTGTGGCACCTAAATCGAGAGACAAAAAACAATCAAGAATATAATGAGCAAAAATGTCATTTGATACAAAAAAAAGGACTTTCCAATTATTTCCATTCAAAAATGAGGAATAAGAAACAATTTGTAGCAACTTGAGATAATTCACGAGTTACAATAAGAAAAAGCTCATCCAGTTTAACAAGCGAAGCGTGCAATGATGTTTCTGTCGTTTCTATTCGCACGAAGATGTACAAGAGGCGAAAAAAAACCAGGTGGTTACTCGAGAAAGAAGTGGCTCTTGACCTGAATGATGAGAAGAGTTTCGTTACGATTGCCTTTGTTTCTCCACCTTTCATACACAAATTGCAGGCGCTAATTTTCGCAATGTTATCGAAGAAGAGAGAAAATAGCTTCTTTTTACATTTCATTCTTTTCACTACTTGTAACTTGATGCACATCATCTCCATTTCTACAATTTTAACGACACTTTTACGAAGACCAATAAAAATATACCATTGCGAAACACTGGCTTTAATCCGCTTATTACTCTAAAATCTCTTCTTAAGGAGGCGTGTGTCACCATCATAAATTCGCGAATTTAACGACAATCAAATCTTAATGCACAAAACGAGCAATATCTTACATGTAATTTTGCAACTTATTGATAATTGGATTGAAGATTTCCAAAAATGCAATAAAAACGGATTTTCGCTTTAACGAAATAATTTCAGTCGTAAATTAAAGTTTTTCTTTTATATATAATGAGCGAAGCCGAAAACGAAAGTCACGCAGATCATCGATTACTGTAAATATCGTTGTCTTCTTAAATAGGTTGCAATTAACAACAAGAAATGCACTGCCGTGACCAAATTAAATTAGCAATATTCATAAATTATGCATTGTAATTGAGTAAATTGCCAAATTCGATTGAATTAATGCAACGATTCGACCTTACGCCCTCGATCACCGGGATTACAACGGACGAAAAGCGATGACGACGATTTCAATGGGGATCTTGTTGCGTAATTTGCGAAAAATGTTCGCGTATAAAAGTGCGTCCGTGCGTTGGAATGATCAAGTCGATAACTGACCGTTCCATCGAGTATTCGCAACAACACACCAATCACAATGACATCGACTGTTTCCACCGTAAGTAATCATCAATTAAGTACAATATTCATTAATAGAGTTGCATTTTTCTTGTAGATTTTACTTCTGGTAGCTTTTTCCGTTGGATCATATGGCATATCCATAGCCGGGCTAGAAAATTCGCCACAACGGCAACTGTTACGCCCTGACGTCGGTTACAATGGACGCGATCAGTATTTGAGTCCGCAATACAGTTTCGCCTATTCGGTTAAGGTAACTTTTGCATTTACGATTCGCCGATTGTAACACAATTATAAATGAATTACATTGCTTTAGGACGATTTGACCGGTGACGAGAAGGAGCACCACGAGCAACGCGACGGCGACTTCGTCGAAGGCGGTTATTCGCTTGTCGAACCTGACGGTAACGTACGTATCGTGAAATATACGGCCGATGCGACACACGGCTTCAATGCGATCGTTAGTCGCACACCATACAACAATCCCCAATTCAATTTGGGGCTTTTCGACACGCCGTCCGGCCTTCAACGATTCAATACGATCAATGAACAACAACAACAACAGCAGCAGCAACGATCGCCGTTATTCAAGCCACAGCCGCAGCTACGTCGACCGTACTATGTCGACGATTCGCATCGATACGGAGTAAATCAACGCACGAATTTTGCTCTCGCCCATCAACCGGTCGCTGGCGAATCGTCCGTCGTCGCCGTCGGACACGCTCCGGTCGCCGTCACACGTCTGGAACATCATCCGGTGGTCGCGGTGGCTCAAACACCGATCGCCACCACGCACGTCGAACATCATCCGATCGCATTTGTCCACTAAAACGAAAAAACGCACGATTCGCATCATTATGTTCGCAATTCGCTAATTATCCTTGTAATCTCTGCTAGACCGCAATAAAGTGTTACCAATCGCAATTCGATCGAATTTGTTTATCCTCATCCGAAGCGATGTCCAGGTGATTTTTGCTACGCTTTAATTGACATCAGTTTGTGTGCACGTTGGCAATCGAAATTTACAATTAGCTCATTATTGTTAGGCATTCGGCAATAAATTGCTAGCAGTTCTTTTGCCCCATCGATCGACCTATATTAAGGTCGCGTGTTGCCCGTTGATGTACTACTATACGGTAGTTCTAGGACTCTTTTTTTTTGTATGCATCCGAGTTCGTCGACCTCTCGCCGCTTTTCATTTCCCTTTTTGCACTCTTCAATTTTGCAATAAACAAACCATTTCTTTTTCCGTATTGTAATAAAAAACCCGCGATTATGTTTAATAATCGCGTCGTGTGAAAAGCAAAGAAGGAATAATGCGAAACCTTACAAACGCGCAGACGGCATATGTGTAATGCCGCTTTTACAATTATTTTAGCATTTTCCTTCTTCTTTTGCTTGCAAGGAAATACTAATTAAGTTGGATGTTCTTGCGGATTTCTTTCATCGTTTCGTACCTCTAGCATTTGTTGCTGCATCTGCTATCTTTTGGAATGCTTCTAAATACGCCGTGACTGCCAAAATTGTTGCCCTACAACAAATAATAAGAAAAGCAAATTACAATGAGTTTGTTGCATGTAGAGTTTTTGCCCTTACTTTAAAGACGAATGTAGTTTGGTAGCTTTCGCTATTAGGTCCTCCCATAACGGCATGCCATTCTGCAAAAGAAAATTGAATCATTAATGACGAATTCTTGAAATTATAACAAATTTTTGCTAATTCAACGATTTTGATGAAATGATTCTGAATTATTCCGATAAAATATCATTGCTGACATCTACAATTTCATCGTCACTTGGAGAAATTGGCGCTAAAGTATTTTAGTACTTGATTGTTAAAACAAAGAACTTGAATCATATTCGGGTTAATTGCATTTAAATGAGAAGCAGACGCTTACTCGTTCTGTTATTTATCAGCTATTCAGATTTTTTTTTGTAATCGAACCACTCTTTGACCGTCGATTACCCTTGATATTCGTTATCAAATGCCGTATATTTTTATTTTTGCAAAAAGGATTGTATTACAAATTAATAAATTGCGATAAAATGACATATATTGATAATGAACATTCATCATTATGTGTGTCTATCTGTGCATTATGTTTACATAAATAATATCCTGTACGAAGGAACAGGAAGCGATTAAATTAAACAACCGCCCTATTATTATTATAAATACAATACAACACATTTCATTAAACGCCATTCTTTCTATTTTTTCAAATTAAAACCAAATTAACCGAACTAAAAACAAAAAGGAACAAACGCTTTTTGCCTTTAAAATTCTTATGGTTCTTTGCACAATTGTTATGTTTAAGTATCAAATGGAATGAGAGATAGAGAGAGAGAGAGAGAGGAATCAAAAGAGAATTGCCAATTACGAAACGGAATTAAATATTACATTTCAAATTGGCGGAGAGAAGCGAAAAAGATTAATAAGTATTAAGAGTACGAAGAATCAAATAATGCAAGCACTTTAAGTGCCTCGGCTGCCTTTTTCTCTTACGGCACGAACGCATATCCTCAATAACCAGATGTTATTATTATGTGTTGTTATTATTACATATATTTTCTTTCTGCTCTTTATACGCTCACACCAACAACCTTTCTCTCGTTCCATCTTCTTTACACATCAACATTACATGTTTTTCCTACTTTTTCGGGCTCCTTTTTCTCCTCCGGTTCACCTTTTTTTCTTCGTGTTACTCATTTTTTACCTTCCTTCTTGTATACATGCTACTCCTCTATTTAAGAAAACAAGTCAACATCCCGTATTATTATTATTACAAACTAATAATAATCCTCGCTCTTAGTTCCGTCGAGAAAAACCTAAATTAGTTTATCTGGAAGATTTCCCAAAGAAATCAAATTCATTCCAAAGAGAAAGAATTAATAATGGAGAATAAATATCAAAACCGTTTTAGCAATAATGCGAACATTATCGTTTGCACACATTTGCAGGAGCTCCGAAGAGAGAGAGAGAGAGAGAGAGAGAGAGAGAGAGAGAGAGAGAGAGATGGCAAATAGATCGTTACATAATCTGTTACAGTAATAGAAAGGCGGTTGTCCAACATTCTGTAGAAGAAGGTAGATGGGTTTTAATTATTTTTTGTTGTTCATATTAGGATCGAATCTCAAGGCGATCTCCTAATAATCGACGAAAGAAAGAGTGGGTAAGCGAACTAAAGACTGTTCACTTATATAAAAAAAATTAAATAAATCAAGAACCTATTAAATTAAATGGCATAGCAATTACGTCATTACCATTAGTTTGTTGCCGTTTAATAATTTACCGGCGCAGAATGATAATTAACCTTTTTTTTATATTTTGTTAAAGAAACGAACGCTTCTTGAGAAACAATCAACCGTACTTGATCCGATTGGCGGCTCCAAGAACGAACGCAAAAAAAAATCTTCTAGTGTGGATTAAAGAGAAAGAAAAAAAAAACCATTAAACAGCAATTTGATCAAGTGCAAAGAAGTTCTTCAAGTCCGTCCGTCCGGCTGTCTGTATTAGCTGAGCGAACGTTCGAGTCGTTGGTAGTTGATTGTTGAGGTCAGAATACCGCTATTTAAGACATCAATTATCCATCTACTCACTACTACTTCGAGTACAATTTGCTAATACAGTAAACAGCAAGATGTTGTTGCAAAAATCAAAATTCGATTAAAAATTTTGCGTATCTCAAAACTCTACGAGTGTTTCATTTGAAAAAGGGCGCCTAAATCAATCGTATTGGAAAACTTGTTCTTAACATTTAACCATTGAGTTGTAAGCAGCGATTTGAATTCAGTCGCGGTGTTGTTTAAATCAATGAAACGCTACAATAAGCTGGGAGAAATACATTTTTAGTTTTCGATTTTACAAATAAATACAATGGTCATTGATAAACATCTCATTCGTCCTGACATTCGATGATGGCCCTCAATATCTTCTTCTTCAGTTCGATCTTTTTCGGTGCGGACAATCGACGAAACTCGTCCGCTATGAAACTAACGAAACCGTCGTAGTTTCGGTCCGGTTGATTGTGATTGTGATGATGATAGCGGAGTTGCTGATCTTTAACGCTATCATCGCTGTTGGTACCACTGCTGGAAGTTCCGCCTGCAGCAACAGCGGAAGAAGCAGCCGATGACTTCTTAGTTTCCTTATTGGCAGCGGTACCAGACTTGTCCGATAAATTCAATGGGAAAATCGATTTCATTTCCTCTTCGTCTTTGGTCCTATTCGAATCTTCGATCCAATTTCTGCCGTTCGACGTGTCGTCGCGTACAAAGAAACGTCGTCGCAAATTGGATGTCGGTCTGTTGTTGCTGTTGTTGGTGCTGCTGTTGTAGACGGCCAAGTGATTGGCAATCGTTAACGAAGAAGTGGGCGGTACGTTAAGGTAACCCGAATGATGATGATGGTCGTCACCGTGAAACGGTTCCTCTTCTTTGATCTAACAAAGTTTTCGGTCACACACCGTTTCTATTTTGATGCTCTTTTTTTGTAATTTTCAATCGATTACCCGCACGTCGTTGATCCGGGTCTCGTCGCCGCTATTTGTGAAATCCATATCTTCTTCCTCCGTTTCCTCGTGGTACGTACCATCGTCGATCATCTTCTTGCGCAACACGACGTAGTCCTTCAGGAACATTAAATCTTTGAAACACCACCATGCTTCCGTCGTTGTCGTGCAATTATTGCTGCTGTTCGACATAAACTTTCGCATGTTGGTGTGGAACTGTACGCGCAAACAGTGCAACTTCATCTTGATCTTGTTCGCTAAATGGATTAAAAAAAAAAAAGATTATTTCTTTTCTTTGCGCGGCCAATTTTCTTACCGGTCGTTCCTGGTCGTATCGTCGACATTTGCTCGGCGATTGATTCCAATGCCTCCATGCGGCTGTACTTGTTCCGGTACAATGGCGAGTTCGGGTTATACAAGCACTCGTACTTCTTGTACAATTCAATTAACAATTTCACTTGGTACCGCGTCCACGGATCGGACATTATTTAATCGATTCGGCAACACTATGGAAATTATAGACGAAAAGCACGGAGTCTATGTTGAGTTTTGTATGCGTGCGATATCAATAAAAACGGGCGTCGATCGGCGCTTTTATGGATATGCGAATAAAAAGGAAAGAGAGAGTGAGAGAGAGAGAGAGAGAGAAAGATGGCTGAAGAGCACCACCAGAAAATTTCACGAAATAAGAGCCACCCCTATTGGATGTACGAAGGAAAATAACGAAACGGCACGAAACCTCGATTAAAATTATTCGATCGATGATGATGATGATGGCGAAACGCGCCGCATGAGGAATTGCTGGTGAGCCCGGAAAAACAATGATGTCTTTTTCCGAAAACAATTACTGCGAAAAAAATCGATTTAATCAATATTTATTTGATCATCGATATAATCAACGAATTAACGTTAATAATATTTTGCCTATTGAAACTAATTGCGCGTGAAATCATAATAAATAGTAACGATTGAGATATTATTATTATTACGATTGAATTGAATCGAACTAAATTAAAATTCAATTTTTGTTTGTTTATGAAACGATTAATAATAAAAGGCAATCAAATCCGATACTTATTATATGTGGGCCATATTAATCAATTATGTTCATTCGTCAATAATCAATTTCGAATGGAATCAATTTGTTTCAGGCAAATTAAATTATGGCACCATCAAAGCAAGCAGCAGCTATTTTATATAATGTTTTAGCACTTTTTTTATTGTTATTAAAGTTTCCAGCTACAATTATTCGTTGCTCCTTTGGATTGCTCCCATTTTCCAAAGCTACAATAAGTTTGAACAGTCACAAAATCTTTTCAAAGAAAATGCTATCAAAGCTTTATAATACTGCTTTGCAGCAAAAAAGAAACTTTTCTGTTAGCGAGTGCTTTACATTCCTTCTGTGGATAAGAAGATATCAATACACTCACTTATTTAAAAACAATCATTTGGAAGCAGTGAAAGCATCCGTTTGTTCTTGTTTTGGCACCAAATTTTCAATTTCAATCGTGACAAAACTGTCAATTTACCGGTCACGAACAAAACAAAAAAGTAGAAGACTCCGAAAAAGATTCTAAGCAATATTTCGATCTTCTTTTCATTTAACAAACCATTCATTATTTTTCTAGCTGTCGAACTAGCGCTATTTCTATGTCCACCATCGTGATTTTTATTCTTCTTTATTGCTCGCCCTATATTTGCTATACAGGGCGTTAATTTAAACCCTGTCAAAAAATAGAAATTGATCGATTAACGATCGGGCAATTCTTTTTCCTTTATTGAATGGCACTCTTATATTTAGGTCATTCATATTCCCTCCCGTGGTTAGTGTTTATGTTTGAATTTGGCAAATGTCTGGCAGTGTCGTAGCGTAGATTATATGTACATAAACGAGGTGACTTCACTGTGTACAAAAGACAAACGATAGGTGATGAAAAAGGAGCAAAATTGGAACAGAAGAACTGGATGGATGGACGGATGATGGCAGCTGAATAAACACGAAGAAATGAGAAAAAAATTGATGCCAACGCAACACGTTCATGGCCAGTTATTTTATTAATAAATAAACGGTTCTATATTTAAGGAGGAAAGTTGACTGAAGTTTCATGGTGCGAAGGAAGTATTTAAGAGAAACCATTACACGTTAATTAATTTCTTAAAAGTTAATTAATTTCTCCATAAAATGATTTTTTTCGCTTTAAAACTAGGAGAGAGCGAGAGAGAAAAAAAAAGGAAAAGTGTAAAATTAGTATCGTTACGTTACAATTATTTCGATATTAATTAACGACAGAAACGGAAAGAAAACGAGTAGAAATTCCATTTAAAAATTAAACCGCGAACGCCTTTAATCGTTCGAACGGAATCTAAATCGGCTTCACCCGTGAAATTCCCCCGTGAAAAGAAATTTTCTTTTATTAATAAAACGCACATTATCGATTTTAATTCGAACTTCGTTCAATCAATACAAAATGCAAGTTTATTAATGGGGAAAAACTAAGTAAGAGCGACAAACTAAACAACGATTAGATAATGAAAGGATGGAGAACAAAGTATCAAGGTTTTCATCGTGAGTAACGAATTAATTCGATATCAAAGAAAACTTTCATATGAATTATTATTATGTAGAGTAGGTTTGAAATGTCAACGGTTCGTGACTTCTCTTAATTATTATCATTTAAAAAAACCGGCAGAAAATTGAGACAAGTTTTTCTTGTTGTTGTTCGCTCAATCAACATTCCCAAAGACTTTTATGTAATAATAATTACTATTGCCAACGTTTTACATCAATATGGCACGAGATAATTGATTAAACCAAAACGACAAAAAAAATATGCGCCTCGTTACATCAATTATTTATTTATAGCGATTAACATTATCTCTTCGTAATTAACAATCAACGCCAATGGAAACAGATGGAATTTCGCTTCTTTTTAATTCAATCTACATTCACAATTTTAAGCCATGATCTACAATAGTTTAATATAATCAATGGATATTTGCAAAAATAATTAAATAGGTGCGCCAATTAACAATTGATGTTTAATCCGATTCGTTTCAATATTTTAATTAACTCCCATGAAACTTACTCGACAATTGTCAAATAACAAAGTTGAAAGTAACTACTAAAAACAAGACTCATAAGAAATTAAAGCAACGTTGAAGCGTCTTAATTAAACAATTTCACTCGTCCGCTTGCTTCTTTAATGTTGCATGCGTTAAATAGCTCAAACTCACAAAACACGGCCGCAAATTGAGCACAATCGCGGTTTGGTAGCTCTTTAATTTCACAATTGCGGTCTCCTTTTTTATATTCCTTCATAATTAACTAATCCGTTACAGGAAATAATTGGTACTTAAGCTGGTTAAAAGTTAGTCGGAGTGTGTAAATAGCGCAAAATTATTAAGGAAATAAAAAAGTTGTGTGTGGAATTTTATCAAGTTTTTTTTCCTTCGTTTCACTTTAAATTCCTTTCAGCGAGACGACGCCAGATTTCTCCATTTGCGTCCTTCTCTCTAAATAGTTTATTATCGAAATTTACCGGTAAATAGTGCACGGTAAACAAACCGAATAAACAGCAGCGAAAACGCATTTTTTTTTAAATCCCAATCTACGCAGATCACACATCAAGGTGCAGCAGTGGCTCGACTTTCAATTAACTAGCAAACATTTTCGCGAGAAAATTAATCGTTTCCGGCTATTCACCAATCGAAAGATAACGTTACTTTAACGATATGCAAAAAATGAGACGCCAAAATGATGGTGATCATCTGGAAGGACTAATTAAGAATTCGATCGTCGTCCGGGAATAACAAGGCGTAAAACGAAATGAATTAATAACAATAGCAAGTAACGGCGTACGTGCGAGGAAAGGCAAAAAGCAAAATCATAATGAAAACGTGTTACGAAATCTTCACTCTTTATCTCTCATTCGATTATGTAATATCTACGAGGCACGTTTAGCAAGAATATGTCTATATATTTAAAAAGGGATTGGTACTACTGATCTGATTGAAAGTGTCAAATAACTTTCGTTATTTGTCGCGGCGTTTTGAATAGTTGATTTTGACCATATCTATAAATGATGACTTCTTGTTTTGGCCCTGTACTTTTTGGAACGTGCCTCGTATGTTAACGTAAACTACCAAAATAGTACGCAACACTATCGCATCGTGCGGCATTATAACATATGCAAGCAAATAACATGCATGGAATTCTAGATGAGATGCAGTAGTTTATGGATTATTTCAACGTATCTCTGGCATCTCTAATGCAATCTCTGTCACGTGCCGAATTGTTTAGAAATGGCAAACTTCAGTCTTCGAATGCATATGTGGCACAATTTTCGTATTGCGACGGATGAACGACGTTCAAAGAAACTGTATGGAATTGATCCAGATCCATTTGTAATGAGAAGAAAACGGCGATACGCAATGACGGACAGCGGGAACGCACATGAGCGTGCATAAATTCAAGAAGAATGAGAAAAGAACTTTTTCTCAGATTAACAAAAGGAATTGTGTGAACGAAGGAACGATCGACTGACTGGTTTTCTCTTCGGAACCGTAACGACCAGTATGAAAAGTATAAATTTACAACAAACCAACGACCGACCAAACGAATGAGACGACGCTATACTTGGAGCATGAAATAATTCATTCGTTTCTGTTTCTTTCTTTTTTGCTAATAAATAATAATAAGGAATTATTGAATTGGCTTTTGTGTTAGTAAACTTTGCTATAAATAGTTTTATTGAAGAAATATGCACTAGAACTTAAACCCTGCCGATCGATGCGAAATCGAAGCGCGTTTATTTTTGTAATGCAAAATTTCTGCCTACAGTTGAATTTTTTAACGAAAATGTAACAAGATATTGTACAAATAAACTCTTCTCTATTAATAAGCAGAGAAAATATACGAAACGAGAGGGGAAAGCTTACAAAACAAACTCGTTTCGAAACTTGAAAAATGCACCCCTTTTTCTGCCAGTCACAAACAAATCTGTTTAATACTTCGGTCTTGGCTTTGTTTAAAGGCTAAAGTAATTTAACAGACGTTTTCTTACAGCAGCTACACACGCAGTTCTTCTGTAAGAGGCATTTAACCGATATGAAAGTGCTGAAAAATGGGTGCCATTGTTTTGATCAGCTGATGGATCGATATCAGCGGTGCTTCTGGTTAGAATATCAGCATTTTTCTATCGACACTTCACATTTCGATTGGATCAATCGATTGATCAGGGTTATCATATTAATCATCCTCATAAGATTTATCATTATCGAATAACAATTTCATCGCTTATTTTTAAAAAAATCGGCAAAACCCTACCTTCATGTCTTGTATGATGTTCTGAAATAAACCGCCAAGAGCTCCGGCGGATTCGCGCTCGATCTGATTCTCCATTGTATTTCGACGCAGATTTATTTATCGATTAAAAAACGAATTAATCACTCTCTGATTAAGACCATAAGTTTAACAACAAGCGCCCACGAGATCTTTCGGGTCGTATTCCAATAAGAAACACGTTCCACTCTGTTCTACTGTTTAATGCAATAAAAGCCCAATTTAAAGCGTTAATAAATCAATTCTCAATTCGGTGCTCGTACAGTAATTGTATGTTGTTTTATTTCTTCTCCCTAACACCCATGGCATACAACAATCATTGTACTGAAACGAACGATAGAGATGCACTTGAAAATCGATTAAATTATTAATGAAACCGAACACTACGTGTTAATCCAGTACGGGGATCGTTCACTATTGAAAACGTTATTGCGGTGATTTAACGTGAAAGGATTATCGAAATCATTTCAAATTACAATTTCACATTATCTCTTAACGGCTAAACAACAACAACAACATGGCAGTCATCATCATCAACACTGTCCATTTACTACTTCTAAAAAACTAAATCCGCTCACTTCTTATTGGCCTAAACATTAAATATGGATCTAAATCTCGCGTGACATCTGTTAATCGGTGCACAAATAAATCGTTCAAAAAGCGGTTGTGTTCCGTGCACAAAAGGCAAAATATAAATTTATACCGAGTGTTTAAATAAAAGTTTGCCGAAAATTGCACATTTTCACTACAATATTATTCAGAATGATACCATAAAAACAGGGAATACATTGGTGCATGTAAAAGCAATGATAAAAGTCAATAGTTACCCCTTTATTTTAGATAAAATTGATTAAATGTTTATTAACTGATAGCCATGTATGAGTTTCCCTTTTATTCTTCATTAAAAACCATTTATTAACATTACCTGGTTGTAACTTTTTGTTGAAACGAATATTGTTTAATGAGAGACCTTGCAATATCTGCATGACCTAAAAAGGAAACGATTTAGATCACTTTCAATTGATTTATACGTTAATTTGTAAACGGGGACGATAATCCATACCCAGTTTCAATTCAATGTAAAGTACCAGCATCAAAATGTGAGCGGGCACCTTGCAATCGGGACTCCTCGATTGCCATATCTGACTCAATAAACTACCGGCCTGTTCCAATTGGCCCCTGATCGTTTTCGCGACGGCAATGTTGTATTGCATGACGGCAACAGCACAAGCTGCAGTATTCGGAAACCATTCTAAATGAGCAGTCAATTATTATTACTGTTTAATGATCGATGGCTGTTGTTAATTACTCAGCGGCGGTTCGGTTTTGATCTTATTCTCGGCGTCTTTCGGTTCCTTCGATTCCTCGTCGTCGTCCTCCAAATCGAACGTTATGCCTTTAACGTTCTCCGGATTCAAATATTCCAAAGCATCTGTTATTTTATCTAGGAAAACGAGCGATTCGGCTGCATATAGATTGGCCAGTAACCTAAAGACGTACGCATTAACGGATTTCATTTGATCAATGACGATAATAACCTGTGACCGTCCGACAATTTAGGCTGATTCAATGCGTCCCGGGCGTGTTCCAACGACAGGACATAATCGCCGAGACAAAGGCACACGTAGGCGTTGGCGATTAGAATGGCGTTACGCAATTTGGCGATCTCGTGCGTCGACAACGGGTTCGATGGAGCAGGTCCAGGACTAGGAGGCGGCGTAGGCGGCGTAACACCGGGTATTAATAAGAGAGGTACTGGTGACGAAGTGGTATCGGTCGGTAACAGCAAATACGCGTTTCGAAGGCACAAAGATGCGAATTCCAACGTTGGCAACGGCACCGCATAAGAAGTATCGTTGCTCGCGTATTTCTTATCCTTCGACATGCTAGTCGTCAAAATCACTTTCTGCATATCTTTGGAACCGACGCACTCGACGACCATCTCCTTTTGTTTTTTGTGCAAATCGAAATCGACTTCGTTGGTCTGAAAGAGCGAAATTGACGAATTAAGCAGAAAAAAAAAATGAAGAACATTCAGCAACCTGTTTGTGCGCCACGATGCAGCATTCTGCCAGCCGTAGCCATAAACGCGAGTTTCGATGGAAACGTCGTACGGCAATTACCAAGCATTCGAATGCTTGTACTGGTCGGTTGGCTCGCAACAAAGCCAAACCCAAATTGTAAGCGATCTCGTGGTACTTTGAACCGCCCAATTTGTACAGACACTTATCGGTTTCGTCTTTGGCGTAAGCTTTCGACATATCTAATTTTAGTGCAGTCTGGAAGTAATGACACGCCAAATTCGGTTTGCCCATTGCGTAATGAACGACACCGATGTTGTTGTAGAACAATATGGTCGAATCCTCCCCGCAATCACTAGAAATTATTTAATTCAGTTAAAGTACGATTTTTGGCGAAATGCAAATCTTACTCGTAGGTAAACGCATCTTTCGGAACTGCCGTTAGAGTCTTTATCGACTCTTGATAATTTCCTTGCAAATATTCGAGATTCGCTTTCGCAAAGAGCGCATCAGGTGTCTGAAAAATAGAACAGGTAAAGTAAAAACCTTAAATTTGTTAGATTATAATTAATTGAAATATGTATTTGATCAATAATTGATTATTCTGAAAATGTGGTCTAAGATGTTCGCTATTATCGTAATGTAAAAGCAATTATTAATAAGTTCGAGTCCAACCAACGGAAAACCATTAAGAATTTAATTTCTTGAAATACTTTTTAAAATAACATCAATTCAGCCGCAAACGCGTTCGTTGTGCGGTGAAAAATATTGCTTAATGAATTGGAAACGCCAATTTTTGAATTCCATTAGATTCTATCATCTAAACTACAAGGAAATTAATTAATTTCAACAACATTAACGTAACAATAATAGAGAAAACGTTGTTTGCCGACATCAATAATAAATGAGACAATTTCAATTATATTATCATCACATTTACATCGATCGTCTTTACTTTCCTGCTTCTTCGACGACGATTAATGAAACGAGCGCACAGAAAAAAAGGAAGAATGTCAAACAACGCGATAAGACAAATTGGCGAGAACTTGCAACTAAAAGGCGGTATCAAACCGTTGCTCATTTATTGTAAACTCTTCGGTTTGGTTTCGTTCTGGTGCACGAAGACCGCCTACGAAACATCAAAATTCTACAAAACGTTGAACGTAATCGTTCTTCTGATATTTCTACCTCTAACGATATACGGCATGATGTTGCGTTTGAATTATGGCAAACCGTCCAGCATGATCTTAACGACCGACATGATGCTTGCCGGCGGTTGTTTGGTGCAAACAATTATCGCGTGGTGTTCGAGCGCTTTCTTGCAAAAGAGTCACATCGCGCTTTTGAACAAAATCGCCGAGATCGACAAAAAGTTTCGCGATCTGAACGTGTGGATCTTTTACGAGAAAACCCGCAAAGTTATAATCAGGAAACTGATAATACACACGCTGTTCACGGTAATTGTTTTAGTGCTGTACGTGAAGATCTTCGATTATCTATTGGCAACGGATAACATCATATTTAACGCGACGTCTTTCTTATCGAGCATCGTAAACATACTGATCGTACAACAAGTATCCGCTTACGTTCTAATACTAAAACATCGGTATCAAATATTAAACGAGCATCTACAAGATTTGCAACGCAAAGGCGACAGTGAAACGTATGGCGAGATTGCCAATATCAAGATGACCAAACAGGTACCATACAAATTGAAAATGCTACGTACAATATGTCCAATACATCACGAGATTACGAAAGCCGCTAAACTAATAAACGAAACGTTCGGTTTGCAATTACTGATCACGTTCGGCGTGATCTTCGTTTCGATCACCGTCGGATTATATTACGTTTGCATTTACATACAAAGAGATATGAAACATAAATGGGAATCGGTGTTGGGCGCGTTTCTCATAGCGATCCGATACATCGTCGACACATTAATATTGTGCTATGCGTGTCACACGACTGTTGAAGAGACCAACATTAGCGGAAGATTATTGCATCAAATCGAATACACCGACGACGATGTTAAAGATCAAATCGAAATGTTCTCGTTGCAAATCGTCAACGAGAATTTACATTTCAGCGCCGTGGGATTCTTCCCTGTAGATTACACGCTGATATTCTCTGTAAGTAGCTGACATACATTTATCCTAGTGGTACTCATTTAATCACTTTGCAGATAATTGGTGGAATAACAACCTATCTCATCATTCTGATACAATTTTCAAGTAGTTAAATGGAGTTTGCTCACCATATTTTTCTCGGAAGGCAATTCTTTTTTTGCCAAACCAATGGAATGCATCATCAAATAACATCTGATTCGATACTTGTGCAACTTCCTTAAAAACTGTTCATTTGCTGCACTCAATGGTTGCACCTAAAATATTAACATTTTCACTCTCTAATTAATAATTAATTACTCTGATAATGTATTGAAATCTTAAATAAATTACCTCATTACCTGTTTTTCTTTGTGTTCTTCTTCTGTGTTTGTTTTATTGCCCTTATTCATTTTGATAATGCTATCATTTCCATTAAGCAGCTGATTTTCTAGGTAGGACAGAAGGCTCAAGGCCTTTCCTGGTTGCTTTATGCATAATTGTAGCTCTGCCATCAACACTCCAACATGCTTTCCTAATCCTTCATCTGACATTTAAACAAAGAGGCTTATCATTAGTTATTAATTAGTAGTATGTACATTGTAATATACCCATTGGTTCAATAAATTTATAAACCCTATCCATTATTCTAAGTGCTGCTGTGTATTGCTGTTGATGGTAATACAAGACAGCTTGGTTAAAATGTAATATACAATGATCAACATCATCTAATTTGTCTAATGATAACTGAAACTGAAGAGTTACAATTAGATTACATGATAAACTAAAAAATAACATACATACTTGAGCAAATACATTATTGAATGCTTTTTGAAATTGTTCTATTTTCTTTAAATCATTCTTATAAAATTCAGCCACTGCTTTATTGTGTGCTACCTTAAAATCGTTTAATTTACCATCAAGTTTATTAATATTCTGCAAGCATGAACTATAATTGCGCCTGAAACAAAAAAAATAATATTATTAAATGGTATAAATAGAAAAAAGTAGAATTTACTTATTAAAATCGTTAAGTGCATTTTGAGCTATATCACGTTGTTGATCAGTTATCGTCTCACTGACTTTTTCACAATCTTCTTTACTATCAGCCATTGATATTTAATAAATATTAATTAAATGATATCAATTTCTTTTCAAAATGTTAGAAAAATATTCAAATAATAACTCAAGTAAATCGTAGTACTCTGTCATTCTTGATAAATTCTGACAGCTCATTGAAAACAGAATCATATTTGACGAACTGTGTGTTGCATAATTTGCAGAAGAATTTAATTTCCATACGTTTGGATGATTTTTCTATTTCTTTAGAAGATTTTGATGATTTTGGAATGCATTCTTTTAAAATAATTTGTTGTGACTTTTACACGGCGCCACCAATTCCAGGTTTGGATAATGTCTACTCAGATTTTCGTGGTTCCTCTATTTCTCAAGTTCCTGTTATAAGGCTATTTGGTTGTTCCACAAAAGGTATATTTCGTTTAAAAATGAAGAACTTCTCTAAGAATGTCTATTTGTAGGTGTGAAAACGTGTATTCACGTTCACAATGTATTTCCATACATTTACATTCCACATGATGGTGATAATTCTGTGGATTCCTTAATGTATCAGACTGCATTTGGATTGGATAAAGCTTTAAATGCTCACATGGGACAAACATCATCAAATGTGCAGCATGTGTATAAAATAGCACTAGTATCTGGAATGTATATTTCTTTCAATTTGGGTATCCTTACACAATTATTGATAAATTGTATTATTTTCAGACCAATGTATGGTTATCACAAAAAGGAACATCAATTTCTTAAGATATACTTTTATAATCCTTTAATAATAAAGAAGGCCTGTTTGCTGTTGCAAAATGGTAGTGTCATGAATAAGATATATCAGCCACATGAAGCACACATACCATATATTCTGCAATTTATGATTGATTACAATTTACATGGAATGAGCTTTATTAATATCAACAAATTGCATTACAGGTATCATGAAAAATTGATCAACTCTCAAATACCTGCAGATGAAATTCTTCCAAAGAATATTGCAAAAGGAAGTATCTGTGAATGGGAAATTGATATTTTACCAGAGAATATACTGAATGTTAGTCAGAAAACAGGTAGCCAATGTGCTACTAATCCTGGTATAGCAGCATTATGGGAAGATGAAAGAGTGCTAAGAAGAAATTATGGAATTTCTTCGCAAATTTCCCAATGTCTCACAGAGTCAAGAGTGGATGTCCATCCTACTAAAACTCATTTCATATTTAAGCAAATATTAGCCGAAAATCTAATCATATCATCACAAATCACTGACACAACTAATTCTTCTGAATCATCATCAGTGTATCCTGCAGAATCGTCAGGCCAATCTCAGTTACCAGAAGCATCATTCCTGAGTAATCACACTCTGTCCAATTCACAAAATGTTCAAAGTGATTCTCCTGAAGAAAGTGCAGTTAATTTTGTTTTTAATGAGGAGGACATGGATTTGTTACAAATTCTGAAGGATTTAAAGGAGAACGCGAAGGAAATAGAATCAGATAGCGTGTTATCGCAGAAAGCTGAAGTGTATGTAATAGAATCTGATGATGATTTGGATTTGAGTATGCCACTTGTTGTAACGACACCAACGAAAATCGAAATTACATCTTCTAATTCAAATGAGATAGTTCAAAAAGTAGACAAAATTATTTGTCTTGACGGGGCAAACGATTCATCGAGCGACGAATTAACCCAAGAATGTTGTAGCCCTAAAAAAAGACAAACCAAAAGAAGAGCGAAGAAAGAATTGAAATATACTCCATTGAAAATCACGAGTACGTCGCCAAGGAAAAACGATACTCTGGTGAAACGTAATAATTATTAAATTTTTCTGGCACATTTTGAAATATTTTTTTTTCAGATTCTTCATCTCAAAGACCTAATCGAATTGAACGTGCGACGTAAGTATGTAATTTCTTGTGGTCAAGCGGTAAAAGTAAAGGAAGTAATTTAACAGCAAAACATTGGGCACAATGAAATCTTATTCTCAAATCGAAGCACCGACCAAAATCGATCCTATCGATGAAACATTGATCGAAGAGAAACTGATTTGCAAATTTTCGGCGTCGTCTTCGAAAAAACGTCGCAAACCGTCGGTACAAGAGACTGCGTTTCACTCTTTGACACCTGAAAATGTACGGGAATACGATATGAAGAGTAATTTCAAACCTGAAGCTGGTTCATCTAAGTCATCAGATACGAATAGACTGGCTAATGTATGGACACCACAAATTGCGCCTCCAATCAGACAAGAGGTATTAAACAATATGCGGACTTTTAACATACCAGAAGTTTTACACGAAGAACCATTTTATAGCCGAGTGACGGATGTCACCGGTAACGTTGAAATCGGAAATACAGTATTGAAGCTTAGAAGCAAATCCTCTGAAGATTACCCACCGTTTGAAACGTGTTACGTGGGCATCGAAGACTATCGCAAAAGAAAATTGCAAGAACTTTATTCTGATTTGAAGCTGACAAAATCTCAGATTACTGATTTAAAGGTTCATCATTGTAAAAATGATTTGATGTTGGTTACACCTGCGTATCGACCACCTACGAGACAAGCGGCAGAAGATTGGATTGAAATAAGAAATGAGGTGGAAGAGGAGAATGCCACTGTAATTAAAGAGAAGAAGAAGATTTTGTTGCCATGTAGTCCGGGTATGGAGAACGACGACGGCGATGACAGTTCATTAACGTTAACGCCTTGTACACCGATCGAAGAACGCGACAAAACCCTACTACAAGAACAAGGATCGCCGCTAGACGGGACACCGAAGAAAAGGACCAACATAAGAAGACAGGTTTTAGAACGGAATCGATCGATTTGTAATTCATACGAAATAAGCGCCACTTCTTTAGATAACACGCACGGATTCAAGGAAGACACGCAAAATTATCAAATGAACAAGACCATCGACGATTATCAGCTGTTAACGACGCTCATCGTCGAATTGCACACGGAGGTTCGTAGCAGTTTCAAGCCGAATCCGGAATTGGATCGGATTCGGGTCATATTTTACACGATACTCAATGACGTGCCGCATAAATCGCGCCAGGAACATGGCATAATCACGTACGAGAAAAACGTGGATTCGGCGAACGTTAACGATTCTTTTAAAATCCTTTACGTTGCCGACGAATTGGCGATGATCAATGCGTTCGTAGAGAAGGTTAAAGATTGGGATCCGGATATTTTGATGGGCTACGAGATCGAGATGGCATCGTGGGGTTATTTAATAGCTCGAAGCTACGTGTTAAACTTGAATATGATCAAGGAATTGAGCAGGATACCGAACGAACGGATCAGAGAGAACACTGATGGAGAATTGCGTATTACGGGTCGGATCGTTTTGGATTTTTGGCGTTTGCTAAGGCACGAGATCGCGTTGCAAAGTTACACAATCGAGAACATCGCGTTTCACCTTTTGCATCAGCGAATACCAAAATACAGTCACCGGACATTGTCTCGTTGGTGGGAGCATCGTAGCAATTTGTTCAGTCACAAGACCGTGAATTATTACATGACGCGATTAATTTCCGTCGTAAAGATTATGGAGAACTTGGATTTGTTAGGTAGAACGAGCGAATTGGCGAAACTCTTCGGTATCCAATTCTACGAGGTGTTTTCGAGAGGTTCGCAGTTTCGCGTCGAATCGATGATGCTTCGTTTGGCGAAACCACAGAACTTTGTCCCGGTGTCACCGAACGTGCAGCAAAAAGCGAAAATGAGAGCGCCGGAAAGTTTACCGCTCATTTTAGAACCGGAATCGAAAATGTACAACGATCCGGTAATCGTGCTCGACTTTCAAAGTCTCTATCCGTCCATGATAATCGCTTATAATTATTGCTTCACCACGTGTTTGGGTCGAGTGAATCGTTTAGGTCGCAACGCACCCTTCGAATTCGGTTGTACCGAATTGAAAGTGAAAAGAAAACTGGTCGCAAAACTACTCGACGACGATCAATTGAATTTCTCGCCGTGCGGCGTTGCGTTCGTTAAACACGAAGTGCGTCGCGGCATTTTACCGCGGATGCTCGAAGAAATCTTGAACACGCGACTAATGGTCAAGAAATCAATGAAACGGTGTTCGAACGACGGCGGCGACACTTTGAAAAAGATACTTCACTCGCGACAATTGGGTTTGAAATTGATCGCTAACGTTACTTACGGGTATACCGCGGCGAATTACAGCGGTCGAATGCCGGCGGTGGAGGTGGCCGATAGCGTTGTGAGCAAAGGCCGGGAAACGTTGGAACGTGCCATCGGTTTGGTCGAGAAAACGCCAGAATGGGGTGCGAGAGTCGTCTACGGCGATACCGATTCGTTGTTCGTGATGGTACCTGGTAAAAGTAAAACGGAAGCGTTCCGTATCGGCAATATGATAGCGAACGCCGTCACGGAAGCTAATCCGAGTCCCGTAAAATTGAAATTGGAAAAAGTTTACTATCCGTGCGTGTTGCAAACGAAGAAGCGATACGTCGGGTACATGTACGAATCGCCCGAACAAAAAGTGCCCGTTTACGATGCGAAAGGCATTGAAACGGTCAGACGCGACGGTTGTCCAGCGGTATCAAAGGTTAGTAGAGGATTAAACTTCTTTCACAAGCATTCACTTACTCTAAACGTTATTTAATCCTCGGAAGAAGGATCATAAGTATGTTAAATTAAATCAGAAATTCTTTCAGATGTTGGAGAAATGCTTGAGAATACTGTTCGACACGAAAGATGTTAGCCTTGTTAAAGATTACGTGACGCGCCAATTCAACAAAATCATTTCTGGCCGAATAAGCGTGCAAGACTTGACGTTCGCCAAAGAGTACAGAGGCGAAGGCGCTTATCGACCAGGAGCGTGCGTGCCCGCTTTGGAATTAATCAAGTACTAAAATCTATATTCAATACAGTTTCATCAGAGCTTTTTTGATATTCCTCATTTTAGAAAGTGGAAATCCCTAGATAAGAGAAATGAACCGCGTAGAAAAGAGCGGGTGCCGTATGTGATAGTAAATGGACCACCCGGTTTACCGTTGATCCGTTTAGTGCGGTGTCCGCAAGAACTGATAGACGACACGTCGTTGCGGCCGAACGCTTTGTATTATATCACCAAAGTGATAATACCGGCGCTCAATCGTTGTTTAGGCTTGATAGGAGCCGATGTGAATGCATGGTAAAGCGAAGCAATTGAATTGCATATAAAATTATAAAACGTCTCTAACTAATGTTATAAATTTTCTTTCAGGTTTAACGAAATGCCCCGCAAACAATTACAATACTTACCGACGTCGTCGCCGAACAAACAAAAGAGGAGCACAATTTCGCAATATTTCGCTGTGACAAGTTGTGCCAGTTGCGAGAAACAGACGCCGGACTTATTGTGCGCGTCTTGTACGCAAAATGTCCAAACGACGATGGTCGTTCTTCAGGATAAAGTGAAATCGTGGGAAGAAAAACTATGTAACGTTAAAATGGTTCGTTATCCTCGTTAGAATTAAGTTAGACGGTTAAATTATCGGTTTGTTTATTTTAGATTTGCGCATCTTGTACCGCAAGTGTCGATGATATCGAGTGTATCTCCTTGAATTGTCCCGTTTATTATCGATTGAATCAAGCCAAAAAGGATTCGCAACAAATCGAATACGTTCGAAACATTATCGAATCGTTTAGGTAGCTTTTTATAGGAATATTATAGATTAGATTGCTTAAGTTTACTTGCTATCACTCAAAAAGTACATACTTTATTCGCTAGATGCTCTAAAAGTAGTCCGAATTTAATATATTTTTTACACGTTTATAAATTAACTTGTGGAACTTTATAAAATGCTAGATGTGATAATGAAGGTGATATAATTAAGAATAAACGGTTGATGTTTAATTTTATTTTATTTAATCATTACACAAACAACAGAGATATGATCGATTATATTTCTTTTCTGCTCTTTCAATTTTCGTCTTTAAAGTACAAAGTAACGATTATATATATTTATTTGTAATATATATATATATATATATATATATATGTATAAATTAAAAATACATAAATTTTGGTACTCTCCATATACAAACTATATATCTATACAATAATGTATGAAAAAATACCAACATTATTACTATTGTAATCATTCAATTTAAACTAATAATAATAATTAACACGAATAAAAGAGAAAATTAATAAACAAATATGTAACAAAATAAAGATGAAGAATTGATGTTGAGAATAATCTCTTTATATGGTCTCACATTGGGATAAGCACATTCACAATTCCTACTTGGTAATTATGTAAAACGCATCTCGAAGCATTTACACTTAAACATTTTTATTAACAAAACATTTAACGAGCTCAGTCTATATAGTGTTACTAGTTTTTGTTTTACGAGTTCCATGATATCGAAATCAACTTCCTACGCATATTTAATTATTTTCAGTCAAGTCAATTATTAAATTCAAGTGTAATGCATCGATTAACGAACGAATTAATTTAAAAAAAAAAAAAAAACTTTCTTCGATGAATTTCAATATTTTAAGCATATATTGTTGTTATTGCTGCAAATTACAATTTATATCAACAGATAATTAATGCGATCACTTTGTTGTACAATATAAATATACAGATTTCCGTTTCAAGTTTTAGTATCATAACAATTTTTAGCACCAATACGAAATAAATTGCTTCTTTTTATCCAATCGTGTATTTTTCTTTTTCATCCAACATCATCTCTAATCCTAATTAATCATTATTATTACATGAAATCACAGACCAATTTCTTTTTTTAGCATACTTCATCGTGATCATCAGACACATCTTTTATTACACATCGTTTTAAATTGCCGACAAATCGTTTGCAATTCGGAATTTGCAACATTAACAACAAACTTATGTATTCTCTTTGAATAAAATGTTAGATACAATATTCATTTTTCCTTAGTAATTGAACTCAGCTTTTTAAATTAAATCTTAAACATTAATATAATTGTAACATTCTCTCTCTTTAATTGATTTTTTTAGTCTCGTTTGCTTCACGAGAACGCAAAACTTAAGATCTTATATAAAATCTAGAATAATAAATACTTAATCTTTTTATTATTACTTTTTTGCCATAATTTTTTGTTATATATTTATTAATCCACTGCAAAAATATATAATTTACTTTCTTATTAACTGCTATTTATAGGATGTGATTTCGACTTTGTTACTTTGTATCATAATTCTTTTTGTCTAAATTTAAAAAATATAGTAAACAAATCGCTGAGTTTCAGTTGGTTGCTTTTATAGATATTTCAAGGATTAGTAAATTTCATCTCGTTTAATAACATTATAGGTTCATTCTCGATGGATTTGCTAATCGATTTATTCGATAGCTAAGATTAAAAGTTACTCTTTTCACATAAACCGTGCGTTAATTTCTCTATTAATAAAATTGGAATTTTAAAATCAAATCGCACCTAAAGTGAACCTTTAGGAAGTACTTTTTAATTTGGTTGTACCTATTAATTCCATCAATATTGTAATTTTTAAAACGCTATTATTTATCTTAAGACATCGAACTGCAAGGTAATCGCGGTGAACCCATTTGCGTTAAAACGCGATCGAGCCATTGCAACGGCCCATTCAAATGCAATTCAATCCAACAAGGTGTCGAAGTGACCGTTTGACGTCTACAAAAATAATAATAATATTAGATATGCGGCTAATTCGAAAAATAACGAATGTCACCTGTATTCTGCGCCCCAGCCTTTCACGAACGACATCCGAATGGTACACATCCTCGTTAGCTGATAAACGGCCTCAAATCCCTGACTGACCGATTGCGATAATAACGCAGCAAATTCCTGATTGTTGAATATTTTCAAATTACATCCTAAAAATCAAGCAAATCATTATAAAATCTTTATCGGAATTCGCTTAGTTTCAACGAATACCTGGCGGTATTTTACAAACCGTCGCTGGATGCCAACCGTATCTTTGGTTACAATTTGGAGATTGTACGAATATACTCGAATCGCTTAGACATTCGGCAAACACTTCACCTCCTTCATTAAATCACAAACAAATTGGCTAATTATTAATTTCAGCTGGTTGAAATATGAGTTACCAATATAATACAATCGAACGCCTTTGCCTATGTGTCTCCTGGTTTGTTCCACGACGGTGTTTCGATTGACGTTCGACAACAAACCCAAACAAAATCGTTCCGAATTGCTTGGATCCGTGAATCCATCTACCGTTATCGACGGTTGACTGGCATGGAACGTTTCGCCGACTCTTGTGTTCAACTCGTAATAACTGATGCTGCACCAGAAGGCAGGTTCGCAGTACATAACGGGTTGCGCGTCGACCGGTGGACTAGGAGTTAACCGTGACAAACCTGCAGTCAACCAATCCAACTTGTACTAATTGCAATTCTCATTACCGATGATTAAATAACATACTCATGTTATCGTTCGGATCTATCGGATCGCCGTCTTCGGACATGTAACCCGGCGGCGGGGTTTCAGTCGGCGGTGCAACATTATGTGGCGATTCTAGTCCAGTCGGTGGACCATTTGCACAAAGACCTACGTCCATGTAATTGCCAGTATGTTGCATGTGCAAGCTAAAACAACAATACAATCAGTGGAGTCGTTCGATTCCACTTAACGTAACGGGTTACCCTAACGTGTTGTGCGGAAAAGACGTATTCTCCGGCACGGACGTGCTTAAATCTTCCAGAGAATGCGGAAATATGCTGTTTTCGTCATTTGTTAAAGACTGTCTAGGCACTAAAATTGCTGGCAATGCTACAAATGAAGCAAACAAACTTTAATAATCATCTTCTACGCAGTGTATCCAAATGATTTGCTTCCACCTACCGGGACTTTCTACGCGCGTATAATGATAGGGATTGATGCAAACCTCTTCCTTCTTCAAACTGTATCCGTATTCACAGTGATCTAACGATCTTAGCTCGTGGTGCGATTGTAATTCGGGCCATCGCCATAATCTACAATAAATAACGTGCGGCAATCCTTTACGTTGCTGTTGAATGTTCGATCCTAATTCAGATGCCGGCCGAACTCTGGAAGTATATTCGAAAAAAAGGGGATCGATTAAAATGAGATTCCATTCGTCGAACGGAAAAACGAATAAATTGCAATTGCGTGTGTATGTATACATTGAAATTCCGCAGAGAAACAGAGAGAGCGTGTGTAAGAGAGATGGAATTGACAGAGAAAGGGAAAGTTGGGCATATTTGCTAGACATTTAGGGTAGGTCGAAAGCCAGACGTTGTGGGGTGAGAGGAAGGACGACCACGCATACACGCTAACAGCAAATCTATAATTTGACCTTAAACTTCAAAATTCTAACGTACAGACAAAAAAAATAGATAATGGAACACCTTTCCTGACTGATATAAATTATTAAAAGCCTCCGTTACCTGGGTATGGTGACGCATTTGGTATTGTGATTCTGCGAAGAAACGGCCCGTTCGAGTTCCTCTAATGCGCCAGACTTTTTCAATTTCTTCACCAAACTCTTCACCGCCTTCTCACACCATTTGTCATCGGCATCCGTACCCTTTTTCCAGCCTAACAATCGTTTAACAACCGGCGGTGTAAACGGTAACATTACACTTTGTCCAATTCACATACACGACACTTTATACTTGCTTTATCGCGAATTACGTTTAGATTCGCTTTCGTTACGAGACCACGTGTTTATTGTTGTTATTAAACACAATCACCAAGATGTTCAGAACCACTAAAAAGAAAAACAATCACTACCGTTCTTGCATTTCAACTGCCATATTGTTCCGTTTTGACAGTAGAGAGGAATAGGCAGCTGAATGGAAAAGGAGAAGATGATTATTTCCAATTTGTACGAACTTATTCACGACGTGCATATTTGGACCGACATCTCGTTTTCGTCGGTTCTATGGGAAAACCAATAGACGCTTAGCTTTGATTAACGGATTGCCGAACGCATGCGTTCAAATTATAGAATCCGCAAACGTATGGAGGAGAATCGAATTCACTTCCAATTAGATTGTTGTGAATATGTTAAAAAAATTGCTACACGTTTATTCCATTCATTCTAAAGGTTACTGCATATCTCCGTGCAATTTATAAGCGATCGTGCACTTAAATTAATTATTCGATGTAATCGAATGTGCTAATGACTGCTTCATTAAATTTCTCTTGCAAAGTGCGCTTAATCCTGAACAACTGTCTTCTTATTGTGGAGACGAGTTTATAGACTTCCCGTTTCAAGTAACACATCTTCTTGTTAATTTTCCTCCTGCTTATGCTCGCATGACGATGATAATACATTTCGGAGCATAGCAATAATCCTAAAATTGAAAAAGAAAGCATCTCAATTAATGGCGCGTTCGATTTGCGCTTCATTCGCGTGACCTGATAGAAAATAACCTATCATTAACAAGTAGAAAGCCCCTTGCAACATTTTTATACTAATCGGCTCCAATTTGTCGTTATCTTCCATTTTCTTGCCTATTTGGCCGGGCTCTTTTTTCATCTTGTCGCTCATATCGTCGGTAACAATTTTCCTCTGCTTGCCGGTCCGTTCGTATTCGTTTTCCGTGATTTTCGTTAAGATTCCAGCTTCAAATATAGCAATCAAGCTGCAGAACATTTTTTAAAATAAATCATTAAATTGTTAAATAAGCAATCGTTACATTTCGTTAAAATTCTTGATGTACGGACATCCAATCTGCAGTGCGATCGCCGAATAGGCCGTGTTCAATTTCTCGCTTAAATGAAAACTATTCGCTCCAAAACGTTGCACGTCGAAATATAAAGTTTCTCTTCCGGCTATCAGAGCCAAATTGGATTGCTCCTTCACCATTTGAACACCCTCTTCGACGGAGTCGACGACGAATGATTCTTGATTCACATTCATTAGTTCCCATAGTCTTTGATAAATCCCCGTGCCATTCTGTAACGTGATATTTATCAAACTCCATCATAATTTCTGTTTTAATTTGCACACATTTACCTCCAGTAAGCTATAACTGGAACCATAGTGTTCCACGTACAATTTAAAACCTTTGTTAACCATGGCGTTTTCGAGCTGACGCAAATTATTAATGGCTTTCTCTTTAAAAGAACCAAGTTAATTTGAGTCGGAAGAAAGTGTTTAACTCACCGCGTCCAGGTCTCGCCAATAACGACGTTAAATTTGCCGAATACATGTCGCTAATAACATATGTTGCTGATAAATAGATGATGACAATGAAGAAACGCACTTTATGCGTCGAACTGGGCTCCTTTCCGGCTACAAAGAAGAACAACAACGCATCTATATAATGTTATAGCGACTGTAAACTTACTTTGTTTCAAGAACAATCGCGTTATGTACCAAACGCAATCGAAGAACAATCTCCATTGCGAATTAACAACGAACTGCGGATGGAAGGCATTCGGTGCGGCGATTAAAACGTACAAAACGGGCCCGCAAATTACCAACGTAAACGCAATCGCTGGCCACACTTCCCATTGGAAAGGTCTTATCAGCGAGAACGCTTCGTTCAACTTATCAGGCGCGTGTGTTACAAAGGCGCCGCTATCGGCCAACGTGAAGAACGAGAATTCGACCGCTTGCAAACGATTCGACGTCAAGGCGATGTCGCCGATGAAGAATTCCGTTTCCTAGAATGCAACGCAATTATTTTAGAAGAATGTAGTCAATTGTATCGTTTACGGACCCTTTTCCAGATCAATCCAAGCACACCCTCGAACGTGCCATTTGCATCGAAAGAACTGCCTTGCGTCCGTTCCGGTGGATCGAAGTAAGTGTATTTAAAATTGAGTTTCTCCGATAATATCGATAACAACTTATCGTCGCGTCCGCCCAATACCTTTATGCTATCGTTTTCATATTGTACGAAATGCCACGGCGGTTTCTGCAAACGATTCACCATTAATTATCTCTCATTCAACGGCATAATAATCGTTACGTGTAAAACAGGTATCTCAATCTGTCTGCCATTAAAGTTTCTGAATATCTTCTCGGTGTCCGGCAGTGTGGGATGCTGATATAAGCCGGCACCGTTTATCCACCAATTGACCAATTTTAATTCGTTGCCTAAAAGCGATGTGGCTTGATTAAAATACAATCTATAACTGCATTTGAACAAATTAATTAGGAACGAAATGTTAAAACAAAAAGATTCTTACACATCGTAGCGAGGATTTGTTATTATAACAATTTTCATGGTTTCGCTTATCACGTCAAAGAGATCGTAATTAATTTCAACTTTACCCCAATAGAACATATGTATCAAGTTTCTTCTAATAAAATTCCGTTCGTTTAACTAAAAACAGATTTTAAGTTAGCCATTTTAAACTTGACAAATATTTAACGAATAGTGAGCAAGGTGGCAACTTGACTCCAACTAAATGCAACACTTTATTTCTGCATCTTCAAACTATTTAATGATACTTAATTTCAACATGATTAGTTGTTAAAAATTAAATTCCAGTAAGTTATTGCAATCTGATAATTAATTTTAGAAATTTAATTTATATTTTTTAGTATTCAAATGTTGGCTGCGCTTCTTGAATGTGGCGCTGTGGAGTGCATGAAACTTTTAAATTCGACATGTTTTACGGTTAGAACTCTGTAATTAACTGTGTTGCATTGGGCGAGTTATTTAAATTATATTCATAGAATTTCTCTTTTTAAATATATCGTTTCAATTTATACCATTCAACTTACTTCAATCATTAGGTATTCCAACATTTTGATATCGCAAAAGTGTATAACAATTGTGCCTTCAAATTTCTGAACCATAGACTGCAAGTAACTGAAATACTAATATTAACTATTGATTACTAATATTCTCTAATATAAATCCCTGCAAACCTCTTCTTGTTGTTCTATTTCAGTTACATTAAAATAATATGCACCATAAGTTCCAGAGAATAGCAGCGAAGATAATTGTGTTAGAAAATTGCTATCTAAAAGATTAATACTGTATGGACATAAAAGGACAATATTAGTTAAACATGTATAATACCGATAGATGTGTCGTAAGTTATCGCAACATCTTTAGATGCAAAACCGTGAACCATATCATACATGGCTCCTGATATGTTACCCCCATAATTTCGGGTTGGCGAAATGAGATCGTCTACAACATATTTCAGCAAAATTCAGTGCTTAAGATTGAAATGTATGAAGGCATGAAATTTTACCATTCAACAGTGAGATTATTTGCGCAATTATATAAAATCTTTCCTTAGTCATAGTATCATCAACTTCAGGAGTCTGCGATGTGGTAAAATCGGTATAAACTTTCCATATATTTAAAGAAACTTGATATTTGCGTGCGAAGTCATATATATTGATTGACAACTAGAAAACTTAGAAATGGGAAATCACGAATAATGATTATGTTTAAATTATTAATTATGTGGGCCGATCCTGACGGTACTGCAATGCCAGGCCAACCCGTGGTAAGAGTGGAGCAAGCCCCTAAATCTCACCCATTTCCAAAAATCAGTTTAATATACTGGCTCCGCATGCGGAGCGTATCAGATATTAAGCTGATAAGAACAGATACTACACTTTGATCTTAGCCATAGGCCGAGAAGCGATACCGAAACAACATCGAGGACTCAAGTAGTAGCCCAGTAACGTAGGGTGAACATAATAGCGGATTGTCGACATCTCTGGTGCAATTCTCAATGGTAGGCTCCCTGTCTGGCTACAGTTACGAATGCCGTGATAGATTAAAAAAAAATTGAATCTTTTTATGAAAAACAATTAATTATTTGTGTTTTAGGCAAATTATTATTAGGACAGTTACACATTCAAATATGCACACACGGAAATACTGCTTGAATGGTAAAATGATAAGTGATATTAAAAAGGCGTATTTACTTACAAAATTAATTTGATTACGACTTACATACAATATTAGTATGATAAGAAAAAGATTTCATAATGATAAAACACTTTTATTTGTATTTCAGATAAAAGATTTTGCCCCAAACGAAAAATAGTCAGCGCTTCATTGTAAGTTTATAATCTATCGTACGAAGGCAATATTAATTCTATACTCGTGAGGCACATTCCAATCAAAAACAATGTGAATCTAATCTAATGGATCAAAGTTTACAAATTAATTTGCAGTCCGCAAAATAATCTAGACGTAGAAATGTGAACTCATTATCGGTAAAAATTGAAGAGCAGAAAAAACGTTTATTTTCTAATTATTTGTGATGATTTTTATGTTACCTAACGATAAGTTTTATTTCATCTATTTACTACACGATCATGGTAATACATTAATTGTTTCATGTTGTTAAATTATTAAAAAAAAGTATTTTATTTTGTAGAAAAGTACGCTGAGAAGCATAAAGAAGAGGTTCAACATTAGGAAGAAAGATGGCGAATACGATGCCGAGCGTTTTAAACGGAAGTTGGACAAGGAAAGCGAAAAGACTTTTCGTTTATCGAAAACTTTATCTCTATCGATAACTTGCTTGGACGATGCGAAAATATTCGAAGACAAACATACGATCGTCGATAATTATTATTTGGAACCGATAATACCACGGCACAATAATGATGAAAATGCATCTGTAAAAGAAACGGTTCCCAGTAATGTGCAAACCGTAAAGCCGAAATTACAATTGACCGTTTCCAATGTTAGCTTCACCTCGAACGATGATACCGTCAGTTACAAATCGTGCCTATCCGATGAGGCCGAATATATTTACATGCCCCAGGAAGTAAAGGACGAAAGATACAAAAAGAACTCGTTTATAACAAGAGCCGATGCAAACTTTACGAACGGTTTAAGCGATTTGATCGATCAGATGAACATAAATGATGGTACAGACCAACGAGCCACTCGGGTCACTGATGGAGCAAATTCTGATCATAATGACGAAACATGTGAAGCAAATAACATTAGAAACAGACACGCCAGTATCAACGAAGACTGCGACTATGCAACGGTAAATTCTCTTGCTGAGAAATATGCTATTGAAGAAGACATACTTAATTCGGTCGTTAAATGCCGTTCTAATTCTAACGGTGACGAAGATTTATTCAACTTCGCTGACGGATTGGGCAGTATCGACGAAAATGACGACGAGTTCTATTCTGATGACGATATGTCGAAAATCAATCGGTTCAACAATTACCTAATGGACAGAGGCATAATGTCCGTTGATAATGTTGAGTACATCGATGTAAATTTTGTTGCCAAAAGAGGTACAAACTAAGAAAATGCTATTTGTAAAGGCAATTCAATTTCACACATTTAGTTATTTTAGGAAATGGTCGTACTGAAGATAATTCAACAACTGATGAGGAAACCTATTTGGAAAACGATCAACAATCGGTCAGCGACCAGGGAGAAATGTTACGCGGTGTACTTAATGTGACGGTAGTCGAAATGCGAGGGAATCGAATCAGAGACGATGATTCGGAGAGCAACATTCAAGAATTGTCTGAACCAAGACAAATATGGGAAGATATTGAGGAAAACGATGTGGAAGAGTTAAAAGAATTCGTGAAAGATGATCAAGGAAATTATCATGAAAGAAACGAACGACACGAAAAGAGAGACATATTAAAGAGCGACTGGAAGGAATACGATGAGCAAGAATTGTACGAAAAGAAACATATTTTAACAGTGAATTGGCAGAATAATGGCGATGAACTACAACAGCTTCGGCAATCGTTGAGAAATTACGATGATGATCGAGGATTGCAGCATGAGACCAACGATGAAAATTCAATTGATAACGGCGAATTTCTACACAATGCTCACTCGACAGACAACGGTGATGTGTCCAATCTTCAACGACTTAGAAAAATGAAACTTTTGTTTAACAACAACTCGAGGAGTGCCAAATCATATGAGGACGATGGATACGAAGAAATTCGCGCATACGAAAACTTCCAAACCAGTAGCGACGATGAAAATTTGAATGACAGTAGATTTGAAAGCAATCAAGTTAATGCGTGTGTCGAAGAAGAAAAATCAGTGATACCTCGCGAAAATACCAACATCTACGAGAACTTAGTTTTCCAGGCAACATACAATTTCAATGCAAACGATTTCGCGAAAAACAAGAGACATTTCCACGAGGAAATTTCACATGAAGTCATCGTGTCGCAACTGCGAAAGAGTTTGCTACAAGATGAAGAGAAAACGGAAATTTATGAAGCTCTTCATGAAATAAAGAACGAGGTAAAAGAAATCGAAGCGGCAATAAACAATTGTTACGAGAATAATGAAAAGCATCGTTTGCTCTCAATCTTATTTAAAAAATTAAGAAGCTTGACTGCATTCGACTTACGAAATTCCGATGAGGAACTTTTAGATATTCAGCGGGATGTCTTGTTGCACATACAAAAATGTATCAAACAGTTAAATTGAAATGTGCGCAAACCACTTGCCGTTTAAACGTAAAGGATAGGTCCGAAAAAGATTAATTCTTTGTCTATATTTGGAAGTAAAAGTGATTGTATTAATCAAATTATGAATTTATTGAGTAAATTAAAATAATTATGACTAAAACAAGATATGTATGGTCTGTTATTAAGAAATGTGCTCCAATCAGAATGAAGATTGCTCAAAGGACTGTTTCTCTAAGTTTTTCTTCCCTATTTAAGAATGAAAATCGGTATTATTTTGCTTTAAAATTTGTTTTGAGAAATCTGCGCTATAACATAATATATATCTAACTACTAAATATATATATATATTTAAATATTCAGTACAATTTCCTTTTGCTTACTAATATTACATTATGTATAAAAAAATAACAAAGTATTTCGAAATGGCTTTTCAATAAGCTATTTACTAACAAGACAAAGTATTAATTGAAGGATAAAAAAATTATAAACAAAGAACTCTACAAGCAGCAATTTGCCCGGTGAAAGAACGACTCGTTATCATTAAATAAAAATATTCTCCAATAAAATTTTGTTAAGAAAATATGGTTAATTAGAACAATTTTATTCTTTTGCCGGCACCTCTATGACGCGAGGCTTATCGATTATACGTGCGGTACGATTGCCCTTTTCCACGATGCCAATGATCCACGCCTGGTAGCCCTCTTGTTTTTCAATATCTTTGCAGTATGCAGCTGCTTGTTCCCTAGGTAAACATATCAATAGACCACCCGACGTTTCTGCAGAATGTCCTTGCAACAATTGGAACATATTTCCACATGCCTTTGCCACTGCTGCCATTTTAGCTATTACTGGTAAGTTGTGTATTACAAAAGAGACTTCGTTCTTTTGATGCGACGCAAGCGTCTGAGCGTGTCCCAGTAAACCGAAACCGGTGACGTCCGTTGCACCGTGAGCATTATATTTGTGCATCAAACGACTCGCTATGCGATTCAAGCGCGCCATCGAATCCATCGCCCTGTGATATGCCTTCCTTACGTCCTCCTCACTCACCACCAATTTTATGCGGTTCCATCTTTCTGGTTGATCCAACCACTGATGAGCATTAACTGCCACCTGAAATGTATCGGTTAAACTTTAATGATGTTTATCTATTTTCTTAAAAGCAAACATACCTGTGTGCCTAAAGGTTTTGTGAGCACCAGCACATCACCAACCACTGCATTGTCTGGTACAATGTATTCATTTGGTTGACAAACTGTGGATGCAACTCCACCAATTGTGCACCATGGATTGACAACAGTCTGACCACCTGTTACTGTTGTGCCAGCTTCTAATGCTGAATCCTTGAAGCCACGCATTATCAGTGGAATGACGACGTCACGTTCTTTCTCTGTCATCTTTGTACTGACTCCCAAGAGCATCAGCATGTTGTCACATTCAGTAACACCCATTGCATATAAATCACTTAGTACATTTGCACAAGCAATTTTACCCATCATATATGGATCATCTACTAATGGATAAAAGAAATCTGTGGTTTGCACCAAACATAATCCACCATGTCTCAGTGGGGTCACCTTAAAAATGTTTAGAACACAATGTAAACATAAAGCTGAAAGTTGTGTGGTTAGGCTAATCACTTATGATTGTTGTCATGACAAAATAGAAAAAAAATTTGAAATTTCAAAAGGAAATTACCGAGCAATCGAGTCCGATGCCGATCCTAGGTATTGCCATATGCATAAAATGCGAGTGATCGTGCTCGTTACCGGCATTGTAATCTTGTTGAAGACCTTCCACTAATTTGTTGAGAACTTCTTGGGGTACCTTACAACCGCGACCTTTCAAATCTGCGAAACGCGTCAAACGAAAACTCGCTTCCAAATCGTGTGCCAATGGATCGAACGGTCTGCGTAATGCTAACGCATTTGGATTGCCACCGAGCTCCAATTGCACGGTACCCAAAGGATCCTGCTGCACGTTCGTCACTTGATAATCGCCCATAACGTTTCCTTCGACGAGTTTTTACTTTTATATTTATATTCGGTAAGAAATGTATATATGTACCGGAATAAATTTCCCAGCTACTACCGTGTTAAAAAACACTGACTCGCCAGACAGAGCGTTTCTCAAACGGCGGCCAGACGCTTACAAAATGGCGTATACGAAATATGTCTACGGCAGTACTAAACAATGGCGCATGACGCCAACTTATCCTAACATATCATTGGTGCTCTTCCGTTAGCTGCATGGCATACAGCGATTATCAAAATGTTTTCCGTAGAAGATCTCAATTACTGTATCAACTGGAATAGATGATCGTCCAAGCACCAGGAGATCATATGTTGAATCAATATCGAATGATGTCGTATGTGCTTTGGTTGGGAACCCTTTGAAATGCTAATACTAATCATTTCTATCGATTTTCGTCTTGGAATTAATTGAATCCGGCGGCAATGATTTGCTTGCGCTGTATTTCTTTTTGCAACACGAAGAATTCATCATACTAGTACACAACTGCTACGTTGTCGGATTTGCACTAGAAAAAGTGGCATATAGGTATGCATTTATGAATATAGTTAAATTTTGAATAGATTTTAAATTGTGCAGCTTAATTGCGTCCATCAATTTGTAGAAATTCACTAACCAGCAATTTATTATAATTGTAGCACTTTATGCAACCAACATTTCACCATGAAGCTGACGTAGTTGTCGAAAGGTGGCAGCAACGGTAGCAATTAAGCATGAATTTCCAAAGACATGCGTAAGTTGGTTTTCATTTGCCATGATTATCTCATTATTGCTCAGTATTATTTTCACAGCAAACTATCTTTGTGACATCAGCTTTGGACATCAGTTTTGTTTCGGTCGTTGAGTTCGTTTCTCTTAAATTCGACGGATTTCTTCGCCGATTCGCAACGACCTTTTTGTTGATGTGTGTTGGTTTAATTATGTAGTGTGTTCGTTAATTGATGCAAAAAATCATATAAACATACTTCGACTGGATTGCTGCTGATAGTTAGAACGGGTGAATTGATTCGTGGATTAAAGTAAAACGAGAGGAGAAAAATCGGTCAAGATGATGGCAAATGGTCATATAATCGGTGACGGTTCGTGGGATTTGAGAGTCTACGTAACCGATTTGCAAATAGAACATCAAGTACGCGTTAAAGGCGATTTACATATCGGCGGTGTTATGCTGAAATTGGTCGAAGGATTAGGTAAGATCCTGTTTTGCTGATAATCGAGTCTGTTTGTTAGATGTTGACGAGGAATGGATCTCCCCAATGATGAGTAACAAAACAGAAGAAACTGCAATAACAATTCGTGCATAAATGTGCAGGAATCGAATAACAGAATCATGTTTTTTTTTCATTTTAAATGACGCACGGTAATTTGATTTTTTCCTTTGAGGTCATTGCCAAATATGAATATGTTTACATGTGGATCGCGAAGACAATATTACCAAATGGTTCTCATATACATTATGTATATGTAAAAAGAGAGAAACTGGTAGTTCGAGTCTTATTCTTATATAATATATTTAATTTTTTAGTTTCTATGCAATTAAAAGCGTAGCGACATCATTACTTCATATTTTACCTATGTAACTACGATAATCCCTACGGACGGTTTTATTTCGTGTTGTAAAGATAAGCTGATATGATAAAGTACATACAATGTGTACTCTTTCACTTCCTGCTAGGGGTAAACCATTCTTTCGTTCGTTACTGCTGTTAGTGCCTAAAATACACGTGATTCATACCGTGAAGTTAAATCATTTCCTGTTTGGCATTTACTGGAATATTAATTTTACTTTTTTTAGAAGATCTCCCATATAATGCTTGTAAAGTAAAAACGCAGGAAATGTGGTCTTTCTTCACGTGAATCTAAAACTATTTCCTTTCGGAATTGAGTTTAGTAAGTCTAACGAAACAATAGGCGGTAATAATAGTAAGAAGAGTTGATGGCCTTCCCTTTACTTTCGTTAGATCCCTAGGAGCATTGTAACATTTCAATTTAATTCTTTTTATTCTATTAAATTGGGATCGTTGCATTTAATTGCGCTAATAATAGACTGGATGGAAGAGGACGCATTTTTTTTTTACTCTTTAAAGTGTCTGTTATCGCGTTTCTTTTAACATTTAACAGGCGCCACGCTATTACCATTCTCATATGTATACGACTGCAACTGCTGCTGTTCTCGTAACGAACATTCTTCTTTTCCCCATTTAACCTTGCATCATCAACTACATCTTTCTTAATTTAAGCGTTAAAACTCTTAAATTAGATCGACAAGAAGACCGTTCTATATCGATCAGTTGCGATAGATTAATACTTACCTCTGGATAATTGAAAATATTTTACCATCTGGTATAAATAAGCCACCACATTTATCTATTTGCAGATTGAATAGACGATTATTACTGGATTGCCTTTTACGTGCCACACATTTATTATTCATATTTCCTAAAGCGTTCTATGGAATAAATATTAAAATTTCGCACGTGCCATTTTATTAGTGTCACATTATTTAGGTCAGTTGCTACATCTTTATGTCATGTAAAATAGGTGACCTCAAAGATAAAAAGAAATACTAAAAAGGTAATGGAATAATAATAATAAGTATATTCAAATGAGAGCGTTTATTCTTTGCCCCATTCGCATTTCGAGGCGTCGCACTTTTATTAATTAAATTTAGCAAATTAGCGAGCGTCATAGTGCAAAAACATGATATTTTTCTTTTGGTTAACGTTTTTATTTTGCCCAATGCGGTCATTTCCGGATATCCGTTCGTCTATTAATTATAGAGAATTATTATTGCAAAATTCGCACTACGTTATCAGCGGTGACGCAATTAAAACGACATTCCTTTCTCTTTAATTTACCATACGGAGCAAAATGCAAATAATGTTAAATGGTAAACGGCTGAAAACTGTGCTGAAAGTAATACGATACCACTTGCGTACTATTATAATGGAAAATTAGTTTCGGTTTATTTTAAGGTTTTATTTTTTTTTCCATTTTCTCGCTCACCGTTTTATTTCTAAATCATTTCCGGACACAAAAACGTTTATATAACTATTTGACCTATTTAAGATCTATTATATAGCTGACGTGAGACGAAGAAATCGTCTATTATTATTATGATTAACGTTATTTTTGCAATTAGGAGAGGATATCGTTTCAAAATGTTGCCAATTTTTTTCCTTTATTCTTTTCGTTTTTTTTTTGCGATGTAAGCAAACATAAATATTAATCGTGGAGAATTCAATTTGTACGAGTTAAAAATAAAAGTGAAATCATGTCGATCGTTTGGGGGGCCGGTGGTTTATATATGTTATATTATTACGACTGTTTTGCATAAATTCAAATTTTCTTATTTCGCAATTTACTCAAACACAGTAGTCCTATTGCATTATCCAAGTCTTTATTCCATTTGTGACCATTTATTCGTGTAATTGTTACTGTTTGCTTGTTGTCCCATTAGTGGAAATTCGATCCGCAGAAAAACGATACGTTTGAACTGGATCGACGCCCACGCTAATAAATGATTATCACATTAACGTCAAGGACCGCTTTAACAAATGGAATTCCTTAAATTTCATTGTTTCTAGCAAATGGATTAAAACCCGAAATAGCAATAAAACGGCCGTGATTTATCGCTTAGATTGGTAAGAAGTCTGTGGCAAATTTGAAATTCAAATAGCCGATGGAAGGAAATACAGTGCGATCTAAACGATCCAGGACAATGGTCTTCTTCATGTTGGCACCATTGAAGCATGTATCAATTGATAGCCATAATATATTGTACACTAATTGACGATCGTTTAACGTCGCCTAATTCATCTTGTTACTTCTAACACCGTTAAGTTTTGCCAACTTAATTTCTCAAAAATATCCTACTTTAATCGGCGATCGTATTGAAACATCGCTATCAAGTGAACGTGTTCAAATTTGAACGATTTAACTCAAGGATGCCAATCAAACCGCACTAAATTAGAATCAAACGTTCGTGCGTAAAGAAAATGAAGTAGTTTGATTAATTAATTGAAAAAGTGCGGTAATTAATTTGCTCCGAATCGCGTGTCTTTTACATTTTTCGAGACCTTGAAGCAGTCGCCTCATTTTTTCGAAAAGTTCGTTTCGAAATTAGAAAATTCGCACTCGACGAAGATCTAATCACGATCCATTTCGGATCGCGTTTATTTAAAAAAGGGAGAAGAAAATAGACGTGATCCGCAATTTTATACGGATTCTTGATGCCAAAGTAAATTACGGATCGATCGTTTAAACTAGATCTCGGCAATTGTGATGCAATTAATATTTCTCTTACTGTTACTTCGCAAACCGTTATGTAACGAGGAGTTTTTCTCCTCCCTTTGGAATTCGCCAATCAACTAGTCGATCGAAATCGAAACTTTTAGATCGAATCAGCCATAGAAATTTAATCAATGACAAACAACAACAAAATAATCGTACTTATAGTAGGATCAAAATTTTTCTTAGTGCAGGATCAAACATTTTTCTGCCAGTTAACAATTGACACAAGGGCGAGCTTATAATTATTGTTAACATAAATTTGACAGTATAATTCATACACGGTTACACGGACATTTTGTACCTGATCGCTTGCCTTTGCTATACTTTTACTAAGAAGAAGTATGAATGAAGGCGATCGAGCGAGGTTTGGATGGTGTTGAGATTAATAATAAAAAAGAGACTGTATCTAGGACATTTTTCTGCCCACGTACGGTTAACATTATGCAAATGCTACAAGCGACAAGCGTTTTATTTCGTTTCATTCGTTTTTAACTGGAAGGAACGGAAAACATATTAATTATATGTTATGTTAAATTATGTATATGACCATTACGAGTGTCATTTTTTTCTTAAGATTCAGCTTTTTCCTTTCAAGGTATACGAAAGTAAAGGTTTTGATGAAAGCACGTGGGCGAGCTCATGGCGATGACGATAATTACGTTGACGATAGTGATGATGACGGTTCTGACTTTTTAACGCACTTTTAACACGTGGGCGATTGTGTTAGTTGAATGAATATCGTTAGTTAATGGTAAACACTCTTCTCCGTTTGAATTGGTGGCGCAAGAAGTTGAGGGATCCTTAACTAATTAACCGAATGACTTTCTGATTAGATTGATAACATTTCCAGTTAATTAAATGCAAAAAATCAGTTAACGTTGTTATTATTTAAGGGGAAAATTAATTAATTATGTTTATTAATGACAGATTGTCATGCAATGAGAAGCGCAATGGCGAAATTGCGAAAACGAAATTGATGTCCTTCGTGAAAATTTATTCGTTAATTAGCAAAGTAGGTGACGTGACACGAAACAGAAATGACAAAATATTTGCGAAATGTATTGTGAAAACTGTAAAGAAACAATAGCAGTATTTTTCAGTCAGTTTGCAAAATCGTTCGGTAGTTTTTAATCATATCTGTCACAAATTGATTGATTGATCGATAGGAAATCCATATAAAATAGCTGAGTTCGAAATATTTTCGTAAATCATCCGCAGAAAGGAAGCGATAACGCCGTCTGTGTTTTTCTCTCGCTTATAATCACCATCCGTATCGCAAATAATAACAATTATAATTGTAAGATTAATTGCGTACTCGAGGTTATCGCAAATCGAATTATTAATTTAAAAAATAATAAACATTTATAAATAGAACAATGGAATATGGAGAGAATTTTTCGTTTTAATAATCCTTTACTTTGAATCATAGCATTCAATAAAGTTTCTATTTAAGCCAGAACGTGATTCTGAAATTTAATTAGTAAAATTTTTTTCAATGAAGGGAGATAAGTAATAATAAAAACAAAACCAGTGTCACCAACTTATTTTCAGGATTACTTCAGTTAGAAGTTTTACCGAAATCACGTTTGTTATTTCAGTAGGTACTTTTGATGTTAGTCAGTGTCATCAACGTATTTTCAGGATTACTTCAGTCCGAAGTTTACTGAAATCACGTTTGTTACTTCAGTAGGTACTTCTTACGTTAGTCAGTGGTCATGAACGTATTTTCAGAATTATTTCGGTTAGAAGTTTTATTGAAATCATGATTGTATACGTAATTTGTTTTCTTCTGGCGATATTCAGTGTTGCCAAAATTAGTTTCAGAATCAATTTCATAGTAACTTCTTTGAATCCACGGAATTTACGATTGTTTCGTTGTTTATAATTTAATCTAAATTGAAAATTCTTGGTTGCATTCATCATCGATAGGTGTGTGTGGGTTTTTTTAGTAAACGACTCTTCTTTTATGTTCGATTATCTTCTTTATGTGTCCACCTTAAAAATGGAACGTTATAGTATTTGTAAAAGACTCGAAATGGAACGGAGTCGGAGGGAATGAGGCTTATAATAATGGTGAAATGAGGCGATAGAGAGAAAAGTTCACTAAATAAAGAAATAATGTGTTGCTTTTTTCCAATTATGATTTGAAAAGGTCGCCTCTTCGAGCAAACAATATTGCTGTACATTACGTAATTCAGTAAATGATCTAATTCGTAATTGGCAATAATCGAGGAACAAGTGAGAGAGAGGCTCGAGGGAACAATTTTTCTTTCAATTGATGTAGGTTTCAATTGAACTGTTAAAATGATAGTTGTTATTGTCCTTAAATGAAAACAAGCACTTTTACCATCTGCATAAATAAAAGGATGTCCTTCTCCGTTGTTTAGAAATTCGCATTTTCTCTCGATTCCTTTCCAAACGAATTTCCCAAAAACAGGTACATCCAACTTAAAAGGTGACTTTCTAAAATCTATTCAAGAAATACGCAACCGTTCAGAGACGCCCAAGCACGTTGTTGGAATTGTATAAATTAAAAACAACAACAATGACAACAACAAGTTACCATTTTGCCACTACCACACATTTTTGACCATCTTGTATTTCCAATAATAGACATCGGCATTATAAATAATTGTTTTTATTATTATTATTTGCAAGTGATTGACTCTTCTCAGAATGGTCATGCATAAAACACTCGCTCTCTTTTTCTTTTGTCTTGCACCATTCTACACTACAACTGAAATATTACCTTATTTTGCTAATAGGATTCGGTTAATGCGATACACGTAACGACGAAGAAAGTATTTTCTTTTTGTAATCGATGGACCGCAGTCGCTCTCGGAGTTATTTTTAATCCCAATTTACGATTATTTACACATCTTAGGTAGATTTAAATTTAAGAGAAAAGTCAAAAGAAAAAGCAATGAAACCATCTCCAGAAACAGGCACTCGAGTAAACAGGAAGTATTATTAAAAATCTTTCGTTTGATTACAAACAAATCGAACTCGGTTTTTTCCTTCGTGTTTTCTTCTTCCGTGTACTTTAAAAAAGTAAATGCGTTGGAGTTTTTCAATTAACAAATGCAAAGGGAAAAGTTGGATGCGAAATAATTGTACTTTGAAATCAAGGTGTGGCGAATTGAAATGCAATTATTCCATTCTGCACCTGTTCCAATTATCCGACAATTTTTCATTTTCCTTTTCTCTCTTCCCGACAGAGTTATTGAAATTTATTCTTCAACTGCCAATAAAAATCTATTTCAAAAACGTGCAGTTCTAATTGTGTTACCCTAAGAGTTTTACATAATAAATACGAAATCGATTTCGTTATATCAGGAAATTCCCTTTTTCAATTTGGAAATCTAAGTTTTGCAAAATTGTCAATTTTAATATCCTCTGTAAAACAAAGGTCATATTCAAATGTATTTTCTTTTTGCGAGAAGGAATTAATTAATTGGAAAATGTGCAATAATAACCGCAAAAATAAGCAATAGGTTCAGGTGTTTTTCTAGAGGTACGAAAATAATTTTTTTAGTAGGCAGACTAGACGCCAATCTATTTTTGAATCTCATTAGGGCAACAAATACAATTTTTGCATTATAAACCGCAAGTTTTCACGAATAAAAATTGCACGCATTACGATTTTGAGATTATGTTTGGCAATAGTTTTTTACAAAACGGTCGACTCAATTTCGTAATTACAATGCATTTTAGTAATTTATTTGAACGCACGATATAAAAGAACTTATAACAGTAAAATCGGTACGATTAATTCATTTTCTTTGCAGTGATATCGATAGATTGGTCCGATCACGCGCTCTGGTGGCCCGAGAAGAACAAATGGTTGACGAAGACGCGTCTAACGTTGGACCAATGCGGCGTGCAAGCGGACGCCCTGTTGCATTTCACGCCGATGCACAAACTGCTGAAAGTCCAAATACCGGACATGCGATGCTTCCCGCTCAAGGTCGACTTCTCCATCAAGACGTTCTCGGTGGTGATGGAGGTGTGCAAGGAGCTCGGCATCCGGCACCCGGAGGAACTGTCGTTCTGCATCCCGCTGGAGCCGAACCATCTCAAGTACAATTACAAGGACATGCCGAAGAAGAAAATCAGTTATAACGGCGGCGGCGGCGAGATGAACGGCACGAGTCGACACGGGCCGCCGCCGGACACGAACACGTTTATCGCGTCGAGCGGACCGATCGGCAGTAACGGAAGCCTCGACAAGTCGCATCTGATGTGCGCCCCCGTTACGCCGCAACGGTCGCCCGCCTCGTCGACACCGCTTAACAGTCCTGTAAATCGATTTCTGATATCGCCCGATAATATGCCCCCTTCATCGTTTCGATTCCTTTCAGATGGGCACGTGGAAGAGAAACGGCGCGGACATGTCGGGCAATTATTCGCCGACCGCTTACGACTCCCCCTTGGAACAGGTAAACGGCACGTTCTATCAAACGTTGGCGAACAGTCCGAAAGATGTTGCCGATCAGGCGAAGCAATACGCCGTGCGACCGAGGAATCTCGTCGAGAAGGCGAGGATGAACGTGGCGTAAGTTTCGCTCGTCATCGGCGAGTAGCATTGAAATTGTAATATTACTTTTAGTTGGTTGGATTCGTCGTTGTCGATAATGGAGCAGGGAATCCGCGAGCACGACGTCTTGTGTTTGAAATTCAAATTCTACGTTTTCTACGATCTGAATCCGAAGCACGATGCCGTGCGAATCAATCAGATCTACGAGCAGGCGAAGTGGCAATTGCTGAACGAGGAGATCGATTGTACCGAAGAGGAGATGCTGATGTTCGCCGCGCTGCAATTGCAAATCGATCAGCAAGCGTTGCAACCGCAGCCGACGGCGGTCGAGAACGGTAACGTTACGTCGCAATCGTGCGAGGACGATATCGACGCGGCACTGACCGATTTACAGACGACGCTAGAAGGTACGAATGTGTCGTCGCAATCGAACGATATCACACAAGTGCCGGAATTGTACGACGAATTGAGATTCTTAAAGTAATTAGCGATTTACTATCTCGCGAATAAGATTAATTCTCTTGTTGATGGTTGTAGACCGAAGCGTTTCACGTTGAAGGGTTTCAAACGGTACTGGTTCACGTGTCGCGATTTGAAATTGTACATGCACCGAACTAGAGAGGAGATGATCCATAGAGGCGATCCCGTACAAGTGATTAATTTGAAAGGATGCGAGGTAACGCCGGACGTCAACATTAGCCAGAACAAGTACGGCATCAAATTGGAAGTGCCGAGCACGGAAGGCATGACTGAAATGTATATTAGATGTGACGGTGTAAGTTACACAATTCTACTAATTGCTGTAAATTGAAATATTCACTCGTGTGTGTGTTTTTTTTTTTAGGAGAAGCAATACGCGAAATGGATGGCCTGTTGTAAATTGGCGGCGAAAGGTAGATCGTTGGCGGACAGTTCGTATGATACCGAAGTACGAACGATATTGGACTTTTTGCACATGCAGAAACCGGTCGAGGGACGGGCAGCGATTAATTTAAGGAATGTCGACATTAATCCCGAACACTATGTCTCGCCCAGATACATGAGGAAATTGAAAGGCAAAGTATGTACAATTTCATTAAGAAAACGAAGGAAACAAGTTTGGCGATAGTTACGGAAAATCTCTTTCTTTGGATTATAGATTGTTCAGCGTATGGTGGAAGCGCACGTCAATATAAAAGATTTATCGCTGATCGATGCCAAGATGAATTATATCAAAGCGTGGCAATCGTTACCCGAATACGGCGTCAGTTTGTTTGTAATAAGGATGATGGATCACAAGAAGGATCAATTGCTGGGCGTCACGCATAACAGGATAATGACGATGGACATTAATACCGGTGATCTTATAAAAACGTGGCGCTATAATACCATGAAAGTGAGTGAAATTTATTGTTTAGACAATGCAGATCCTAACTTTAATCTTTCTTTTAGGCATGGAATGTTAATTGGGAAGTACAACACATGATGGTACAATTCGAAGAAGCAAATGTGATCTTCTCGTGTTTGTCGGCGGATTGTAAAGTGGTGCACGAATTCATTGGCGGTTACATATTCTTGTCGATGCGTTCGAAAGAGGCGAATCAGACGTTAAACGAAGAATTGTTCCACAAACTGACCGGCGGTTGGTCGTAAATGCCGTGCCTACTATCAACGTGGTGCCTTATTAATTAATTAATTGATTACGAAATTAAATTCAAATTAATTAAAGAAACTTTTTTCATCAACTGATGAAACGAACGTTTAACAATTCTGGCGCTAATCGAATATTTTAGATGATGATTCTTTCAAGAGGACAGGATTATTTTTGTTATAATATAACTAATTAATGTTATTAATTTTTAAACTTTAGATAATTGTATTAAGTACCTTCTTTTTCTTGTTTTCCCTTAGAAAATTAATGTTGTAATTTACATAGTGTTCTAGCTAAAACATTGAAGTTGTGCTTGCAATTTGCAATTTACTTATGAAGATGAGGAAGACGAATAATTACAAATATTAGACTAAATACTGTACATATTTTGTCAACAGAGAAAAGAAAAATTATATTTATCTAAAAGTTTTATCTTGCGGAAAGCTTGTAATGTACATTTAAGTATTTTATATATTTTATTGTATAAATAAAAACGTTATTAACAAATTATACTATTCTTTTCTGATTATTAAATTCAAAAAGACCGCCCCTGCTTGTTTTGCGGTAAAGTAGCTACTTTTTGGCAAACAGGTACGAAAACTGAATAAAAGTAAATACGAGGATTACGTTTGTAAAAAATAGCAATAAAAATTAATTTGAACTATTGAATTTGAGAAATCTACTCATAATTCATTCAAATTTACCGATAACAAACGCATAAATATGTGTAATTCCCAATATATTTTGTTGAATAGTAATTCCCTAGTATGGTAACACTGTGCGGTTCGGTAAATACGTTTATAAAAAAATTTCATAGCAGAAGTTGTCAAGTGAATAAGTTGCTTCCATTTATGTTCGTTTCAGTTAAATAATAAATTAAAGTGGAAAATTGAAACGTTCAAATTATAACAATCCCCATCGCACACGCACACTCTTGGATAGTGAAGTCTTTATAATTTTTAGTAATGATTGAGAAATATCTGCGAATACCGTGAGTATCGCGGGAAAAATAATGGCTATTATCTGTTAGTAATAAGGATGGAAAATATCATTTTCAATACGAATTGTTAGGAATTGGTAGATGTAGCATTCTTATTATTTTAGTTGCAAGAGGATCAAGTGTCAGTTGGTTGTAGTAGAAAAATAATGTCCACAGAGGATCAGTTGAAGAGGATATTGAATGATATTGCTGACCTACAGCAAGACATTGATAAATCCCTTCGTTTACAAAGCTCTTTAAATCAAGACTCTCAACACATCACTAACAGTGAGCAAGATGTCGAGGATTTTCTAAAAAAGTTCAAAACAAAACTTTGTGCTATTGACTTGTTAATAGACAATTATATAAGTCCAAATAATAATAACACTATAATTGAAGAAAAGGTGAATGATCAGTCTCCAATAGGAAAAATTAAAATTAAAGATATCAATACTTTGTTGGATCCTAATATTCTTAAGAGTAAAAGTATTATTGATGATACACCAATTGTTGTGTCTGATTCCGAGGAAGACAACAATAATACTGTTGGTAATAATAAATTGCCACTAAATAAAGACATTCCTAAGTCTAATAAGGACAACCAAAGTAAAGGGAAAAAGCCAAATAGTAATTGCCTGAGAAGATGCTCATCAACATCTAGAAGAATAAAACAGATCTATAATAGTTCAACTGATGATGATGATGATCAGGATACTGAGATTTTAAGTGATACTACTGGAAAGTTTATAAAAAGAAACACAGATTCTCCTACCGAAAAGCAACTTTTAAAAGATAAAAAATTCAATTGGAAGTGTTACATACCTTTAACACAATATCCTGCAGAGGAATTAAAAAAATTGTACTTGAACAAAATGGAAGTAACACAGATTAGCAACAGTTTAGGTAATTTAAAACAGGCGAAACGTAAAAGAAAGACTTCTTCAGCATCAAGTAACTCGACCGATTCAAATAATCGACAGCAGCAGAAGGTTTCGAAGAAATCTTCGCAAATTTCCAATAGCAGTTCGAGCAGCAGCATCAGCAATCAATCATGTCCCATTGACGAAACAAACGATGTTGAAATGCAACCGCATTCATTAGTAAAAGCTAATTTAATATTTATTAAAATTGTTGCCATAACTATATCAATTTTAGGATGTCGCTGATAACGAACAGTGTGATAGTCAGAATCAAGAGAACAATGTCTCAGACAAACCTGAAGGTGAAGGGGAGAAAGTTATGGATTGTGCCGATGCTTCAAATAACAAACAACTGGAAAATGAAGCACATGATCATTCTGAAACGGACGAGCAAAGAGATGCAATAGAAAGCAATTGTGCAAATGGAGATGAAGAAACAAATAAGTCCAAATCAGTTGAAGAACAGGTATTTTACTGTTGATAGTATTAACAACACCTTATTTAATTTGCTTCCCATAGGAGAAAGACAAATCGAAAGAAAATTTAAACGATTCCGCGGCGGAGAAGAACAGAACAGATCAATTAGACGCCGTTAGCAAGTAAGTTTCTTCTTTAAATAACTTACACTCAACTTTTAATAATGCTCTTATAATTCGCCCGCATTAACAAAATAATGTAGCTGTAGTGAAGAAACCAGTTCCACAACAAAATCGACGAAAAGGTATATATTTTTGATTCCGATCGAAAATCTAAATTAATTAACCGATTGATCTACATTCAAGCGCCAAATCCAACAAGAAAAAATCGCGTAATGTTCTACGATCCGACTCCGAAGAAAGCGTATCGACAGAGGTCCAAACGAAGAAGGGTTCATCGTCGGAGACGGGCGAGGAGGATAAGACGGCCGAGAAAGAAAAGTAAGCTTATGTCGAATAGTTCAAAAACTAGTTAACAATGCTTGGTTTACAGAAAGAAGCCGCGTCGAAGAGTGAAAAAGCTGAAGGACAGTAGCGACGACGACGACGAAAAGTCGACGCGAAAACAGATTAGAAAAGTAATTCGAGCTTAAGTTTAAATTACTGGGATCGTTGAATTTAATGTCTCTCTTATAGGTGATGACCAAAGGTTCGTTATCGCAAACGACAATTGCCGCTCAAAAGGATGAAGAGAAACGTAAGGAGAGAATCGCTTGTCGACAAAAGAAGGTGAATTACATTAGGCAAATAATTTTTTAATCTGAAATGCATTTATTTGTTTGTGCTACATTATTTTTAGTATAATAATTTATTCGATGAGGGTGATCTACAAAACGACACGGTCGACAAAGTGGTATTAGATTTCGACGAGAAAACGAAAGAGGAACTGCTCATTTTGGATAAGGAGATGGTCAAACACTTGAAGCCGCATCAGGCGAGAGGTATCCAGTTCATGTTCGATGCTTGCTTCGAATCGCTAGAACATTTGAAAAATAATAAGGGTTCCGGATGTATATTGGCCCATTGCATGGGTTTAGGAAAGACTTTACAAGTGAATTGAATTAAGTTTTAATTTGAACCACCTCTTTGAATTATATTATTTGTAGGTCATTGCTTTGTCGCACGCCTTGCTGACAAATTCGGATAAAACAAATGTCCATCGAATACTGGTCGTTTGTCCGTTAAGTACTGTGCTAAATTGGGTGGCCGAATTTCGCAAATGGTTACCGAAAGGCAACGACATCGACGTGTATGATTTGATAGCTTATAAGAAAGTGTATGAGCGCAGTTACAAGGTGACGGAATGGATGAACGACGGCGGCGTTCTCGTCATCGGATACGATATGTTTAGGAATTTGACTAACGACACCAACAAGAGAATTAACAAGCGAATACGGAAATCGTTTCAGGAGGCTTTGGTTAATCCAGGTGCGTTACCTGATCTCATAAAATATTTAAAAAAAAAACTAATAATAATATAATAAATCCTATTGATTTTAGGTCCGGATCTTGTCGTATGCGACGAAGGACATCTTTTGAAAAACGAGAAGAGTTCGATTAGTATCTCAATGAACAAGATAAAAACGTTACGTAGGATCGTGCTGACTGGTACACCGTTACAAAACAATATGAAAGAATATTATTGTATGGTACAATTCGTTAGGCCGAATCTGCTCGGTACCTATAAAGAGTATATGAACCGTTTCGTGAATCCTATCACCAACGGTCAATACACCGATTCGACGCCGCACGACATATCGCTGATGAGAAAGAGATCGCACGTTTTGCACAAGATGCTCGACGGGATTGTACAAGTAAAACTATCAAATCGAACGGCTTCGATTGAATATTATTATTATTGTATACTTATTTTTCTAGCGAAACGATTATTCCGTACTTGCGCCGTTTTTGCCGCCGAAACACGAATACGTGTTGTTCGTCAAATTGACGGATTTGCAAATGCAATTGTACGAATACTATCTGACGGAAAAATCTCAATCAGCTTGTGTAAGCCGTGCGGCACGTTTGTTCGCCGATTTTCAAGAGTTCCAGCGCATCTGCACGCACCCCCGAGTATTATTAGATAAGAGTATAGACGTGAAGATTGCCAGGGAAAAGAAATGGTCGGACGAGGAATCGGAAGGTTCACTCAAAGACTTTATCGACGATGGTTCCGAAGGAGAATCGTCTTCATCGAGCGAAAGTAGCGATAGTCACAATGCTAGTAAAATGGCGAAAACCAAACGGATAACGCGGTCGAATAAAAATGGTAAACCTCAGATACAATTATTGGCCATTTACTGACTAATGGATTTTTAGCTGCTCAAGAGGAAGAAGATTCGGTGGATGAACCGAATTACAATAAAGACGATCCGTGTGAATGGTGGAGGCAATTCTGCACCGATCCAGATTTGGACGATATCAATCACAGCAGCAAACTGACACTGCTCTTTGATATTTTGCAACAGTGCGAATTAATTGGCGATAAATTGTAACGTTATCGATTCGGTTTTGCTTTAACGTCTTAGCAACAAGTAAATGTTTTAGGCTAATATTTTCGCAGTCCCTGTATTCGTTAAACGTCATAGAATATTTCCTAAGGAAGATTGACGAGGCCACACAGAACAACGAGAAACTGCACAAATATTCTGGATCGTGGGCGTTAGGTTTGGATTATTTCCGTTTGGATGGATCGTCTTCATGTGATAACAGAGCACTTTGGTGTAAGTTGTTCAATGATCCCGAAAACACAAGAGCAAGGTAAATTAAGAAAGCTAATGCCCGTTATGTCTGTATCAAAATTAATCGATTGTTTTAGGCTATTTCTGATTTCGACTAAAGCCGGCGGTTTGGGGATCAATTTGGTGGCTGCGAATCGCGTCATAATCTTCGATGTGTCATGGAATCCATCGCACGACATTCAAAGTATCTACAGAGTCTACAGATTCGGCCAGACAAAACCCTGTTACATTTATCGTTTCGTCACAATGGTTTAGTATATTTTACCGTTTTGTAAGTTTGATTCTACCGAAAAGTTTTAGGGTACGATGGAGATGAAAGTCTATGAGCGTCAAGTGACAAAACAAGCGATATCTAAGCGAGTGATTGACGAGCAACAAATCGATAGGCATTACAATCAAAACGATCTACAAGAATTGTACAAGTACGAGCCGTGTCCATCGGAGAGAGCAGTACCTTTGGTGCCGAAGGATGTGATGTTGGCCGAAATGTTGCAGAACGAGCAAGGATTCATTTTCCAATATCACGAACATCAGACATTGTTGGAGAACAAAGAGGATGAAGAATTAGACGAGGAGGAACGGAAGGCAGCATGGGAGGAGTACGAAAACGAGAAGAAAACGCGTACGACGACGTCCGGATATTTGAATCATATACCCATACCGACCATAATGAACGGAATGCGTAGGGTTCTTTTACAAAGAAATCCCGCATTAACCAGAGAAGATCTGGATAAATTGTTGCCTCAATCGTATGCCATGTTGACCGAACAATTGGCGAATAACGATTATAGCTTTTATAATAAGATATTGGATGAAATAAGGAACATGAGTCTTACGCCAGAACAGAAACGTATACAAGAGTACATGAGATTACAACAACAGCAAGCGCTCGCTATGCAATTGCAACAGATGTACAATATAATGCCGAGCGGTTTAAATCCAATGTAAGGATGACAAAGTTGATTATTTTCATTCTAGTCAATAATCATTTATAATTGTTACAGGATTGTCCAACAGATGATTAATAATCAGAATGCACGTGCTGGTAGCAGTCAGAATCCTAATATTCATCCAGAGATAATAGAAATAAATGATGAACCTTAATTTAAACTCGTTGACGAGGATCTCTTTTAAAAAGACTACTAGGAACATTGTCAAAGTGTACTCACAATTTCGTTTTTTAATTTTTATTAATGTCTATTTAATTTTAATGAAAATAACGTATAATATTATTTGCAAATGTTGCAGGTGCATTTTGTATTTTGGTAGAAAATTTGTATCTTATTGAAAAGCATATTACATATAAAATAGAGTACTTGACAGACATAATTACCCATAAATGTAAATAACATATATTTTTCAAAAACTACTGTAACGTTTTTTAGACTATCATTTTCTAAATTATTATTTAGCTAATTAAGAATGATAATTATAACAATATTGAAATTAATTTGCAAAAAAAATAGTAATGATTTATGTTCGTTTTCCCTTTGTTCCTCACTGTGAAAATATTGTTTCTATCTCACTAGATAACATTAACTTATCAAAATAATGTAGGAGACCTTGTAACCGTTTCTTCACTTTCTTCTGATCATCTAAGGTGCAACCCAATAAAGCATTTTCAAATATCTTGTCTGTTATACCTGAACCTTGAGAGGAACAAGTACTCATGTACATCATACATTTAGATTTAGTTCCATCAGGATCCACTTTGGAACTAACAACTAATGTATCAATTAAATGATTAACTTGATACAAGGATTCTTCTTGTTGTGGGTCTCTTTGTGTGTGTATCTTAACATCTACAGTCAAACAACGATCCATGATACGATCTATCAAACGCAATGTTTCTTCACGTTCAACTGCAAATAAATAGATGTCATTAAAAATTCAACAGGTAGACCATAAGTGTTAATACATTCACTTAAATCATTCATTGTATCAGCATGGCGTACAGTGTCCAAACTTGCGAGCAATGAATCTTTCTCCTCTTCCAGTATGCTTGCCTCTCTTCTCAGTTTTTCCACACGTGCTTCAACCAAATCTAATACCTCTGTTAGTTTTTGCTTTGCTGTTTTTGGATCCATAGCACAATCTTCATCAATTTTTGGTAGGTTGATGCCTAATGAGATTCTAATGTTATTAATTGGAATTGAAACCGTTTGTTGAGTTAGGATGACTTAAAAATTTAGTTGAAACTTTATGGCAGTGAAGAAAAAAATCAATTTTGCTAACCTGATGAAGAACCAGGGGTCGGATCGACTTCCATTCCGCCCCAATTGTCAACTGGAATTGCAGTCGATTTGAAATCCACTTTGGTTTGTTTCCGCTGATAACACGATCTCGTTTAGGAAAGTCTTTCAATGTCTTTCCACCCTGTTATAAAGCAGGTATTTTGCTGTTGTTGAATAGAAAGATTTCATTATGTCCGGTTTTAATAAAAATTTATGTTAATTACCGTTAATCGTATCACAGAAGCGATTAATTATATGAATGTTAAACACAAAACCGATATAAGTCCAACGAACACAAAATCTTCTTTGAAAATTACCTTTGATTACTTGACAAGAATGCTATTGGCAGGGAAGTAATATTGCTTCTCTCCGCTGGCAGTGCAGGTTTCTTCGTGCACTTGTCACTACTCCAATATTATTGTAGATTTCTTCTATTCCCTCGCAGATGACAGATCAGTTACGGCAATTTATTTCATTTTAAAATTCCTAAAACAATAAAAATATAAAAAGGCATAATTAAAATTTTATTGTGAATTATAAAAAAAACTTTAAAATATGGCACTTACATAATTAATTACAATTTGTACAAGAACGTTGTTTGTAATTCTAATTAAGAATTAAGTAAATATTAATATTGATTAAGTAAATCTGAAATTTCAGAATGCAACTGCTTGAAAGTCGGTCGGGCGTGCGGATTTTCGTGCCAGCACGGGTATATTATGCGAACGTATAAAGCTTGTGGACATAATAATGGACAGGGGAACCTATAAAATAATAATTTAAAATGAGAAGAATTAGATCATTTGTGCAATGCTTAATACCTAATCCCCCGTTGTAGTGCATCTACTAAAATTTGTTGCTCCTGACCTTCGATATTTTGATTGGCAACGTTAGGTAGGACGGGTTCTTCGCCGTGCGAAAACATTTCGCACATTGTTACGCCGAACGACCAAACATCAGATCGTAGGGAAAATTTGCCATTTCGTAGACTTTCTAATGCATACCTACAATTTAAAAATAGTAGAACAATACTCCCAATGTAATAATAATTTCTTACCATTTGATAGGTAATTCTCTGCTCGTCTTTAAAATATAATAATCGTTAGAACCGATTACTTGAGCTAAACCGAAATCCGAAATCTTCACGTGATTCTCGTCGACCACGAGGATATTTCTGGCCGCTAAATCACGATGAACGATATTCTTCGTTCCCAGATAATCCATTCCTTTCGCTATATCCGATGCGTACTTCAACAGCTGCTTCTCCGACAGAGATTCCTTGTATATCTTCAGATAACTCTGTAAAGAACCGTGATGAACGAATTCCATTACGAGCGCAATTTCCGGTAGAACGCCCAAGATTTCCACAATATTCGGATGGTTTAATGTCTATGAACAACATAATTTGACAGACATTAGCTTTTGTGGGAATATGTTTCCTTAAAAAAATCACCTTCATAATGGCAATTTCCCTTTCGAAATCCTGTAAGCACGCACTTAAAGCGTTCGTCTTCAGTTTCTTTACGGCCACTTTGCGTGGTTCGCGGTCTTTATCGAAGTACTCCAACGTACCTTGGTATACCTCGCCGTAAAATCCCTAAAACAACGATGATCAGTATAAAAATAACGTCAAAACTAAACTTAAGCAGCAAATTACTTGACCGATTTTCCCTTGTAACACCACTTGTCCGTTTGAATCCAGTTCGAATATGCTCTCCAACGAATTGATGTTTTCCAACGACGTCGTCACGGTGGGAAAACTGAACGCCGACATGATATTGGAAAAGTCGCCGTCGGAGAAACAATTGTCGTCGTCCGTGAATTCTTGCGACGACCATCCCGGCGATAAGTTCTTGTCGTAGTAGCTGGATGCCGAGGAGAAATCGTTGTCCAATTCGCTCATTTGCGATACGGGCAATAGTTCCAATAGAGTGTTCTCTGTTTGAGCGGACGCTAGAGTGCTAGTCGATGGTCCCGGCATCATGTCAGAATTCGGATGTTTTATGTGAACCGTCGAATAACAATGCTTCCTTCGCGAATTGTATACTAAAATTGAAATTTCAATCAATCGTCCGCGAAGCAATGACAATTTTCAGCTATTTACCTTCGTAAAGCAACTGATTGATATCTCGTACGATCGCTTGCGGTTGCATCCTCTGGTGCGGATCGGCGTGCCAACATCGCAGCATCACGGTGTAGATGTCTTCGGGACAATTGGCCGGTCGTGGTAATCTCTTGGAGTTCGCGTAACCTTGCATCGCTTCCATGTGATCGGCGTGTTGAATTGGAGCACCGAACGTGAAAATCTCCCATAATGTTGTTGCGAATGCCCATACGTCCGCTGCTGTCGAACGTCGCGCGTACTCGCGGTTTTTATAGCATTCGATTGGTATCCATGGGACCCTGTTTATTTTTGAAAATTAATTTGGTCACATTCATGATTGAAATAGTGTGGCGTGTCTTATTGCTAATCCAGCATAAACATAAATAATCTTACATTCCCCTGGGTTGTCTGAATTATGGCAACAGTAAGGATTAACAAGACTAAAATGTAATAATTGCATAAACTCACTCGCTGGCAGAATAACTGCTATGTATCCCCGGATCCATTAATTTGATTTGAAAACAATTCTCGTCGTGGCAACTCATCAGCAATTTTCTGCAACGTATGCGTCCGTGAACAATTCTGTTCTCTTCCTGGTTTTTAATGAGGAGTTTTGATTAATTTAATGCATAAATGGAAAATTCGTTTAGTTACCAAATGCCACAAGGCGGAGGCTAGATTCGAACATGCTTCGATCAAGTCAACCGTCTTAATTCTGCCTCTGTTCACCTTCAAATATTGATCCAACGGTCCCAATCGCACGTATTCCATGATCATGGAGAATTGATTCGATAACGTGACGCCGTACAATTTGACGATCGTGCTGGATTTCAAGAACGCCCATTGCCCGGCCAAATCCAAAAACTCTTTGAGATACTGCTCTTTCGATTCTTGCTTGAGCAGTTTCATTGCTACCTCGAGTTTCTTACCTTTTGTCAATTTCCACATGCATTTGTAAACGACGGTTATTCCTTCCGAGCCCTCTTTTTTCTGACCTATTAAACAAATAAAGTTAATTAGTTAAATCGTATTAAGTTTTTAGAAGCTTTTGAAAATTAGGACCGAACAATAATCTGCTTGTTTTCACACTAAAAGAAAAACTGTTAATTTTACACTTCGAAGTATATGTAGTTGTAATAAACGAAAAATAGTACAAAGAAAAGTTGCATCGAACAATAATAGTTCAACGTCTGAGTCTTGTATAACGTATGGGAAATGTGCCCCATCTCAAATAAGCGTAGACGGCGAAAGCGACGCCACCGAAAACTAGAACAACGATAAACATCAAACTGCCGACAACGACCGCATCGTATTTCATCCAACCGAATAACGGACGCGTCAGCGAATCTTCCATCAAATGCGTGTACATGGAGGGCGCCCGTTTCACCTCGACACGTACCCAACTGGTAATCCACGATAATTTCAAATCGTTTTGCGCGATCACGCACTTCCAAACACCCTGATGTGATCGATTCAATGCTGGTATCAATTCGTTACTCACAGCCGCCAACGTGGTGATACCGTAATCTTTATATACTACGTCGTCGATGAGCCACGTCTGACTCAGATCCGAATAAACATAGCCCAAAATTATCGCGTTCGAATGTAACGTCAACGGTAGAGTGGCACGAACCGATATCGTGTACTTTGGTGTCGTGACGACAAGTGTAACGACGCGCAGTACCAATCGTTGGCCGGTCGTTCGATAGACCATAACGACATAAATACCCGCATCCGCGAATCGAGCGTTTCTAATCGTCACGGCACCGTCTCGTATACGAACGCGCGGCTCCTCTTCGGCAATGAACAGTCCGTTACGCGTCCATTCGTAATACGATTCCGGCGATTCCTCTTTGATTGTATTCAACATTTCCACATCGTTCGGTATTATCACGCGCTCATTCTCTTCGACCATCAAACTCAAACGATACGATCGCAATCGCATGCGTACGTGCTCGATCGTTTCGGAGCTGATGTCGCCGCACGGGAACTCGTTACATTTACCGGTCGACTGATACGGTCCTTTGCACAGACTACCGAAAATGTTCGGTCGCGGATTCGAGCACGTTCTCGTGCGCGTGCCTTCGCCACCGCCGCAACTTACGCTGCACTGCCATTTGGACCATTCGCTCCAGCCTCCGTCCAGAGGGTCGCCGTCGATGTCCAACGGTTCACAGTTCGCACTCCATGTGACGGATGTCTTAGTCGTCACGGTGAACCAATAGAAAAGCAACGGCAGATGGCTCACATACTCGAAGACCGTAGTCGAATTGACGATCAACTTTATATAGGTTTCATTGAATTCGATGTGGAAATTGCTCCACCGATTGGGATACAACAAATCGAAATTCGAATGGGCTGCATGTAGAACTTGCACGTCGTTGTAATAGACTTTTGTGAACTTCATTTCCCTCTTATTCATGTCCAACATGAAAAAATCCTTCTCTCTCGGTAGATTCATTAACGTTATAATGGCGTCGCCGTTACCACGCATTTTCAACGTAAAATTGTTCCTCATCGTGCCTTCGGTCGGTTGCCACAAACCGATAGGATAAACGTGCGTGAAGATTTCGGTGGTGACGATCTCCGTCTGACACTCGTCGCATTTAAAATACATGCCAATGGGCGAACCGTCGATCGATCGATACGACAAAAAGAACGGCTCGAAATCGAAATCTTCGTGATGCCATTCGAACAACGACGCCAACACGCCCTCGTACGCCAACATGATTTCGCCCTTACGGATTTGCAATCGGAACTCGACCCATCTGCCGCTCGGCAACAGATGTATCGCCGTCTTTTGTCGCATTAATCTCGTGTTTATGTACAACATGATCTTCTCGTTGCGCTTAGCACCAATTAAAAGACGCACAGTTCTTCGTTTACCGGTAGCTGGATAGATTTCAAATTCGATGCCATCCAAACCATCGGGATTCCACAACTTGACGGCAAACAATAAACCGCCTTGTAGTCCACGCTCTTTCCATTGCGGTAAAATATAAATTTTGCGACCGCTCCATTTACCGTCCGTCATGACAATGCATTCTTCCGGAAAGACGCAGTCGCGTATATTACACGCTTCCATCGGTACGTCTGGATCTAGCGTGTAACAGAAACTGCCTAGAATCGATATAAGTTATAAGATGGTAAGATTTCAAAAGTAAACACGTAATACCGCCCATATTTCTGGCTGGATTCCGGCAATAATTCTCAGCGGCCGTCACAGCCATGTCCGCGTAAAGGGAATCGTTTTTATATTCGCGACGTACGGGATGAACGAACATTATGTCCTTCCCGGACGTGACGTCTTTATAAATCGTGATATTGTGCATGTTGAGCAAATGCTCAAAGTCAGACGACGGTTTGTTACTGTCGGTCACTTGAACACGCGGTCTAAATATTCTGCTAAATATGTTCCTTGCGTCGTTGGACACCTCCTCATGTTCCTCCGTGCCCGGAGGTTTTGCCGACCAAAACTGACACGTCCTATTCGACCGAGTGACGTTCACTTTGCCGATGTAATCGTTGCCCGTGCCGGCCGTTTTACAGTCCGCCGATTTGCAATGTCTTATTTTACAAAACGTCTTCGATGCCACGACGGTTTTCTCGCGTTTCAGCGCATAACAATAAGTGCCCTTGTCCGCCTTTTTCGGATTGCGGCAATAATTCCATTCTTGTAGTGCTTGTTCACCCGCAAACAGTTTTCCAGTTCCTTTCGGTAATAAGTCGTAACTGGCCCACGGTAAACATGGCAAACCGTCTTCGGTTACGCTTTGAGTTCCGTTGTACAGTGATTCGTCTGCATCTAACGAGCATTCCGGTAACCAAGCCGGAGGTGGATTCGACGTGACCGACGGTTTACAGAAGAACGTCCAATGCGCGACGCCGTTCGCAGAACCGACCGTGAACCACCGCAATCGACGAATCTCTTCGGCCGCGACTTCTTTGAGCAGGAACGTGCCGGTCTCGCGGCTCTTGTAAAACGATAACGTGTTGGCAAAGAGCGTGAACGAGAATTCGCGCCAATTCCAATAATCCAACAGTTTCAAATCGCTCATGTCGTATAGTGTAATCGATGGACCGTTTTTGACTTTGATTAACATCATTCGTGTGTGTTTGTCGAGACTATCGAGTATCAATTCGATTCTCGGATATTCGGCAGTCGGACTTTGTACTAGAACAATTTTGGCCGTGTGAAAAGCCCGGACGAAGAAACGCAAATCGTACCCGACGTTGTTCGCGCCCAACTGCCAGAAACGTTGATACTCATCGCTGGTCGTCACGTGAATGGCGCATTTACCGTCGTCGTTGCAGCCGGGTATCGTCCAAAAAATATTTTCACCGCTAACGGCATAATAAAAGAATTTGTCCCTTTTGTAAGCTAGTAAGTTCTTCTTCATCTTGTACCGAGTAATAAAAATCGGCTTTCCCGTTCCCACTTTATTCAGCGTCACGAAACCGCCGCCCCACGATAACATAAAGTAAGTGTATTCTATCGATTTTAATAATTGCGGCGTAGATTCGGGCTTCGAGTTTTCCGCATTACCAATTGATAAACTGGTCTTCTTATTCGACAAATGCACTTCGATACCGAATTCACCGGTGCCTATCGATTCGGACGATAGAGGTAAAGCGAAGAGCGATAACAGGATCTTGACGTTCGCATCTAAATAATGGTCCGGATACCAAATCTTGATGCCGAAGGTGATTTCGGTTTCTTTACTATCGAATTCCGTATAGTGATTGTATGTATGTTGATTTTTGGTTACGAACGTGCAGTCAGGCTCATCGCAAAACGGTATATCGCAATATTCCTTTTGCACGTCGTTGGTACCCTCGACCTCGACAAAACACCACGGTCCGGACGGATCGCCGTCCGGATTTCGGCAACGTTTCGCCGCTGCGCTTAAATCGTTCTCGGGGAAATTGTACTTCGGAAACTTTTTGACAGTTATCACTTTACCATCGTCAAGCAGAACACGTTTACGTTTCTTATTCCACTTCAAGCATTTCCGGTCTGACGCGGCAACATTTTGCACGCCGCCGTACTCCATTCCCGGACCGGTTATGCGACATTCCGTGTAACTGCATAAAGGTACCAAACAAGTTTCGTTAATTAATTGTACGTCCATTGTGTAACACCAAGGACCCAATGGATCTCTGTTGGGGTTTCGGCAATAATTCTTTGCCAATTTCTTGGAGAAATCGCTAAACGTTTCGTCCGTAAATTGGGGATCGATTTTGTGAATGGGCTTCGATGCCGTCCACGATTGGCAACGTGCTAACGAATCGGTCCTTCCGATTTGTCCGACGTAGTCGATACCCAAATGACTAACTTTGCAAACGTTCAAGTCTGTTAAATTGCCAGGCGGTTTCTCTTTCAGCCGTACCTCACGAACGGCAAACAAAAGGATTACTAACACGTGCATGATTTAGCAAATTTGACTTTTGAACGCTGAACCGTTTCATTCTAACTTATTATACAGCTGTAACTAAGTAACTTGATGAATTATTACCTTTATAAACTTGCAAATCGCGATTCAATATGCAAATCGGGACCGATCCGTTGATGTTGTTCAAAATCGAACTGTCCGTAATCGAATCTCCTGCCAGGTTTATCGGCTGACACAACAGTAAAGGCGATTTATCTGCAACAATTTTGCATTTACAATCATATATTTACACAAGTAAGTACCTTCATACCGTATTCTGACGGCGGTATGCATTCTCCTAAGTAAATGGTCCCCTGCGGATCACTGTACGCCGTCATCAGTTGTCTTATGCTCCTGTACCTCGTCAGATCGTCGTTGAATATGAACTCATCGCCGGTGAGCCGTTCCAATTTGAAAGTTTTCGGTTTTGTACTGAAACAAATTTGCAATGGTATATCAAAATAACTGCTTGTTTAATTGAAGCAATCGTACTTCTCTTTCACGCAAACATCAATGTAATAGATATTGTATTTAAATTCGCTCTCTCTGAGTATGAAACAACCTGGACGATTTCCATACTTTTCCTCGAGTTTCGCATAGGAAAATTCCCCGCTAAAACAAACATTTTGAATTCAGATAGTGGATTCGGATGAGCTAGAGCATCGTACCCGACGGGCCCGTGACATTTCATCGAATAGAGTTTCAATAGGGACGGCGTTTGTACGTCTTTGCAAATATTAAATGTCCATTTGCACGTTAAACGATAATAACCGTCCAATAGGCTAACGAATGAGTACATTACATTGATTGAATTGAATTTCAAATAGAACGGTATACCGTTTTTACGACTGATTTCCACCGTACCGTCTTTTCTTATGGAAACGAACCCTAATTCCTCGAATGTGCAAATCTGCACGAATTGTTCCCGTTTCGATTCGTAACAGTACTTGACGCCCGGTTCGGTAGGATGAAACGGCGTGACGCGTATGATTATGCTACTAGTGGAACCGTCTTCGTCGATAACGGCCTTAAATTCTTCGGCCAAATATTCCGGCACCATCATGTCCAATTGCTTCAAATATTCCGCTTTCACGAACCAAACGTCGTAAGCGGCCTTCGTTATTTTCGCCAATGACTCGTGGACGGGTTTTTTAATGAAAAACGCATGCCTTTTTAGTACTTCCTTGGGGATATACTTCTTGTAATCATTCTCGACGGTTTCTTGGGGTATGTCTTTTTCCAGCATCACCCTGTACATGTCTGTCACACCTAGACCTACTAATTCCCGACGGTATTTTTCGAATACCAGATCCGGTATACGATTATCTAATACATCGCTCCTAGCTTGGTGGAAGTAGTAATCATAAGCTTTCAAATCAATTTTTCTCAATCTATTTATGTTGGACACTTTGAATCTTATACGAAAATCATATGAATTCTTTTTGTCCAGGTGCTTCTCTGATGGCATTAGGAAAATTTGCTTTCTGCTAGTTCGCAAAGCAAACAAGTGTCTTGCCACAACTCCAATACCCAACTGTTTACACAATGCAATGCAAACATCCTCTGCTGTTGTTGTTTCATTATATGGTATGTTAATTACTTTGTTATCAATAACAATATTAATTTGCAATGTCTGGTCGCCCATTTCTGTTTATTTCAGAACACCATCATACAGAAAATTTTTATATTGCACTGAAAGCAAAAAAAATAGCATTAAATTATATTATAAATAATGTCATTACCTTGACCGTCAGTTGCCCCTTTTGTTGAGTAAATTCAATAATGCCAGTCAAAGAACGGAGATCTGATAAGTTATATTCCTGTTATGGATTTGTTGGGCATCTGCAATCTTATTTGGCAATATTTTTCTACTAATCTACTTATCCTTTCATCTAAAGGCAGATCAACGAAAGCAAAGACACCTCACATATATTCTTCTAGTATAAAATGTGAATTATCACGAACAGTTCTGGTTTCAGCAGTAAATAATTCAAAGCTCAAAAATCAATGTTGCTTTTTTTGTAAAAATCAAAGATAATATAATAATTCCTGAAATGTCACTTTCAATAAGCAATCTTGTATATAAAAGTAGACAACCAACAATAGCCACGTGCTAGTAAAGTGTCTTGCATACTTGTTTATGCTGTGTAAATAAATAACGTGAGAACAGGGAATCAAAATTTAAATTAATTATTTGGTGAAAATAAGGATGAAAGCATCAATATTTTGTGATTTTGGAAAATTATAGTTTCACTTTTTACCTATTTGTACAAATTTAGAAGGTAGCTCTTGTAATCAAATATGTTTAACAATATAAATACCATATAAGGCATTTTCTACGTTTACAGAATGTAGGTATGAATTCTGTTGATTGGATATCTATGCATTTTGACGTTTCTTATTTTCCCTAAATTTCGATAAGTTATTATCAGTAATTTAGGAGAAGAAAGGAGTGAATGCCAAAAACAAAAAAATGTAATGTATAAACGACGTGTTGAATGTTAAATATTAATTGATTTTCAACAAAAGAGATTTAACGTTTCAGTGTACATTTTTAAAGCTCTTTAACAACAACAATTGGATTATAAATCTACCGACAAAAATAAAATAATGCCAATAATCTATAAATAAAACTAGATCAGTATGAAGCGCACTATTATAGAAATAGAATTTAAGAATATTGAGGTTATATGGGAAAAGTGTTACTAATGAATTTCGTTTCATCTACTTGTAACATAATTAATTAATATGGTAATAAATATGGATTCTTACTACAAGCAAGATCGACTGCAAGAAATATGGACCAAGATCCATGAATCACATTTAGGATACTTGAATGTAGAGGAAGGTTTAGAAAAGATGAAGCAGCGTGACAAATTAGAAGGTACTGCATGTGGTAGTGAGTAAATTGATTGTATTTAGCAACAATGATATTTGTTTCTAGCTAATATCCATGAATACTTATGTATGGCACCACATGATCAAAAGTTTAACTTTCCTGCAACTGCAGAAGTTTTACGTAGATCTGCTAGTAGCAAAACTGATTTCAGCGCATATAAGGCTGTGGTGGCTTGGAATGCTATTGGAAGATATGCTGGTAATTTATTATCACAGCCATGGCGCAGGGAGTACAGGGAGATAAAGGTATTTTACTGTAATGTTTATAACTAAGATGTAAATCTAATGCAATCATCTTGTAGATGTATTCAGGATTTTATAAGCATCAAATTGACGCTAATCTTGTTGGTGCCGAAGTTATGTTTGAAGAGATGGGCTACAAATATTACGGCAATGGAATTTTGATACTAGATGGACCAATTTGTCCTGACAGAGTAACACAGGTGTCCCAAGATTCCATTGTAGCATATGTAGAGTGTCAGGTAAAGAGTAAACATAAAAAACATTTGGCAGTTACTTATTAATCTATCCCATTTCAGATATTGAAGTCGATTTGGGAACAAATATCAACAAATTTCACCTTAAGTTGGCTTGACGTGTTAGAATTTCGCGAAAAGTACTTGTGCGGGCCGAAGCAGGCCGTACAAAGCTTAAATTATAGATTTCATCAAAGACAATATCAAGATCAGAGATATTATTCACAAGGTAGCGAACAATTTCCACCCGTAACCGGCCTCAGATATCCAACAACAGCAGCAGCAGTAACAACGCCGGTGGCACATCATCACAATGCACCGATGCTATCTACAACAACAAATCATTCTTATCCACCATTAAGCGGACACATGCACATGCAAGCACCACCATCTGTCTGTATATATCCACATAACGGTTACTATCCAAGTCCGGCGCAGAATTATCCTCATTGTACCGTGCCTTTTCAAATGAATTCCGCTCACCATCCGATCATGAAACCCCAATATTCTAACGGCTATTGTTACACCAACGGATACCCATCGACGGCAACGCCTAATTACGTTTTCCCGGTGCCGACAGGCCAACTGATCGAATTAGAACACACGTACGACGTGCCGGACGGCGTGTGCGCTCCACATCACGGTAACGCTTTGAGTCGAGGCGTAGAGGTGAATCGTACGAAGAGCGATAACGATTATCGGATAAACAATAATAATACGGACAAGGAGGAAGGTTCCGGTACGTTCGAGAGTTGGGATTACGTGTACAAGAGTTTGGAAAGTCAGGGATACTCGAAGGATCTGGGCGAAAGAGGTGATATATTAAATTTAACGAAAGAGACCAAAAAGAAATCGTTATCGAAATCGACTACAGATTTGGAAGAGGTACTCGCCAATCTGAACATCGATCGACCGTTGAAGATGACCGAGGGCATAGAGAGACACAAACAGATGATGTTGAAAGCGAAGGAGATCGAATCGTGCGGTAAAGCGATCACGCCGAGCAGTTCGTACGACAACCTCTCGACGGGCACGGAGAACGTCGTCATCAAGAAACAAAGTGCGACGAAATCGTCGAAGACGTTGCCGCGTGAACGGACGGACAACGTGAAACAAATCAACAAACCGAGCACGAGTAAGACGTTGGATAAGAGAAGTAGCAAAATGACGGAGAACGATAAAGCGAAATCTTCGAAGGATACGAAAAAGTTCGCATCTAACAACAATAATAACAATAACAACAATAATAATAATAACACGTCGAAATGGAGCTGTAAGACGTGCACATACTTAAACAATTCCAACGTAGAGATATGCGAGATGTGCTTCAAGAGCAAAGTAGCCGTCAATCAAGATATGGAAGTGGGCGGTTCGCAATGTCCAAATTGTACGCTTGTCAATCCGAAGAATTACGAAAAATGCGAAGCTTGTAACGCTAATTTGAAAAATTCTCCTACTTACATTTAAGAACATTCGAAGGGATTAGAATTTCTTTTATTAATGCGATTATTTTAAATTAAAACCGACGTGGATACATTAATGTCACTCAACTAATTTCTCAGTATTACTGTTTATCATGTTTTTTTTTTGCAAAATTATTATATATATTATATTGTTTAATAATTGTTGAACGCAATCTTAACATACGACATACATCACTGATATTTATTGTAAATAGCGGTAAATTTTAAGAGAAGGATTAATAAATAGTAAGGGATTGTTTCATTTGATATTTGTTAAGAATGCATTTAAAGAAATTGTTTGATAAGAGAGATTTTTGTAAATTTAATGCTTCCTGTAAATATAAAAATACTTTCCAATTAATTTTGCGTTAATTCATTCAAGTGTGCTTAAACGTTATATTAGTGTCACCAAATTCCGGTTCATGTAAATGAATAAAAACAGAAAAAATGGGTAAAGGAACAGCACAGCTTTCGGATATGAAAGCAACGTACTTTCCGCCATCGATACAGCCCGGTTTTATGGGGGCCTTTCCGCCGATTAAGAATGGTTACGGGTCAATGTTCGAATCTGGCAACGTTAGCTACTTTCAAAACTACCGCAATGAGAATCTTTCCAAGTTTCAAGTAAGTAAATCCACCAATTCAATAGATTAAGCACGTGCTAGATGAGAAAACTGTAGATGCCACCATACGAATGGGGTTTCATGCAAACACCATATAGTCCACGGCCTGATATTGCGATTAGCGGCAAAAGAACCAATTGGAATCGTATTTTGAACACAACTAGAAACGAGGCAACTTTAATCGACGCCGGTCGGCAACAAGAAGTGGATGACTTTTACAAAGTATTCTTATAATACCATACTTATAAAAGTTAATCATATATAACATTTATAGGCAGCACAAATGCAAAGGGAATCCTATAAAGATCACACCGGAAAAGTTCATCCAGTCGATTATTTCAAAACGGCCGAATATCTCTATCAGTGTCCGACGGATCCAACCACACAGTATTTCAAATGTCCGCAATATTACACTAAATACAAAGATCCACCGGTCTTGCCTCTAACCCTAAACAGAAGCTACAGAAGTCCATCGTTACCTGAACGGGCGTTAACCGGTCGTTACGCTCCATCGAGCGACATTTCTTATAAGCGTTAACGCGATGTGTAATCATTGTTCTTTCATCAATTAAAGCATTATCCTGATTTCTTTCTTGTTTATACCTTTATTTACAGTTGCTGTCTAATCGTAGCAGTACACAATTATTTAGTTAACATCCGAAGTGATTTTATATAAAAAAAACGGGACAGGACTGAATTTGTTAACATTCCATTCATTGGAATCCTTTTGTCAAATATCGTTCGGTACGTCTAATCTATTAAAATGGGACATTGCTTTCATGGCATAAAATGGACCGATATTAAAAACGGAATGTGTGGGACCCTAAAATCAAAATTATAAAATAGCAATACATATCGCTCACTTTTTTATATGAAATACAAAGTTAGTTCAAATAATGAAAAAGCTATATCGACAACTTACTACTTTATTTTGAATTGGTCCGATAATGACGGGCGTCTTCGAAAAATCCAATTGAGCAACAGATAGACCACTCAGAGCGTAACATGTGTGATAAATGTCGCGCGGTTTCCCCGGTTTATCAATTAAACCCCCATCGGTATGCTGACAACATATCAGTATGTATTCCTGCAATGCCACTTGGTCAATCAGTATGCATTCCGGTGGAACGTCAACTGAAAGAACAAGCAGAAAAAGGTTATCAATATCCATAAATGAAACGTCTTTTCATCTATTCACCTCTACAAAGTAGCTCGTGGACTAATGGATAAGCACCACCTTGCCAAAATGAATAGCAACAGTCCACTAATTTATTAGTTCTACCTTGAAAGCCGCCTTCAAATTTCATTTGTCGGTTCACAAGCCATCTCTAGAAGTATGGATTAAAGTAAAAAAAAAAACAACATTTCCAATTAAATAACTTACCAGTAGTGATTGCACATCACATAAATGTTGTTTCTGCAGAATAAACAATGAGGCTAAACCACAAAATGCATAACCTCCATGGGCTTCTAAACCTGGTGCTCCAGAAAAGCCACCTTCATATGTTTGGCAACTAAAAATGATGCAAGTTGATTGCTAAATACCTTTACTAAAGAAAATATATCATACCTAATAATCCATTCAGCAGTTCCATCAAATAATTTGCTACAAGCAATATTAGTTAATGTAGCAATTGATAAGGCACAATAGGTTCCTCTTATGTCAACCTCACCATCTCTGTGCATGCAAAATGAGCCATCTGGTAATCTCAATGACCATAAAAATGCCCTTAACTTTTCTCTGTCAATAAGATTGTATGCTTTAGTTGTACCAATTATTATTAAAGCATTTATAGCTGCATATGTTGTGGCCATGTGTGGTAACTGGCCAGGGCCACCACCAAATCCTCCAGTGGGATGTTGACATCTAACATAGATTAATTAGTTATAGTACCTAAGATAAACATGTCACATGGACATACTTCTCTAAAAAATCTACTAATACATCTAAAAATGAAGCAGGTAACTGATGTTGTAGCAGTGATAGACTGTGTAGTATCCAGTAACAAATCCATGTTCTACTAGCATCCAGACACTGCAATGATTATAGTAACATTGTATTTGAGTTTTAACACAATTTAGCATCTGATATCAAACCTGATACTGTACTGGTAAATAATGTATACATTTTTCTAAGAACCTTATGTGATCCCTTCTATTTAATCTTGGTAGATTACTATCGATGTTATTTAATAAATGGAAATTGTGGAATATTTTATTAATGCTGCTCTCAACTTCTAGCTGAAAGGCAATGAACGAAAAATTAGACTTTATCGCAATGGTATGATTAATGTTCATATACCTGCTCTTCTGATGTGACTGTTGGAAAGTTTTCGTCGTTGTATTTGCACTTTTCTGTATCACTTAATCGTCTTAAAAAGGCCATACTAGAAATTTACACTTTTACTTTGAGGTTATCAAACATCAAAATCCATAATCGAAAACTATCATTCAGCTTGGCTTTGATACCTTGCTAGCTTAAACTTGAAGACTGCAGGAGAAATACATTCCTGTTATTTGTTATGTTTTTTTAATGTCTTTTATTAATTAGCTAAATTTGATTTATAACAATAAACGACTGTCAAAGTTTACAGTCAAAATCAATAGCAGGGCTCTTCCTTTTCAACAAAATTTCACCAGTGAACTTGTAACAAACCCGGACAAAAGGAGGTAGCGTCTTCTATGTTTTAGCGCCTTGAAATATATATTTATAATAATAATATTATAAATTCCTCATTTAAAAAAAGAGAATTTAAAGGACTCTCTTTTTAATTTAATTCTTTTGGTTTCACTGAACGAGAAACAGCGAAATCTGAGACAAAAAGGAGAGTGATGAGATTTGATATTGGAATGGATTTTATTAGTTATATCACGATTACCTGTCGCTACTGAAATGTGTGCCGAAGGACTCGCTTGATTTCACCTATAATCAGGTACAATTCATGTTTTCTTAGTCAATTTTAGAATTAAGGAAAGTTGTCAAGTTGGTTGCATAACAAAGTAAATTTGCCCTTCTTTACAGTTAACATGCATCTATTTCTAATTTTAACTACATCATTGGAATCTGTTCAGAATTATTGTAAGAAACCGCCAGTCGCATTCCTGTAAGAGAAAAAATTTCAGCATAAACTGTTATACGATTTAAGAGGATCAGATAGAAAATTTTAGTTTTAATTTTCTATATTTTATATTTCGTGATAACAGTCTTCATTAGAATGAGTAGCAATCCCACTGTGAGATGGGCTTTTATCTGGTAGAACTAAATTTGCACGTGGCGCCATCTATGACTACGGTAACATCTATAAATTTCACATGGCGCCATCTATGGAGTAGCACGACGAATTAAATTCACGTGGTGCCATCTGTGAGTAATGTGACGAACTATAAATCTCATGTGGCGTCATCTATGAGTGATTTGGCGAACTATAAATTTATTGTGGCGCCATCTATGTGTTTCACGACGAACTAAATTCACGTGGCGCAATCTGTGAGTGATTCGGCGAATAGGTTTCGTTTGGCGCCATCTATGAGTACCGTGGCGAACTATAAGTTTCGGATGGCGCCATCTGTGAGTAACGTGCATTTTCTCATTGAACAAATTGAGACCCGTTGGGAAGTTTTGGTATTTTAAAACTATACATAAATTGAGTCATTTAAATTCCATTTATCGAATGAGAAATTTATAATATTGTTACATATATAAATTTCAAAGAGACGTCAACTTTAAATATCCCATGTCCGCGCACATTATGCCTCTCGTCCTATGTCATCAACAACATGCCCAATATCATACTTTGTTTATCGAAATTATTTGCATGCTTTATTTTATAATAACCTTACCATCATTTCTGGGTTTCTTGACTACTCATAAATTACAAGCAATATTCAGTAAAAATTGAATTATTATTAGATGAAAATGGAGGCGCAATCCTTTGAAATAATTTTGGGGACGTACGAAGAATATGTGCCGCGTTATAAATTTTCATCACATTTATTAATTAAAACTGCTCAAATGTTTCTCGTCTATGCTTCCTTTAGCAAATTAAACCTACACAAAGCTTTGCATTACACAGCCATACAGGTAGTGTGAGACATATATATCGCTTTCGCTCGCTCGGCCATAAAATCGAACTCGTTCATAAAACCCTTATGTACTTGTTACATAAATAGCTATTTTAATATATTTATTAATTAAGGCATTTACTCGCTTATAAGATGCCATCAGTAAAAACAGATTATTCTAATTGATTGTGTATATCTTTGTTTCATTATTAACGAGTTTACATTGTTATTTGTTTTATAAATTATTTTTACATTAATTTTATTAATAACATATAGACTTTGTTTCACGTATATCCGTATAATTTGCTATGCGATTTTAAAAGCGCGCATCAAACTCTCTTAGCTACGTTATGTGCGAACTCGCTCGATTTTTGTATCCCTGAGTATCATTGCATTATCGTATAATATTATAAATTATTTAAATTAAAGGATAAACATGAATTATCAGGTAATGAATAATTAATGACATAGTTTCTGATTAATATAACACATAAACGGACTTGAACGAACGAAATTATAAATTGTTTATGGGAAAATGATAATTTTTCATGATTTACGATTAAGAAACTCTATTAATTATCCACGTTTACTCGTGCCAAACTGTTTACAATATGAATAAATACAATTTCGTGTTTATTAACGGTAAAATGAGTGGAAATATTGTGGATGAAACAATGATAAACTGCGGACCTGGAATTGACGCTAAGTGGGAGGTTTTCGAATGGAAGTTCTTCTTAAGTAAACACACCTGTGTGTACATACGATTCAGGAAAAAATGGCCAATGATAAATAATTTAATTCCTCTAGTCTGTCATTATTAACTATTAAACTTGACGGGCAAATAGTCTTCGTTCGGTATGCGAGCTAAAAGGTAGGAAGCGCACCGATAAATAAATTAAGGAGAATGAACCTGCTACGGTACGGTCTCTTCGTTATCTTATCACATACATCATCGACATCGTTACCATTAAGCGCCGCAGATGCAGCGTCTTCTATAAATGCAAATTTCATCGGCGAATCGAATAATTCGCACGAATGCGTCGCGAAGAAAAGTGAATTATTAACATTGTCCGCTTTATTTCGCGTGCCGAGTGACGCGCTCGCAGTGAAAATAATCGCACGTTGCGAACGTACCATCTCGCATCGATTCCTAAACGATTACGTGCGAATAATTCGCGAATATCAGCAGCGAACGACGTTCACGCTGGAGAACGACGATTGCGTCGAAATCGAGAGCCCAAATTGCGCGGATATTTTGCGAATTAACGACGACAACGAGCGACCCGTTGCGATTAACGCCACGTTGCATTTCCAAAACGCCGTCGTCGTGTTGACCGACGATGAAAAGTTCTTAACGAACCGCACGGACTTGTTCATCAAAAAACCGCGAACAACGGCGACGGTTGTCATCATGATGGACTGCTTTTGCAAACGGGACGCGTACGTGGAATTTCTGAAAGCGCTATGGGAAACGCACGCCGCACTGAACGTTTGGTTCGTTGCCCAATGCGATAAACTCGAATTGATCGGTTACAATCCGTTCGCGCCGGCATGGAATCGAACGGATTCGATCGACATCGTACGACCGGTGTTGGATAAATTACGCGATTTGCACGGTTACACGTTGAGGACGAGCATGTTCGATCGCAGTCCGACGGCCATTAGTTTGAAAAATGTGCCGATGACTTTACGAACGAATCCGATCTACGCCGCTCTCTCGCGTACGCTCGAATTCGCCGGCTACGACGGCTACGTGCTCGCGAACCTGGCGCGATACATGAACTTTACGATCAACTTAACGTCCGTCTCGTCGACGTCGAATTACGGCCGGATCGTGAGGAAGGATAATACGAGAGATGGCGCGGCTCGACATCATACCGGTACGTTGGGTCAATTGGCTTACAAACGCATCGACATCTCCGGCAACGGGATGTTCGTGAAGGATTACGACGGCGACGAGAACTTGTTGGAGTTTACCGTACCGGTGAACAACGATCGATTGTGCATCGTCGTGCCGAAGGCGCAGGAGATACCGCAATGGACGAAGATGTTCCGCTGCTTCCAACTGACCACCTGGCTGATGTTGCTCGTCATCGCGCTCGTCTGCGTCGCCTTCTGGCTGGCGGTGAACGGCGAGGCGAAGTCGCGCGGCCGATTGTGCCTGGACATGGTCGGTATGTTCCTCACGGTCTCGGTTAATCTGTCCACGCGGCCGTCGCATCGCATCTTTTTAGCGTTTTGCATGAGCTACACGGTGATCATAACGAGCATCTTTCAAGGTTCGATGGTGAAATCGTACAGCACGCGCTCGTATTACGCGGACATCGACAGTTTGGAGAAACTCGACGAGTCCGGTCTATTGATCGCAACCAGTTTGGACGTGTTCACCAATCGGACCGCGTTGATGGCCAGTTTGGCGAAGAAACGGATCACTCTGAACGTGAGCGGACTGTTGCGTGCCGCGTATCATCGCGACGTGGCGGCCGTCGAGCGGAAGGACGACGCGAATCTGCTGATCAACACCGTTTACAAGAGGCCGGACGACGGGTATCCGCTGTTGCATCTGATGAAGGAGTGCCCGTCGGCCGTTTTCATCGCCTACATCGTGCCGTACGGGTCGCCGTTTCGCGACCGGTTCGATCGCGTGCTGTACAAGTTCGGCGAGGCCGGTCTGCTGGAGAAATGGTACGGGGACGTGATCGACGCTCTACTTTGGGACACGATGATGCGCGATCGATCGTATCTGTTCAAGACGAACACGACGCCGTTCAATATCGAGGACGTGAAGGCGGCCTTCTGTCTGCTGGTCATCGGCCACTCGGTCGCATCCGCGATCCTACTGATCGAAATGCGGACCAAGAAGTCGGTTTCGTCGTGTCGTTAGGATCGAATTAATTGCATTTCTTTTTTCTTGTACTTACGTATATTCATTGTGCGTACGTTATATCTGCGCGATTTATTTACCGTTTCTTTTTTTAGAGCGATAAAACGTCCCCAAATCAATTTCTATCTTTGACGAGTTCCACTTATACTTGGAACATCAAAGGGAAGGAAAAAAAAGTGGGACCACGAAGATTTTTTGCTTTACATCCTGTGCAAATCAACATCCTTTTACAAACAACACTCCGCAGTCTGCAACTTATGACATCCCATTCCAGTACGCTGAAGGTATCGAATAAAAACGATGGTAAAACGTAAAGGGCGAAAAAGAAGCACGAGGTTGACGAAAGGACATAAATTGTGTTTGTGTGTGCTCGTAATATTATTTGTATTTGCCGTATTTGACTTTAGGTACATTCTGTTTGTATGTTTCTGTTTAGTTTTAAATCAATTTCGACGACGCAAGTCAATAATCATCAAACTAAAATGAAAATCATAAATTAAATTCGGAACAATGATAATATTGTCGAATGACGATGATGGTAATGAAGTATACAGTGTAATGGGATTTTAAATAGCCAAAGGGGATTAACTTCGTTTAGGTATTTGGCACACGAATAATCCATTAGCGATTCCGCCGCAGCTACCGCTAGACCACCAGTGAAAATCTTCTCTCATGTTGGTAGCTATAGAAAGCTCTGATCGAAACGATTAACGAAATTTCGATCCGATCTCTTTAATAAACGGATGCCAACACATTTGCAAACAGTTTAGTAATACCGAAGTATCAATTAAATTACCAATCAAATTTGACCACGGTTATAAAATTAAGTTGGCAACCCTTGCGGTTAAAAGCAGACGAGTCAATCCTTTTTTTCGTATAACATTATATTACTTTGGTAGCACTGACTTTAAAATTGACTTCGCTTTTTTATTACTTTCGACGTATTGTTACAATTACCAACTGGGGAATTACCAACAGGTATGCCAAGTTGGGCAATTTGAAACAGTTTCTATTATTCTTGTACTCACGGTATAATAGCAGTTGATAATTCGTGCAGTTTCAAATTAAAAACGTATTAAAATAATAGTATCTTTGATTGGAGATTTAATAGAAAACACAGTATTTTACCAAGTCGAACAGAAAGTTTTCGCTTGTTATAAATTTCGAGAGCATTAAGCTTTATCAGTTCAAAAATTCCGTAAAGTTCCCATAACAAAGGGAAGCTCTTAAGAATGTTCAGTGGTTTCGCCGTTTTGTTGAAGATTAGGGGAAAACGCGATTCATTAATAACAGTGTTCGGTTTTAATAAAGACAAAACGAATATTTCTCTCTATTCTCGAGGAAGAATTTATTTATAATATATATTGATTCGTACACGTAGATTAGTGATTTAGTGGCATTAGTTAGCCTCATTATAACGGGAAAAGCATTAGCTGTAAAAGATAAAGGATTAGGATTGATCGGATGAAAGAAACTAAGGTATTAAATCAAAGAAGCGGCAAACTTTAATAAGATTAAATGTATTTTGCAACGGATTTATAACTTTATTGCAATTTTGATTAAATCAACCGTTATACTGTTAATTCTCGATTGATGGGAAATTGAAAATCAAGAACAAAAGAAATCTCTCTTCTAACATTGAGATCATGCGCCACGTGGTTCTGGCAATGGGTAGTGACGGCGGTGGCGAGGTTTTCCACGCACGTGCACAGTTGGGGAGAAAAATGATGTTCGCCGAGTGAAAGAGAGGGTTGCTGTTGAATGGGGAAAAGTTTTGCCACGATAAAAAACTTTTCCTCAGTATCTCGTCGTGCTTTGTAATAAATCGACGCGATTTGCGTAGAATCGAACTTAATTTTGCAAACGGTTCTTGTTTACGGGGAGGCAAAAATTTGCGAATTTAAAAGTGCGAACGAATTAAATCGGTCGGATATGGTGCAATAGCAGGGTGAATCCTAAAGGTAAGTCAATTGGAAACTTGATTATGTAGATATTGATATTAAATTTGATGTTAATTTATCGTTTGGTTCGCATAATTAATTGACTTGATTGGATTCGAATGCGAGAATTAATGATGATGAGGGCGAAAATTGGTTCGTTGCGTTCGGTGCTCATTTATAATGAGAATTGCGAGTAAATAAGCATTTTTATTTTTAACGTAATGACAATCGTGCAAACGGAAATGCAAACGACATATTCATAATTAATTTTGTACTCGAAAAAGAAAAACGTCGAAACGAAAATGCGACAGCGGATTGCATTTTGTTTTAAAACTTTTTCAATCATTAAACTTTTGTTAATAACCGATTTTTTTAACTGTAAATATTAAATATAAATCCTTTACGTTACCAAAACGCAAGAAAGCGTAATTTTACTAAAGAGGTAAAAGTTAAATAAATGAAGTTTAATTAAGAGACCATTGTTATTATATTTTTTTTCGTTTGTTGTTTTGGTCGTCGGTTTCGTGAAAGGACTATTGCCTCTAAGCAATGAAGTACACGCAAGATAACAGTTATTTGAAGAAAACCCAAATGATAAATAAACATTTTAATAATTTTATTTCACGGCTAATGTGTATAAATTTCACGTGGGAACGTAATAATTGTTGTATGTTTATCAGAGGGTAGAAATTAAAAGGGAAAAAGCACTCTCACGTCCACTCACATCTCCAATTTTCATCTTGTCGTTCTTATTATTATTGCAACGAGAAACCTGTTGAAAATGTTCCATTAAGCGACATTATACAGGATTTCAAATTCCTTTTACGGAATATAAAAATAAAATAAAAATGCGATTCATGTACCTCTACACGTAATGTAATGATCATCTACAATAAGGGAATTAAAATTATATACGCTACGTTTTAATTAAATAACGAGATGTTGTGGGCAAAATGAAAATGAAAATACGGAATAATAAGCTGAAACGGTAAGATCATTAAGGGAACTAACATTTGATAATTAATTTATTATCAAAGAAACTTTCTAGTATCGTATACAAGGGGATATCGATAAATATCTGGTCTAGAAGGTTTCTAGTAAACAATATTTCCGTTATTAAATATAAATTTTTGAAAGGGTTAACGGACAAATAAACTATTGATGATTTGATAGTAATGTTAGGTGATCAGTGTCCGCCACAATTAAAAACTGGGATGTGAAAATGAGGAGCACCCTGGAAGACCAAATTGATTCTGAATCGGTTGACCTGCAGATTTAGCATTTTCATGCTATTATTTGTTCTCAAAACACAAAAAAAACATTTGAAAGGTAAAAGATTTTCGACATATGACAAAGACAAAGATTTCTTTTTTGGTTTAGAATCACTTTGTGGACTTTATGTAATAAGGTCTTAAAGGAGATTATGTTGAATAAATAAAATTTGGTTGTCAAATATTGTGGCGTTTTGATATGGTATATTAAGTACTTATCAAAGTCCCCTCGTAAAATTAGAACGCGCGCTTTTTCCATTAAAGGTATCGAGGAAAAGATATCGAATTGTTCGTATATACATACCTAATAAATAAAATATTTCTTCGATAGAGAAAAGAATACTAAAATACCTTTGGCATTAATTTGCAATTACAATTTGCCACGGTTTGCTGGTTTACAAAATGTCCGAGAAAATTGCAAATATAAAGAGAATCCCTTTGATTTATTCAAAACATTCGTTTATTAGGAGAAAGCAAACAAACCGTCTTCGATTATGAACATTTAATAATTCGTTATTTGCAGACACGGCAAACGGATGAGAAGTCGCAAAACAGATTTAACGAACAAAAAAAAATCGTAACAAGAAACAAATAATGCGCAAACACCTATTGCAAAATTGCTTAAATCTGCAATGAAGATAGCAAAAAGACAATGGGAGTAGGTTTTGTTAAATTTAAATCTAACTCTCAAATTGACCTCTCGTTAAAACCTACATAAAATTGCAACTAGTAAAAAGCAACTAAACAATTAAGTAAAGGGGACAACAAAATAAAAGTGACTTTCAAATTTCCTTTTGCTAATTTTCATAGTCCACGGTTTCAATTTGCTGCTAAATTTTGCAAATAAACCCTATTTTAATTAACTCATGCTCATGTTAATGCAATCGCTTAATTATTCTGGACTATAACACGCATAAAGGATTACTACATGGTAAATGATTATTATAATACCAACGGCATTATAATAAATATGCTATCGAAATGATTATAAATTTTAGCACAATATTGCTATAACATTCTATAATCGCAAGTCGTAATCGTCGATTATACAATGCGATTTTTCCGCACTAATTATCGATGCTTGAAAATGACTTTTGACAGCAAAGGGATTCGATTAAAACAATTTAAACACATCAGTGTTAGCAATCTAATTTTTTGGCGCAATGCAACTACAGAGCGATCAAAAAGTAAAGCATGTCTCTACTTAAATCAACTAATTGATCAACGTCAAAAGTTTTATCAATAATCGCAGTATTTGTTTTTTTTTTACATTGCATTGTACGTTGGATCAAATAGAGAGGACACTCAGTAGATTCGCTTTATCTTATTTCTAAACGAATTTCGAAATGCGAACCTAGTATCTGATGGAATTGTGGAGGGAGATAATGAAGATACATGCTCTTGTTTCAGATGGAATTTTTTGATTGCACTGTATATCTGCAGCCGCAAAATAAATTGATTGCATTAAACTCTATGATTATTTGCTTGCACATAATTGAATTGTACAATTTTCAAAGGTATATTTTTTTATCTAAAAAATGAGAACTTACAAATAGATACAATAAATAGCGCTTATATTTATGATTAAAAGATTCTTTTTTAAAAGAAGCATAAAACTTTTTCAAAATGGATTATAAATTTCATAAATCGTGGAAACTACAATGAATTAAGATAAAAGCTCCGATAAAATATTATATATATTCAATGTTTTTTTGATCAATTATTCGTCGTTCTTTTATGAAAATTCCTTTATAAAAAGCCTGTCCGTTTCATATGTTCATTGCTAAACGCCGATTTTAACGTTAATGCCAATTCGCAAATCGATAGTATGAAAATGGTAATAAATTCTTTTTTTTTTCACTTGAAACGATCGTTGGATATTGACTTGCAAAAAAATAATTCCACCATCAGCGAATCGATTTTCCGTCTTAATCTGTTTCCTTTCGCAAATCCCGATTTTCTTTATCCGTCTTCCAGGTATTGTTTTAGTTGAAGATTTCTTTCTCTTCATTCCTCCGTCATTCATTTTTCTTCGCTTCGCTTTCTTCTCCTCTAATAAATTCCTATGTGTTATTTTAGCAAATGAAATTGAAATCGTCGATGGAATTGCAAATTCTTTCGCACCGACTCAGACACTCTTGCGTATGGAATACGTACGTGATATTAAATAGAATTACGATGATGCTGGAGGTTGCTTTATTATTATTTTTTCATTTTCTTACAGTACCATTATTCTTTCAGATGGTAATTCCTTTTACTTTTGCGTGTAAAAGGTTTTGTGGTTGAAAAAGGAGAAGAATAAATGGGGGTTCTAATGAAAGTAAGTGCTTGCCTTAAATATTAATCGAAATAATTATGTTATTTAGTTAAACGAATTGAATGGTATAAAAGGTAATTTAGATGATGGGACCATTTAGAATATTTTAACATATCGATCGTGCGATATTGCGCTGAGGTAGAATAAAGTGAAGGTTTATGCAGTTTTTAAAGGGGCAATATATAAAAATAAATAATTGACGTGTTGCGATTAAATTTTGATTTGTTTCATCAATAAATCCAAATGTTAACGATAAGGAGGAGATTCTTTGTCCTTCTTCTGCATTTCGCTCGTGGATTAGATAAAATGATCGTATAGCATGTTGAATTGTTTAACGTGAAACAATTGGAATTTCAATAGAAAAAACCATAAATTAGAGGAACGGCAGTAATAATAATAGAAAATGTACGAGCAAACAAAATTATTGTTATCGTTACTAATAATTATTTATGATTGATTATTGTTCTTGTTGTTGCTTGCCCCGCATTAAAATCGATGCTCTTTAATTTGATTTTGAACTTGGAAAAGGTCGGTAGAGAATTAGGGAGGAAAGCTCTTTAAACGTTAAAGTTATTAATAATTTCTTTGCTTTGTTATTGTTGTCTGTTTATTACTGGAAAAAACAAGTTTTTCTTTCGTTCCTCTTACATTCTTCCTTTCATTTTGCGCCTTATTAACTTTTTTGCGTTAATATAGAACGTGACTGAATTAATTTATTTAAAGGCAAACAACAAATCTGATGGTGGCAGCCGACTTCTAGTACATTGAATTCTACCAGACAGAAGGTTCGTAATAATGATCGTACGAGGGATTCGGTGTAGGTGGAGACAAAAGTGAGAATTTATTTTGCAGCAGAATAAGGCCGAAGCATTTTTCGACGTTATAATCGCTTTTTGCAAAATGACAAATTTTGTTGTTGTTGCTATTCGATCGCTTATTTTTGTATCGAATCATTGTAAAATATCCACGTCCAATAGTAATTTTGTATAAATAAATGTATTCCATATAAATTAATGAATGAATAAATAACATTTATAAATTTATATAAAACAGGGCGTTCAAAACTCGATCGAGATTCATTCAGTTAGTTGAACTTAATCAAAATGCAACTAAACTTCGTAGAAACATTCTGTTGGTGCAATCGAATTGCATTTCCTCCTGGACTTTAGTCAATATGTTGCCACGAATCGATTATATTTTTTGCTTGCACCTTATCCATAAATCAACGTACATCGGTCGATGCTTTTTAATAATTGCATTAATGACAAACCCATATGGCGAAAAAATACGAATTGTTTGCGAAAGGTAAACCGAAATGAATCGATCATAACAACGCATATTCAAAGAGAAACAAAACGTTTGTGCAGAAAATGTGTTGCTAATTAGTATTCGATTACGTATATGTAAAAGCAATAAATATGCAAACGCTACCATAATATTTCTAAATGGAAAACTCGAAACGAAAATAGTAACGAAGGAATAATTTTCTCATACAATTTCAAACAAAATCTGCAAACTTTCAGTTTTGTTTTATATACGAGAGCGGTTTGATATTTAACTTGTTTCATATAGTTATAGGAGGGATATGCAGAGATTTCGATGTAGTCATAAAATTTCAGCTTTTTAAATGACAAATTTAATTTTGCAAGTAACTCGGGCAATAAGTTGCTTAAAAGTTCATTTCAATTTAAGTGCTACGAGTGATAAACAAGGTGGATAAAATTGGAATTCAAAATGCTGGAAACAGCGAAGGAAATCCATACGCGAATTCAGTCCACATTGGGCGACCCATGTTCTTCTTATGAAACCGTTTATCTCAAAAATAACTCCAGCAGAGGCTTAAGTCACTGAATTAGCCCCATCGCAGTAAGAATCTGCTCACGAAACTACAAACATTACTGGCCGAAAGAGATTTGCTCAAAGTGATAGGTGATAGAGAACGTAATTGAGTGTTATGAAGTTCTTAAGAAATCCGCTTCTGCAAAGGAATCAGAAAGCTTGAGCAACACTGGCACAAGTGCTTCGGACTTCGAAAGGAACACGTTGAAAAATTAGATAGCCGTTAAAACCGAAATTGTTGTCTGCCATTTAAAATAAATCAAAACAAGTAATTTATCAAACCACCCTCGTAGTTTGTCAGGCGTGCAAGTGAATATTTAAAAATTGCGCTGGAAAAACAGCCACAGGAATGGCTTTAAGAGAGTTCGTATCACGTTTTCATACTCTTAAATGTAAAGTATTCTTGTCGTTATCAAAATTTCAAATTCGTACGTTTCACCTTTCCTACGCTCGTATTTTTTCAGTTTCCTTTCTTATGCCAAAGTCTATTATTTTCTTTTGGTGTTAAATAGCGAACAAACTGACTGATGGCAAACAAAGAATTTCCTTTCTGTCATAATAAAATATTCGTGGAATTGTAATTTTTCATTTCCGCCCATGCAATTCCTGGAGATCCGTTACAATGTTCAATACCAAGTAGTACGTATACAACACTTTGACAGTCCAATATTGCAATTCTCCTTTTTCGCTCTAATCGAATTTTTGCGCTTCAATCGTTGTATTCATGTTTTTGTTATTATCAATGCCAATAAAGATTCAATTTCATATTAAACCGATAAATAACTAAATTGGCACAATTTAAACAGCCTTATTGCGGACGAGATGAATATTTCGTTTCCCCAAAAGGAAACCATCTTCACCATCGTCGAAATTGTTAACTGCCAAATCGGTTAATGCATGAGTTGTTATATGGACCGTGAATTTTGTGCATAAAATGGTAATAGCAGAACGTTCAAAGTTAGATAAAGTGGAAAATTGAGCGGAAGTAATGTGTTAATACATTAAAGATTCGTAACAAATGGCAACTGGTTGTGTTGCTTGACTGTAAATGAAAGTCCGATTGGAAACTAAGTTTGTCTCTCAGGCTTAGTAATGAATTAGCTTTGTTATTATTTGGTCCGTATTAATGAATGATGATGGCTATTGGTTCGATATTAGACTTGTTTCTCTTTTAATTAAATCGTTTGATGATGATGTAACAAGAAATAATAACGATGAAGAATGAATAATTTTAGATGGAGATGTAGTTTATTAAATTCCGTTTAATGAAAGGTATGCGAAAATTTTATGTTTTTAAGATTTTATAATTAACCTTCTTTGTTTTTATAAATAATAATTTGCAGTTTAATTATTACACTTAATTGTCTCTTATTCGGTCCCGTTTTTGGAACAGTTTTTTTAACCTCTTCTCTTACGTTCATCAACATAATTATGGAAAATTATACTAATTAATTAAAATTAATTAAAAATAATTTCGTTTCGTTATTATTACTATTTCTTTTTTCATCTACGTTTATAAAATTCTTTTCTACCCCAATTTACTTGTTACTTTACTCTGCATTCAAGGTAAATTATTGTTAAAAAATGTTTTCATTTTGAAGCGGCGGAAAAGTTTACTCCGAAAAAAAAAATGACTGTCGTTATACAGGATGGGCGATAAGAAGGCCCGCCAAAAATTTGCTAAAAGAATCTATACTTTTTATAGAAATTTCTTTAAAACAAATTGTCAGCCAATTTCTTCACATAGAAAGCCATTAAGAGACCTCTTTTTCCGCAGCAATATACTACACAGATTTACGCATTTACTCATCGATCACCCTGTATGTTGGTTCGTTTCAATAGCAAAATGCCTTCTTTCGCATCTACTTTCATCATGCAAGGTACGCACAAACCATTCACTGAAATTTAATATTAATAACAATAATACGTATCTTCTAATTCAATTTTATCAAAGTTTCCTCGCAAAGTCGAAGTGCTGGCAGTAAAGTTTTTAGATCAATTCACGTAACAGTAATATTAACAATAAAAGAACTTCCACCATCCCAACAAAAACATGGTTATTGTTAGCTATATTACATCTAATGTAAACTGGCGAGAAACTTCTTAAACTCCCCCAATGGTTGGTGGAAGAGCGAGAAACTGAATGGTACAATATTAAACGTCATTTATTGAATATCATATACTGGAGGAGCAAACAATCATTAGAATTTTTCATACTTTTTCTATAGTTGGCAACAGTTTCATTATAAAAGTTAACGGATTATCGCTTCCTTTGTTTAATGGTTAAATATTAGAGCATTTATGCTAACGCTCATCGATGGTCTTTTAATGAAGTTCCAGCCTGATGGAGTTGCCTACTTCAATTTGGAAACTTTCTGCGTCAGTACTTGTTTATCCAACTATATTAAAGCAAATCCATATTACGTTGAAATACTCGGTTTGAACGTGAAAAAAGTTCACTCTAAAAGTGCTGGATTTAAATTTACAAATTACACACATAAATGTAGAGTAATTTCGTTTAGATAACCTGGTTAAAGTTGCGGAATTGTAGGAAGACTAACTTTATAAAATGTTTAATTTAGCTAATTGGATTATTTCAGCTGCTGTCGTTTAAATTCCATTTAAAATAAAAATTAGTAATTTGCCCTCTAAATCGCTTTAATTACTTCTACCCCATTACACGTGCCACTTGTTTGTCTTCAAATTGAATTAAGTGTGTTATGATTGTTTGTAATTTTCTAACCGTCCTTCGTATAAATTACTTTTTATCAAACTGACAAATGATGTTAGTTGAATAAAGAAAGCAAAACGACACAAAAAGAAACTGAAACGAAGAAGCAAGAGATAAACTCGTTTTGATGTTGAATTTGCGCGACAAACCAGAAAGTAAAAATATCTTCCCTTCACGATCTTTCTTCTCCACACAGAGCTTTGTTTTTCGTTTCAGTTTTCAGTTGCTTGTGTTATTTTCACACCCGACCTCTTATTTAACTTCCACGGTGACGTTTTATTTGTTTCGCAAGAGATAAATTACACACGACATTCGCGAGAAAGTCATTGCAAAAGTAAAGGGAATTTGCAAGTGTAACCAACCGAGTATTATGATGCCGTTAATTTTGTATTCTCTCATTTAGTCAGACGACAATCACACATAAGCCTCAACATCCACATAATTCCATTGTGTTATTGGCAAATGAATGGATTTATGTAAATTCAAAATGCAAAACGACGGCGTTGAGACCAGCGAGCGCAAAAGGAGTAAATGCATGAGACTTTGCAAGTTCGTTAACACATTTCGTAATTCGTCAGTCAATAGTGATGTTCGACAGCATTTCAGCGGCTGACCAAACGGATTTCCTTGTTTATGATCGCTCTGTACATGTTAAAAATGCTTCATAAACGCTCCATTGAGATGAAAATATTTCACTTAATTAAAAAGAAAACCGAAATTAATTTGCTTCGTTATAAAGGACTGTCTAACAACGTCAATCGCTTTGCACGGCACAAAAAGCTACGTAAAGTGAGATTTTGGGAGTGCGTCACGTAGAAAATTGGTTTTATTCGATAAATAGCGTTACAGTGTGTGACGTTTATTTGAGCGATATAAACCGAGGCGAGGATTCTTAACGATTTACCACGCAATTGTGGCGCACATCTTTCCAGTTTTCCCGGTGCCTTATATTGTCATTTAACATCCCTTGAAACGCAACGTACGAAAAGAGATGTACATAAATCTGAGCCAAATGGATTCATAATGCCATCTGCATACTGCGCGTTCTCATCAAATAATCGCGAAAGGAATATAAATTTTGTAAATGGAGAAATTTAATCATTCGAGTCGAAGACGATGCGAATCTGCGCTTTCTTTTCATTCGGAAACCTGACTTATTTTTCGATTGGCACTTAATTTGCTTTTATTCTTGTCTTCAGCTGTTGAGCGTCGATTGCGAAGATGGAGGATTTCCTGTTGGCGAACGAGAGCGCTTACTTGGGCTACGACATCAACGATCTGATGGAGGAAAAGGAGTTCCTGAAGAGATTCTTCCAATGGTCGAATCAAAGCAACGGCGCCGGCACTTTGATGGAAACGAAGCTGTACAATCGCAGCAATAGCGGCGGCGGTAGCGGCAAGTTTAACGCGGAAGAGGAATGCGACGACTGCAATTGGCTATTGATACAACGTTTGGCCTACAATTACGCCAATTGTTATCACGGCTACGTGGCGATCGCCGTCTGTCTGTTCGGTAGCATCGCGAATCTGTTGAACATTGCCGTTTTGACGCGGAAAGATTTGGCCTGCGCACCGATCAATCGCATCCTGACCGGTTTAGCGGTCGCCGATATCACCGTGATGCTCGAGTACATGTCCTTCGCTTATTACTATTACATTGAGCTACCGGGGAAAATGAATTTCCCATACTCTGGCGCCGTCTTCATATTGTTTCACACGCACTTCACGCAAACGATGCACACGATCTCGATTTGCTTAACGTTGACGTTGGCCATCTGGAGGTTCTTAGCTATCGGGTACGTATTTTGCGATTTTTCTTTTATTTGACGAGGGCAATTGAAGGAGAAAGAAATCGATATATGGCATAAACGAAGATAATGGCAAAAAATATTGAGTACTAAAGGAAGAAGAGTAATCTCTAATTACTGATACTGAAATGCTAATTCATAAACGAAAAATTCATTTTGCAATTTATCCTTTGATTTATAACGGTTTGTTGTGGGTTATTGTGAGGGGAAAAGAGTTCGTTCTTTTTTGCTGGCACGCATTCGCAAAGTATACGGTTCTCTTTAATTAATTGCGGTTTATCGAAAATTTCTTAATCCGTTCGTCGAGCATCAATCCGACGAAATTGATGGCGACGCGTCTAGACAGTTTGCGAAATTTCCCTTTTTTCTTTCTTTTTGTCGCGTACAACAATAAGGGGATTTTAAAGATTTCCATTCAATTTTCAAAGGGACGGATATTTCTTCCCATTTCCCCCGCGACTTTATGAAATTTCTTTTCGAAGCTAATCACCCGGCCAATTGTTTCCTATCGATCAAAAATTACTAAGTTTATAAATACTGATGGGACAAACGTAAATTTGTCCCCTAGTTGGCGACACCGTTATCACACGCTCTAGTTTACGTTTGTTAATAAAACAAACGGTGTAAAAGTGATAATTGCAGATAATTATGATGAAGAACAAGTAGCACCAGTTCCACTCTTTAAAGTATAATATTATCTAATCGACAATCAGCTTGCAATCCATCTTTTTCACCATAATTTTCTGAGTGAAGTAAACTGTTTAATCTTCGTTCTAATATGAAAGCAGCGAAAAGTTGGTAACTTCTTCTTGCCCAAGGTTTTGAAGCGATAAGAGCAAACATTTCCGTTTCTACTAAAATTGCGTGAAATTCTTTTAATTAAACTTTTGTTTAACCGCATAAATTGTTTGGATCGACATTTTCATTCAAAGTACGCATTGAGTGCCACAATTATTTCGGAAAAATCAGAATAATTCCCAATTTAAAATGTTCAATTTGCTTATACGTGCTCAAAAATATTCGAGAAAGACTCTGGGCATCCGGTTGCAGTCATTAAAATATTATCCGGCAGACAATTAGCAAGTGATCCGTCTCCTTTTCCCTTGTCTTTGGCCAACTTTCAAAGTCATGAATAAACAAACAAATCGAGACTCCAACAAGTTGGTAACTTTATTTTATCGCTTTTCTTTGATTAAACTACTTCAAAGTTACACTTTTTTTAAGTGACAAGAAAAAGACGAAGACGAAAGTCTCTCTTAAAGGAGATACTTAAAATTTATATAGTGCTTATTAAAATTTAAATTACACGTTCTGTAGATTATTAATTAGTAGCATTTATTATAATTTTTATTCATTATTACTTTTTAATCCAAAGCGAAATTCGTATCAGTCGCTTCCTTCCTCTAATTAACATCTTATTAATGCTTTTTTTTAGATTAATCTTAAGAAATTTCAAATAACTCCTCATTTAACACAATTTTACTGCCAGCTTCCGAATCTCAAATTAAATCTTTCGTTAATTAACAATCGTTTCTTTATACAGGTATCCAGACAAGAAGCATCTCCTTTGTAGCGAGCGCCGCTGCACTTTGGCGATTTCCCTCAGCTATTTCTTGCCGTTGTTACTGTGTAGTCCCACGTATTTCGTCTTCGCGATTAAGTCGACGCGGATCAGGGAAGACGAAGAATTGTACGTACTCTATCACACCGGCCTAAGCGACTACGTCATCGAGAACGACAATTATATCTTGTACAATTTCTGGACGTACGGCGTCATCGTCAAATTGCTACCGTGTCTCATACTGACGGCGATCAGCGTTTGGCTGATCAACACGCTGATCACGGCGAAACGGCACAAAGAGATGCTGCGAAGTTACGGCCACGATCGGACCAATAAGGAGAGCAAAACCAATGGTAAACACTCGGGTAAGAGATCCGAACGTCGCGCCGATCGCACGACGCGTATGCTAATTGCCGTCTTGTTGTTGTTCCTCATCACCGAGTTTCCGCAAGGGATCTTCGGTCTGTTGGTCGGCATGAAAGGGAAATGTTTCTTTTTGAAATGCTACCAAAGTATGGGCGAGGTGATGGACATTTTAGCCCTATTGAACGGTTCGATTAATTTCATCTTGTACTGTTGCATGAACCAAATGTTTCGCACAACGTTCGGCCGATTGTTCGGTCGGAAAATATTCGCGAAACGCATGCCGCCGTTATTATCCGAAGCCGTTACCACGCAATTATAAGGCGATCGGATGAAATTGGACGAAGACGATAAGAAGGAAAGGATTGAATGTGGGCGAAGAAAAACGTGCGGATGTTTTTAACAGTTTTGCCCTCTTTTGCCCTTTTAATTCGAATGGAATTAATTTTGAATTTTAATTAAATATTATGAAAGAAATCGTCAATTTATCGATCGGCGTGAAAACGGTTATGGGTTGCAGTTAAGGAGCCAGAAGGAAGGATATAAAAGGCGTTGTTTATTTTGTTTTAAGATTCATATCGTTCCCATTAAGTTAATTATATTGCAAAGTGAATAAAGTTTATATCGTATAAAATTGGTTGATTGTTTTTGATAGAGATAACGAGATTGGAAATCTTTAATTAAAAATAATAAGTATTCGAGTGTATTTGTTTGTATATATTAAGAAAAATTAAAACGTCTGTATGTATGTACGGTGATTATTTAATTGTATAGTGCTCTTCGGGAACATTATGTGAGCGCTGGTTAGTGAGTTGGTAACAAGAATTAAAAAAAAAAACGAAATATCTAAATTTAAATTAAACATATTCGCAATTGTAACGCTAATTTGCCACAAATCTCATTTCGCCTAATGACCGCTGTTGATATGACAACTTTGTGGTTCATCCAGTTGTTGCCAACTCATTAAGAGCGACCGCAATGTCTATTGCTCGACTGGTACATTGTTTGGCGTGAATAATTTTATCCGAGATTTGTTATAAAGTTGATGTAAATATATTTTATGTAAGCAAATGAAAAAAATAAACGAATTTTCAATGTATAACCCTTTTTTAATAATTGCTAACTAACGCTCTATCGTCAATTGCGTTAGGTGTCACTGTAGAAAATGAATTAAAAAATGAAGTGATTTTGGTGGAGGCGCCGGGTTTATTGACTCGCAACCAAGGTATTCAATTATTAACAATGCAATTTTTCTAGTACAAACTACGAAGTAAGAAAGTTTGCACATTATTTTGTTTTTATGAGAAAAGTTTGCAATGTATTTTGTTTGAAATTCAATCGTACGGAAATATTTTTTTATTCTGCGGAATTTTAATAATGAAGATTGATTACTCCTACACGATTCGTGGATAGCTAATTAGAACCGGAAATAATTTGCAATCAATGTTTCACCCGCAATTTCGTGCGTGGAAAAATACCAGATTGTTATTTATCCAAGCGTTTTGGGTGGAGGCGCCGGGTTTATTGACTCGCAGGTATAATGTTCATATAATGATCCAATTTATTATGGTACAAAGTATTATAAGAAAGTTTGCACGTGCTCGTTTTTTCTAAAGCAAGAAATTGCTTTCGCACACGGCATTGTAACGACTACTTTAAAAACCCTTATTTTTATTTGGTACAATAAAAATTACTTTATAATGATATGGCGAACCAAAAGAATGAAACTCTTTTTGCAAGAGGAAAGAGAACAAAGCTTTTAACCGAACGCAACCAAAAAGATGCGAAAAAAGAAATGCGAGGGAATTAAAAGTTGCAATAGGGGCTTTGTTAATTGTACCATTTTTGTTTGCAAAAAATAACGAAAATGATGATTAAATGATGAAAGCGTAAAAGTATTAGCCGAAATGAAAGCGAGATCTCCGATGATAACGTTTCTTTGGTCGGCACGAGGAAAACCTAAAAGAAGAAAAGCGATTTCACTTAAAGCGCCAACAAAGAAACTAAATTATAACAAATGAGTCTTCAAGCAAAACCTCTCGCAAATGGATTCCTTGTTTCCTTATTCTTTTTTGTCTCTCATCATTCATTCAACGTGTTTAATGAAATTCGCACACGTGTGAACAAATCCCATTTGCCTATATCTCTCGCACTTTTGTTTGTATACAACATACACAAGGCACGAGATCGATAATCTATTTCGCACGTATACATTTGCATAACGGATATTTACACATGTTGCGTAACATCCATCGTCCCTTTGGGACTTGTAAGTAACTTTATAAAATTGTTTGCCCGGTGTTTTACAATAATAACGTTCAACATTAATCAAACAACGGGTCGAGCGGACATTTGATACTGCGAATGAGATTTTTTTAAATTTATTAATAAAAATAATTAAGGTTTATCAATTTTCGTGCTAAATATAATTATCACAGCAAAAAAGAATATACGCATCTTAAATTGACGTTTGCGCAAATAATTATCGAGTTTTGGATTACGGTCGTCGCAATAAATCAAACTTTGTCGACTTTCATGTATTAATTATTCGAGCGCGTTTCGCATAATAAATTAATTAACCCCGTTTTGCATTAATTAACGGAAGGGGCGTGATTGTCATAAGCAGTCGTGGCCGAGCGGTTAAGGCGTCTGACTAGAAATCAGATTCCCTCTGGGAGCGTAGGTTCGAATCCTACCGACTGCGGACTTTTCCAATCTTTCTTTTCGTACTTTTCTTCGAGATTTGTTCTTTTTATTGTTTTTAAGCAAGAAATCCACTTTAATCAATAGTTTTCCCATTATTTAACACTTTAACGGGATGCAATTAAAAATTGAACTTCAATTTTATATTGGTTGGGTAAAACGAAACAAACAACTACATTTTACTAATAAATTTTATTGAGATCGATAACGGTTGTTTACGCAACGTTAATTAAAAATCCAGACTCTTATTTGCAAGATTTTTTTCACGCTAAAAAAAATGTTCGAAGATGTTATTTAGTTTAATAACTTGCAAACATCGATGCGCGTATGCAGAATAAAGTTCGTTGCTCTTCAAATCGTCTACCTAATTCTTTATTTTTCTTTGCAATTTAATTAAACTTCAAATGACTCCGATGGAAACGTCAGATGACGAAGTCTCGCTTGGAATAAAGAATAATAAATTAAGAGCGAATTGACGAAGTGCTAAGAGAAGGAAAGATATGAAAATAATAAGACATCGCGTTTTTATTTTGTTATTTAGAATTTATTTGCTGACAAATACGCTAATTGCAATAAACAACAAAGAGTCTATAAGGTTTTTCCTATAAACGATTATTGTTGCTAATTTTTCTTTGAATTACTAATTACAAATATAGAGAAATAGCAACAATGAAAACGAGTAAAATGCGCGAGTTTTTACTTGGAAACGAGACGCAATTCTTAATTGCAATAACAGGAAGCGTCGCTTCACTGCGATTAAAGTATTCGATGAAAGCACATCAATTTTCATTAAATTAAAGATGAATATTCTCGCACACTATCGCATCCTTTATCACAATTAATCAGTGCAATTATTTATTTTAAAATCGTTTAAGTGTTATATCATATAAATTACATCACATGAAACCCCTTTGGTATTAACATATATCCAATAACTAGTTGATAAACAACTTTCGATTCTCTTCTTTGATATTAAAGCGGCAGTGTTTCGATAGATCTTCCTAACGCAACTTGCATAATATTGATCTTTCTTCCATTTCGTTTCGCTAAAGAGTAGCCAGCAAATATCATAAATGTGTGTTTGAAAAGTCACCAATTCTCCACGTCTACCGCAATCGGAAAAATTAGATGTTAGCCTTGACTGCTTCGTTTTAAAATACCTGTAGAACGAATACAACTACATATATCCTATCCTCTTCAATGTTCTTCACATCTATGGCCATTACACACAGCAGACGCATACGTACAGGTGGGTTCAAGGTTGTTGAATTTCACTGATTAATTAAGTGGTAATAATAATAGCTTTATGGTTTTCTAATAATTTCCACTTCGACTCCGTCTCTTTTCCAAAACAACGGTCGCACGTCGTGCACACACGAGACTCGCTCCATGTTTTAACGGCAAAGAAATATTTTTTCCCGTTTGGTTCAAGGTACTCGTGCGAAAAGTTGGAACAAAAATAATTGTTTGAGGTGAACGAACGTGCATGTGTGTGCGTACGACTTTTACTCATTGTTAAATTTAAAACTGCACCAGCGAGCGGCTCCGACGGCGACGATCACCACTACAACGGCCAGGTTAAAGCGTTTGTACACAATTAAACTGCTAACATAGTATTTTCTCTTGGTTGAAGGTGCTAAAAATTGATTTACATATAATTCATTGATATATCGTTTAGTTCTTACACTTGCTTGTGTGTGTATCGTTTAACATGCCCCAACGTAAGTCGGTGTTTGTAACTGGTGGTGCCGGTTACATTGGCAGTCACACGATAGTCGAACTGTTGAACGCCGATTACGAGGTGATCGTCGTCGATAATTTCGCGAACAGTGTGAACGATGCGAACGGCAATTCGGTTGCGCTGAAACGCGTCGAAACGATCACCGGCAAAACCGTGCAATTTTACAAACTGGATTTGCTCGATAAGGATGCAGTCGACGAAGTCTTTCAAAAAGTATTAACCATAAACGTTTATTTTTCTTTAAAGTTTAAATCCATCGTCTAAAGTTTCCATTCCGTTGGTTACTCTGTTTCCAGCATCACATCGATTGCGTCATCCATTTCGCGTCGATGAAAGCTGTAGGCGAATCGATGGCTTATCCGTTACTCTATTACAAGAACAATCTGATATCGATGCTCAATTTGTTGGAAGTAATGGAAAAGTACGGATGTTATCGATTAGTTTTCTCCAGTTCCTGTACGATATACGGCGAGCCGACCGAGTTACCGATCACCGAAGACCACCGCATCGGCAATAACATCACCAACGTTTATGGCAAAACGAAATATTTCATCGAGGAGATGTTGAAAGATATTGTACATTCGAACGATGTAAAATGTCAACGTTCACGCTTGCGATATCCTTAAACATGGCAACAACTCGTGTTACAGAAATGGAACATTATTGCGTTGCGATACTTTAATCCGGTCGGCGCTCATCCGTCCGGTCAATTGGGCGAAGATCCGACAAAACCGTTCACCAATTTGATGCCCTTCATCTCTCAAGTAGCTATTGGTCATAAAACGTTATTAACAGTGTTTGGCGGCGATTATAATACCGTCGATGGCACAGGTAATCCAAGCGTTCAGTAAAAGAAAGCTAATGTTCTTGCTTCTTTTTCTAATGTTTGCATATTAAATAGGCGTGCGAGACTATATACACGTCATGGATTTGGCAACAGGTCACGTGGCAGCGTTGAAATCGTTATTTAAAAAGCATCAACATCTTAAGGCAAGTGTCCGAGGTATGTCTTTCCTTCTATCTGTATTTCTTCGCTGCTTTGCTCTTCGTATCTTTACATTTTCACTTCTTCTTTCACGTAAACATCAACCATTCACAAGCAATTAATTGTTATCGATCGTTGGGATATGTTGCAGGCCTACAATTTAGGTACGGGTGAGGGCCAATCGGTTCTTCAGTTGATTAAAACATTCGAACGAGTCACGGGTACGGCCGTACCGTACAAAATAGTTGATCGTCGAGAAGGAGACATATCGATAATGTATGCCGACGCGAAGCTGGCCGAAACCGAATTGGAATGGAAGGCGAAACACACGTTAGAAGAGATGTGCCGCGACTTCTGGCGATGGCAAACGATGAATCCGAATGGTTACGGTACGAAGAAAGACGTCAATGTGACCAACGGACATTAACCGTCACGATTAGTTATTTAGCTGCAATTATATATTTTCCTACAAACAAAACAAACATTTTCTTTAATTAGTCCACTTGAACGAATAAACTTTCGTGTTGCAATTTAATCGCTTCCAATCCATAGCTCGTCCAATTAGGTAATAGATAACGTGCGAATATTTCTAAACATTTTGCATTGTCCTCTGGCAAGAACGGTTTCAATAGTTCTAAAATACAACAACTAGTAAATTTGCTAATGTTCAATTGAAAATTACTCACCACATAAAGGAGGTTTATGTGAATGAATTGCACTCGGCACGCTTACAATTAATTTTTCGTTAACAACCACCGGCGATTCCTGCGTGGAAGCAAATATGATTTGTTCAAATGGCTGCTTGCCTGGGGGATCTGAGAAGGAGCAGATTGGTTCAAGTGATTTCGTCACCTGAAATCAAAATTAATAAATTACATTTAATGCTTGCAATTCATTATTGTCAGCGAACTTTAACCCAGTACCACTTTCCAATATATTTAACATTCCATTTCGGAAATATCTCCTTTGTTAGATATAAATAATGTTGTGGAGAATTGGTACACCATACAACAACCAGACCATTTGCCTTTATAAGTTTCTCTATTGGTAACTCTTTCAATTCAGCATTATAAAGCATATTGTAGCCATGTCCTGTCTTGAATCGTTTCCTTCTAATAAACTTATTCCACCATGGTGGATCTAATAGAATCAAGTCATATGTACTATCAGTTAGTAGCTTACTCATATCTGATACATTGTAAGAATAAAAAGTACAATTATTTGGTATCAAATAATGCGCATTGTTAATATTTACAAAAATTGCATTGGCATCTTTGTTACCACCAACTGTATTCATCAAGATATTGTTGTCTGACTTTGTATACACTTCATTGGACATCTTAATTGCTTCTAAATTTGTGCTATTTAAATGCAATTCTTCAGCTTTTAGTTTGTAGGCTTTGATATTATTTAAATACTCCACTTGAAATTGTAAGAATAATTCTTCCACATTTCGTACTTCCAACAAAAATGTTTGATATTTCTCATGTACAACTGACGTATTTGATCCTTTCTTCTTCTTAACATCTTCTCTTATCTTATAAGGCTTTACTATTCCAAATAATTCCTTTTTAATCTCGTATGCTTTAGTCTTGATTTCGGTGCCATTTGAAACATTTTTAAATAATTCGTTTACAAATTGTTCGTGAGATATAAGTGCAAACTGATTTGTATTGCATATTATACTCATTTCGTGCGGTTTGCTTTTCTAAACACATTCTTTTTCATTCATACTTTAAATTTTATATCTTCTTGTTTTTTTATATTCCTCTTAGGTTAGGCGTTATTATTTTGAAGTTTGTATTGTTTTGCAATGAAGTTATGTAAACTATTTTTCAGACACTGCAACCAACATAGCACCACGATACCTGAACTCTCAAGTCAATCAACATTTTCTGTATCCAGCCTGATTCTTTGCAGACTTTTTGTAAAAGTTTCGAGATGTTTACAAAAAGACTTTTGTGTTATTTTTATTGAACATGCAAGTCTCCTTGTATACCAACCAATGAAACGTGCGGTTCTATTTTAGTTTATGTTTATGATAGACATTTATAAGACAACTTTACTTTGTGTTCTTTAAATTGTAAGTTTAAGGTTACAATTACATTTCTTTGTTCTCTTTTTGAAAGAACTATATTAGAATTCTGTAATTAAAAAATGGAATACAATGAACATGAAGTACGAGAAGCAGCTGAGACACTTTTACGTTCAACAGATATACATCCCAATCAAAATGTTCAGTCGCCCAATTTAGATATGTGTAAGATTTTCATTCTTTATTTACTAGGCATTGTCAATATCGATGTCCAAATTTTTGACCTTAAATACTTCTGATATTGTTATCAGTGCTTAGTTTTCTTTTTCTTAGCAGTTGCTAGTGGACTTATCATCATCTTGTTACAGCTCATTCTCATAGCATAAATACTATTCCATCAATAAGACCAGAATATGTATTTACTGATGATTTACTTGCTGGATATAGGATAAATGGCAGGATGTCTAATATTAGGAGATTCTTCTGTATGTTTGTTACATTTGATTTATTGTTCACTTGCTTAATGTGGCTCATCTGTATAATGGTGAGTTAAGTAAAAGACTATGAAATTTACATAACTAACTTAAATATAATTGCAGTTACATGGTGAGAATATAATGGTTGCCTTAAAGGAGGAAGTCTTGCATTATGACATCCATTCATCCTTATTTGACATAGTTTTAGTTGCAGTTTGTAGATTTACAATATTATTATTATTTTATGCTCTTTTATATATCAACAATTGGATAGTGATTGCAGTGAGTTACAATATTTAAAACTAGTAATAAATAATTTATTAATTCACTTTTGTCCAGTTATCAACATCAGGTACATGTGTATTTTTACTGGGAAAAGTATTTTTCTATAATGTAAGCAAATTATCAAAAGAATCCCTAAATTCTAAGTGCATTATGTAAAAATTCTTTTTAGTGGCAAAAGTCTAATCAACCTGTTTTTGAAGTATTGCTAGTATTGGTTTCATTTATATTAGCATGGGGAGAAGCATGGTTTTTAGATTTCCGCGTGTTTCCACAAGAAATTAGGGCGAGCCAAATTTTAATTAGTGAGTAAATTGATTTTATTTCACTAATCTGTAATTTCTTTATGAACTTACACTTTTTTAAGGCAGTCCAGACAGTGAAAGGGCACCACTTCTACAAAGCTACATTCAGAGCCTTCCAGCTCCTCGTACTGAGAGTGTGTTTTATTCTCCAAGAGATTCCTTAGCTGGTTCATTCAGACATTTTGATATTAATAACTCAACATTTGTAAATTATCCTATGGCCAGAGAGCAGGTATGATTTAAATTTTGCTATCAAAATTGCAAATTCGAATTTTAGTACATCTTACTTTTAAACACTTCTTTTATTACCATAAATGTTAATTTTTGCTACTTAAATATTTAATTTTGTGTGATCAGACTGTAATTTGAATTTCAATTGATTCTTGGTCTATATAAAAAGACCTTAGATTGTAATAAACAGTATTCCTTTACAGTTTCATTAAATATCAACATCAAATGGTTTTATTTAAAAATTATTTTGTTATTTTTAACTTAGCAACATTTTCTTCTTTCATTTCAGGAGGAATTATACAAAAACTTGGGAAATACCACATTTAACGAAGCGATTACGATATTTCAAAGTAGCAATTGGAAGCCACAAAAAGCGCATTCAAATGGAAACGAGATTTTCCTACAAGATAGCCCTAAATTAGGAAAAATTTATATGCTAAAGGTAAAACATAATTATTTATTTCATGTTGAAGCATTTCAAATTGGTTTCAATTGTTGCAGACTACTTTAAACGTATCTCCGTACTTTGTGCTACAAGAATTATTTTATAATATAGAGAGCATGGTCGAATGGAATCCTGATATAATTGAAATTAGAAAGTTGCAAATTTTAGACGAATTTACGGATATCACATATCAAGTGACGAAGGAAGCTGGCGGTGGTATTATCGGTAGAAGGGACTTTGTTTCGATTAGACATTGGAAACGAATGGATGATAACACCTATTTTATTGCCACAAAGAAAACTGAGCATCCATTGAAACCTGCAAAGGCAAACAGTGAATATGTCAGGTATTATTTCTATTATGCTTCAAAGAATTGTTAATCTTTACAATTACTCGATTTTTTTATGTTAGGGCTGAATTGGGTATTACGGGCTACGTGTTGTCACCGGTACCGGGAGAGATTGATAAATGCCAAATGCAGTGGTTCATGAATTTGAACTTGAACGGTCAACTGCCGAAAATGCTTGTGAATGGAGCCTTAATTAAAGTCATGCTGAGCTTTTCTGATACTCTAAAAACGCATTTATCGTTTTCTAAATGTGAAAAATCCTAAGGATTTGAATTGACAAAAGTAATTTGGATTACTTACGTAAGATTACAGTAATTAATTGTATTTTTTGTTTACCATTACTCACATTGATCTTTTACTTGTACATAGATTCATTTTAACATTACAATTATATATGTAGCTAGATATTTATTTAATTAAGTCCACACACCAACATGGAGAATCAAAATGCAGTTAATTTGAATTTAGAAAAAGCTAAATTTATATTTTGATATGTATAAAATTATTAAATTCCCATATGTGGATAACATATATATATAAAAGACGCAGCTCGTAACGTTCGTTTACGATTAATACTCTACAATATAGTAATTATAATCAAATAGGATAATAGATTTTGTGATGTATATTGCATTTAGATGGGAGACGATCGATTAATTGCAAATGATAAGTAATGTGATTCAGGAGGAATGGTAAAAGATTGGAAATGAAATGGGCGAGATTAGATTGACACTCATAAAACTGTGATTTATTGTTTATAAACACATTGCAATTATGAATTTACACAACGGATAAATTAATGCATTTATAATTAATTACAATTATATGATGTAGCTTAAGCGGTTGTATATATCAGAAATAGTTTTTTATATGTAAGAAATAATAGAAATCATTATGCTATAATTAATAGTTATTTATTCATGTCATTGGACCTACATCAATTATGTGTTTAAGTATAATACGAATGTAAATTTAAGTGAATTCATTTTTCTTGAGCTGGGAACCAAGCTTGGCAGGCTTCGCTGGCAATTTCGCACATAGCCGAGAAAGCTTTGCTGGCCGTGTCGTATTCTGGAAAAGGAAAACTTTGCAGAAAAGCCCGAGGAACGAAATCACATACTCACCCTGAACATTTCCGCTTCTCTTGCCAAAAATAGAGCCGTTGAACGGCGGCTTCTTGTACGTAGCATCCACATTGATGGTGTTGAGAACCAAAGCAAAGAAGAGCATCAAAGCGAAGAATTTCATGAATTTTGCTGCCATTGCTATGGATGTGAATATTAATTATCAGCAGATAACAGTTCACCAAGCCAAACTTACGTGAAGTATGAATACTTGTTGTTGATATTTGAAGAAGTAGACCTATTCGAATACTGCTGACTGATGCTCTTTCAAAAAGTGTCCATTCTTTATATAGTAGTGGCTGGTAGCTTTCTGGCGCATGAACCGACGATGCGAGACACGTATGTTGAAATTCGCATAGGCCCCAAAACGAATTATCAATCCATTTGCGGCTTTATTAAAACGTTAACTTCGTTAATGATGGCTAAACAGCAAGTATTGGACGTCGGAAAATGTGTCGCGCCTCATTTATTGAATGAAATCTATTTAAGGAAATTGAATTTTCCGTAGGATTAGTTTCCTGATTGAAATTTTTATTGTTTCGTTTCGCAGACAAACTATAAGTAACAGGCGCTGTAAATTAATTTTATAGTGGAATTGTAACAGAATGAAATTAGAAGAGTTTTCCCAAGGTGATAGATTGTATTTTCTTGGATGTCAAAATTCCCGAAATCAATTAATGTTGAGTTAATTGCATTTTTACCGGACAGGGTTAAAATGATCAATAAAAGTTAGCATTTTCTTAAAGTAAATCTCAATTTTATTTATGGATGAATTTGAATTTTCAAAATTTTCAAGCCTGATTAAGTGCCATCTCTTTTCTGGAAGATTCAGCAAGGGTTCGTAACCGTGTTAACTAGAATACTGGTATATCTCCTTGCACATATATTTTCCTGATACAAGATCGACAAATTTTTAGCTTTTCTAATGGATTCGAAGCGAGAACGGAATTTTTCTTTGCGTCATCTATGAGAATTTTCCGTAATATTTTTAGTGTGTAATACCATTAAAAGCAGATGATCTACTGAGCATGTTCCCACGGAAAAGTCTAATTTGAAATATAAGTTAATTAAGAGATAGAATTTGCAAATAAAGACATTTCAAAATTATTTATAATAAAGGGTTATATTTAAAGAAATGTAAATATTAACAATATTTATAACAATTATACTGTTTCACTTATTCTAATTAATTAAAGCCTTTTTTCCATTATCACTTTTATTCCATCAAACGGCCGAAGTATTAAATCGGCTGTTAGTACAACGTCCTCTTGTTTAGTTTGCGAAATAATTTTATACTTCCTTAGAATCGATGCCAATATGACTTTTTCTTCGAGCAAAGCGAAACGTTGTCCTTTAAAAAGAAAGAAATAGATTGATTATCGACAAAATTCCACTAATAACACACACATAGGTAAAACCTGATAGAGAAAAGCGCTTTGGCGATAAGAATTTAATAACATTGGATTGTGAACTTTTAGCTTTAGAGCGTTTTAAAACGTATTAAAAGAATAAGTTTCATTTTCCAAGCCATATAAACTAATGGTCATTTGTGTGTGTTAAGGAAACTTACCAATACAATTTCTAAGACCGGCACTGAACGGTATATAAGCGTATGGATGTCGATTTGCGCAATTTTCCGGCAAGAATCTGTCCGGATCGAACTTTTCTGGGTTTGGAAAATATTTCGGATTCCTATGATTTTGAAATATGTTCACGGCGACACAACACTTTTCCGGTATCGTGTGACCACCTAAAAAGCAAATACGTATTAAATCGATGAGGTTTTAAAGTAAAAAGTTTCCTTTAATTAAAACCCATTCCGTTTTTTTATTGCGTTTCACTGAAGAGAATGGATTAGTGATGGGCGCTAAATGAAAAATTTATTGCCAAAGGCGTGTGTATAATGATAAAAAGGAAGGGAAGCACCGAATAGAAAAAAATTAAATAATAAGGGAATGGTAGCAGTTATGGGAGATAAATTACTGCAAGTTATTTATTTTGTACGAATTCTCGTGATTATTGCAAGTAAATCTTCGCCAATTGCAATGTTTCTTCGTTATGAAATTTCCCTCGACTTTAATTTTCTTGCTTTAGATTGCTTTTAATTCTTTTCAATTTGCTTAATGTGTATTATACAATGAGAGGTTTCGCGAATTCCTGAAAACTAAATTACGTTTTCATCGAGCCTTAATGTTGGTGTCATAAATTATGAAAAATTTCATATTTGCTAGTCCCGTTATTGTTATTTTGTCTAAAGAGAATTTCAGTTATTTCGCCGTACAACAACGGATTCCTCCTTTTCCGCTTTATTTATTAATATTCACTTAGCAATTGTTTAGAATGCAGTAGGAAAACGAACAAAAAAAGAACTATTTTCTTATTAAATTTCCAATTTGAACAACACTTTTCGTGCATTTTACTTGCAACTATTAAGTTTTATACTTCTATAAACAAGAGAATGGGGAAATGAAGTTTAAGAAGAATATTACGTAAAATAACGGATACAAATTCGCGTTGCCTTAATACGATAATAATGTCCAAACAATGGTGGTGATTGTGTCGAAAAGTTCTTTTATTGTGTATTTATGAATTCTCGCGGATAATTAGTTGGATGAAGATGATGTTCGTAAAGTTTTCTAAAAAGCGACGAGTTTAAATATGATTCGAACGATAAACGGAAGCCAGTATGAATTTTAATTACGGTTATTAATTAGCGCTAATATTAAACCAAAACAATAATTATATGTACACACTTACCAACTTCGAAACTTTCCGTTGTGTATCTTTGAATCATCGGTACGCTCGGATAAAGTCTCAAAGTTTCTTTTATGGCACGTTCTAAAATTTTCATGTCGGCAACATCCTTCATCGTTATTGTCCTATCATTTTCACCTTGAAAAATATCATCCAACTCTTGATGTACTTGCTCCTATAATAATAACAATAAAGAATTTACTTTGTATCAATAAAATGGGAATAAAAGTTTTTATATTATTTTTACACCGTCAGAAAAGCAAAGGAAACCAGGAAAAACGTGCGACGTGAAAAGGAGAAATTTAATACGAATAAAAATAAACTTTTATTAAAACGAAAACGTTTAATCTGAAAGTAAAGAGGGTTAAAATAGGAGGGAGAGAATTGGGTTGCAATGGGTTTTTCCTTTTTAATTTTTACAAGAGAACGATGAAAACTTAATAAAACATTAAAGTATTTATTTCCAAATAAAAAAAAAGAGAAAAATTGAAGAGAAGGAAAGAAAAATGCGAGTCAAGGTTTGATAATATTTCAACCATTTCTCAAATTGATTTAGAGTAATTGTTCTGCATTGAAATCTAACAGTGGACTACTACATTACTATCACTAAAATGACATTATTGATTGTGGTCCAGACTCTCTCAGTCGCTGTTAAACCGCATCAACTCTCTCCTACATATACAACAACTTAGAGAGAAAGATAAATGATTCAAGCTGCTCTTACTTTTTCCTTTCGGTGAATGCACTAACCAATTTATACGTTTTTAGTTGAAACTTTTATTTTATACCCCCTGTAAATGAATTTGTATCAGCAAAAAGTCGATATGCATTCAAAATCTTAACAAAGCAACACTGAAGCACGATGATGAAGAGTCGAGTAAAACTATGGAATACCAAATAATAACTGCAAATTATTCCAATCATCACCATGAATTTAATCTGGAAAGATGGGACGAACTAGTTTCTGAATTTAATTAAAATATTCCAGCAATTAATATAATTGGAAAAGAAAAATAATGAATAACGTGCCTCAAAGGGTGGCTCTAATTATATTCCTGATTAAATTATTGCTTCACTTCTTTTAATTTTTCCCAATATTTGTAAAGAAAGCTGAGAGGAGTGGGATGAAAGAAAAACTAAAGATGAGTTAGTTTTTAATTAATAAATTAAGCTCGATTAGTTGCTAGCTTAATCTCGAACGATTTACATTTTATGATACGTATATAAAGCTCAGTTGCTCGACGTTTGTTTTAATGCAAAAAGCACACACGCACACGTTTCTATGCAGTTTGCTTTATGCGATGCAGAAAGTAGATGGATGGATTTTTTTTAAATGAAAATAATAACCGTAGACTAAAGGATCTACATAAAGGGATTTTCGAAAGAACAAACGAAAAGCCGTTTTAAGTTTAAAGCAATTTATAATTTCTCTTGTCGAAATAACAATGAATATTTGTGTTCAGAAAATTGCATTCTTCCACTAATTGATGAGTACTTTTCAAACGACAAGATGCATATCGTCGCAACCAATTCATTTTGCCAAATAAGAAATAGAGTAAAGTACTTTTTAACTAGATATCAATAAAGAGAAAAGTAAGAGGATTGTATAAAATTTTCTACGAAACTAACGAGTAACTATCAAAAAGTGGAAAAACTCACCTGCACATCCAAATTGTTGCCAAGTAGGAACAGACACCAGGCCATGCCGGCTGTCGTCGTGTCGTGGCCCTTTAACAAAACGAAAATTACAATAAATTTACATGGAATTAGAAAGGAATCGATGGACGAAGAAGTAAAAGAAAACCGATAGAAACTTCGTGCCAGTAAAATCTGTCTTCAAAGAAACGAACAGAGACAAGATAGTTTGTTCAATTCCCAATTGGTCTCATATCAATTCAATCGTCTTCCTCCTACTTTACGCTTTTCCCATCTCCTTTTCACTCGATACAACTTATTGACTTCCGTTTCAATTTCGATGGGACAAATTTAAAGCGGGGACTCAAGAATAAAGCAAATAAATAAAAGAAATTGATCTCTCGCTCGTTCGCAGTTCGCGCTAGTTTCTTTTTCCATAAACGATTGTTTTCGCTCGCAAAGTGAACATTCGGATGGATGGTATATCAAATAATTGAGACATAAATTTTCAGAAATCTTACCGGTTTACCGGAAATCTTATTTAATTAATGGGCAAAGTTGCTAGCGTACATTAGCAATTTATGTATTATATATTGTAGTCGGATCTATTTGCGAGTAAGGGGACCGCATTGTTAACGGGATGCATTGTGCAAAGTTTTGCCGAAAATTGCATACACTACGCGTCCGTGTTTCACGGGAAGCAAGGTAAGAAATAATATGTGCCAACACTTTAATGGGATCCATTCGAATTATAAATCCGAATCCTTCCAGACAAGTAGACGGATGATGTCGCTCTTCGCAGAACGTTCCATCGAAATCTCAACACTTGGAATATAAATAAATGTCTCCTTTTTGTGCACAAAATCGCACACAAATAAAAAGTGCGGTCGCTTAATTTGACGCGTTCGGACGTTAAATTTTATTGCTTGTCGTATAATATTTAAGGCCTCTTTTGCGCCATCTCCTTCTGTTAAAGATTCTAGGAGTATTGTACTGTAATCCATAAAATAGAACGGTAATAATAAGGGAAGAGAGCAAAAAAGAAAAATGGAAAAAAAATTGCTGGCCATTAAGGATAAATAATTTAAGCTGCTTTTAATTAAAGGGAAAAATGAGAGAGGTAAATAACAGCGGCAATCATTGTCCGTTTAATGACAAAGAAGCAATCTCTTTTAGTTTTCACATTTTGTCTTTGAAGAAAATGGTAGTTTTCTTTTCGAATAATTCTCATGAAAAATGTTTTAAAAAGCATTGAAAATTCAATTAGAATCAGGTCGTGTGCTATAGTCCGATCAAAAAGTGAACGTTATAGAGTGAGTTCTGACTTTGTCAAACAGCGAAAACGCATAGCGATTACATTTGTCAACGTCAATACTTTTGACGTTACCAATTAGATTGATTTCAGTAAAGACATGCACGGCAACTTGCAAAGCCATTTACTTTTTGATCGCCCTGTGTACGGAGCGAGAATGAATTGAGGTTTTCCATTTTAAAAAAATTTATCGCTGCCAAACTGACTCTCAGCGAGAAACAAACTATTTAACTTTTATCTATAAGTATTTTTCAATTTGATTCTATTAATGGAAATCGTTATGCGAGTGGATAATAATAATAGTAACGCAAACTTTTTAATTTATATCTGAAGGAAAAAAAAAATAAAAAAGAGAGTTCATTACCTCGAACATAAAAGTGTCGACTTCTTCCCTGATCTCCGTGTCGTTCAATAACTTCCCATCTTCAGAGGCATCGATTAATATGTCCAGAAATGATTTCCGTTCTTTCTTACCCAACAGTTTCTCCTCTTCGCTTAACACCGCTCTCTTTTCCTTTTCTTCGTGGTATAAGCTCTTTCTTTCTTTAATCACCTATTTCGGGCAACAACAAAAAATAAAATAAAAAGCGAGTGTTATTAATTATTTAGTGTGTGGTAGGAGTATGTGAAAACTTTTAATTATGCGACGGGCTTAACGATAAGTTCTTGTAAATATTCCAACGGCAAACTCATTAATATTTTAGAGTATATTATTAACATGAACTTAGTTTGACGAGTTATTGACAGATGCGTCGTGGCTCTTAAATAACGCCAAAAAAAGACGGAAAAAAGTTTGATTAATGATTAAAATGTATATATAAAAAATGGCAATATTAGTTTGAAACTAGGTACAAGTCCTTAATGTATTTTCAGTTTTAGTTCTAGTGGTAAACTCTGCTTATTTTTTTTCTTCCTCTTCGCATTCAAGTATGCAATTCGAAAGAGAATAATAATTTCGGATTCCACGCCAAAATTGAATGGGCCATAATGAATTGGAGCCGAAATGGAAATTTACCTGGCGGCAATATGTGAGGCTCGAACAGAGAAAATTATCATACGCGTTCGTTATTGGGGTAAAGCATAAAAGCGATTTTAGTACGACTGCAAACTTTAGTTGGACAGAAATTTGATATGAGTTAAAGGGTAGTTTTGTAAACGTAATTAGTCGTAATAGTTGAAAAGGTGCTTTGCTGTATTTTTTTTTTGGAAAGTTGGTTTTTGAACCGGCAATTTGCAAAGAGGTGTTCCAATTTTTGATTTTAAATTAATCGAATTTAATGCAGAATTACCTTTTCGGTGAAACTATGCAGCACGGAAACGTAATACTTCGAGAGTTTCCCCAATGTGGTCATGTTGGCGATGGCATCGATGTTCAGGTACGGTTTCAACGACTTTTCCATGATAATCGACGAATAGCTGCCGAAGAAAAATGAATTTCGTTCAGTCCGAACGAAATTATTGAAAATATTAACATATTTTCAATATTAATCCGTTGAATTATTAATTTAATTTTCCCAATATCTCTGTGTGTAATTGAAAAACATTATTCCCTTACCCGTAAATAGCTTTCACGTATTCGTTGTCATTATCCGACATGGCATTCACCGATACGCCCATCGCTGTTTCTATAAAATAACACAAAGAAGAAAAACTCGTTAATCCAAATCAATAACTTTCCGATCATTAAATTATTCAACATTTCATTATTAATGCAAATTAAACATTAAATAATACTGCTAGAATATTTTTCTTTTTCTTCTTGTTTAGTGGTAGGAAATTGAGTTGAATGCTTGGGAATATGCTTAAAGTAAATGACCTCCCAAAGAACGGAAGACGTTTTACTATTGCATATTACATCCGTACCCTTAAATCTCCGGAAAGTACGACCCTTAATACACATATACATACATGCATATATACGTTCGTGTTGATCCATGGCACCATTTAAGATAAAATAGTATTAACAATTTGGCCAGGGAGTGATAAACAACCGCAATTTTATTTTAGATAAGGGCGAAGATTCGTTGGTCGAATAAATGATGTCAAATTGAAACTTTTCTTAACTAATACGCGCGAAACAACATTCGCAAAAAGTAATTTAATTTAATTAATCCATATTCGTGGATAAAAGCAAATTTTCACCCTTCCAAAATGACAAAATGAAAGAACAAGTAGATTGTAAGAATGAGAAAAATTTTGGGGTTGACAATTTAAAATTTATCGAAGATGGTCCAAAATATCTCAACATACTAAAAGGAAATTTAAAAGAATTAGCTGGGAGCTCACTCGTACTATAAGACTACGGCCCAAGGCGTAAGGTTTTGAACGTACGTCTTTGATTATTCATATAACTGCCCAACAACGTATTGAAAGGGCGTTGCACCTCAGGATATTAAACCCAATTGACCACTTGGAAAAACAAATTTAAAAAGTTCAACCGCAAGAAATAAAAAGGTACTTGAAATTCATCTCCAACGAATGGGATAAGATTTTATTCGACGTCAAGCAAATGCTGGTCGAATCACATCTAAGGGAAATTGCAGCCATTTAAAGCATAAAGGAAATCCTATTCGCTAATAATTTTATGATTTTCCTAGATTTTCTTTTGTTTTTCAAGTGCAAATTTTAAAGTAAGGAACAAGTTTAATTAATCGTTTATCGATTTTTTAAATATTTTTTATTTTTGTGTTAGAATTGGAAATAAATTTGAAGGTGGAGAAATTTATCTGTACACAACTTACAAATTAATAAAGAAGTTGCGAAATTCGTTGAGGAAATTACGAAAGTTTCTTTCTGCCATTAATAAATACGATTTAATAATTAACATCATTAAATTTTTGAAATCTTTAAAACTTCTTTTAGTTTGGTAAATTTGTCTTTGACTCATTAAATTGTTTAATTTTCGTTGATCACAATCTAATTTCGTTATCAATACGTGACGAAAGCGATCTTAAATTCTCTTGTCTCTATTAATTTTTTATTTCAGGCCTTTTATTTATTTTATCATTTAATTACAAACCATCAATCCTCAATGGAGATGAATAATTAAAACCAGTACAAACGTTAATACTAATATTATAATCAAAATGCAAATTTTATTTATTAAAATTAATTTTGCATATGAAAAATTCGTGGTGGTTGTATGAATAATTTCCCGTGTATATCTCCTTTTTTAAATATCAGCGTACATAACGAAATAATACAAAATTTACTTCGATAGTTATGGTGAATAATTTATAATCAATCACAAATGGAGACGTGTTTATTTCATATAAACGGTATCGATTCTTCGATAATGAACCTAAACGTTATCATTATTATGGCGAACGCCGTTTTTATTTTAGCTACGTGCGATTTTTTCCCTTTTTGCAAAACAATCGTGTTAATGGCAAAACCGCGAAACAATTACAACGAATAAATTATGTAAATAAAATGGCAAATAATAATGAATGGCAAATAACTCACCGCATATAACGTCTAATGCACAATACGTCACGTATGGAAATATGTTGAAAACTTCACCATTACAATTGGTCGCCAATTGTTTCGCCAATTGGTCGCCTTTCTCCACGAAAACCGCAAAGAAACTCTCCAAGATTTTGAAATGAAACGCCGGCGTTATCATCTTCCTGTGCTGGTGCCATTTCTTACCTTTACCGCAAAATCAAACGTGTATTAGAGAGAAAAAAGAATCAATTCAAATAGAGAAATAGTAAAGAAAATTCTTACCGGTGGCCGTTAGCAAACCCTCGCCCAGCCACATTCGCATTATTATATAGGAGAAACCTTTCGTTATATTAACGGTACTATTCATTATTTTCTGCAAAAAAAACAGCAAAACAAAATGGGGATTAAATCGTGAAATATTGTCATTTTTCAGGTAATAATGGCAACAAGAAATAAATTACCCCGATATGTTCGCAGTCGGTTAAATGTACAACGGGAACGTGACCGAACCACGTTTTGAATATTGGCTTATACGTTTCCGTCATCAATCTCCTCACTTTATACATGTCTGGCAACAAAAGGATATAAAAATTATAATTTAAAGACAAGAACAGATAATCAATTTATTATTGTAAAAATGAGAGATTAATGCAACCTCTCGTAAATGCAAACTTACCTTTCTTCGGCACGCCGATGAAGAGATAAGCGTTACCGATGAACGGATACGTTCTCGGTCCCGGTAAATCTTTCAACGCCAATTCCAAACGCTTCCTCTCCTTATAGATCGGCCAATAGTATAATACGGGCACGAATAATAATGTTACAATCAAGATCAACGTAATTATCTCCATAATTATGGTAAATGTTGCGGCCCTCTTTGTGAACAGAACGAAAGTATGTAAATAAGTTGAAGATTCTTGGGCGACGGCCTTTTATACTCGGTTTTATCCTAAAACTTTGTTGTTATTCGCATTATAATGCTGTTACATCGAAAGGTTAAAGTACATGGCAGATGAAATTCAATTTTTTAAATTATTGTATTAATCGCACGGAGGTCAAGCGATTAATCGCTTTCCAATCATCTTTAAGCAATCAGATATTCCAGAACAGCCTCAATAACAAAAATGTTATCACCTCGCAATTAATTATAAGTTACGACGGCTAAAAGGAAAAAAGAGCGCCAGCGATTCTAATATAAACACGCATAAGAGATTTTCCATGTAGATTAAACTAAATACGTCTGTCACACAAGTTAACAGATTTATGGAGGCTGCCTTGCATTTGAAAGGGATTAGTTCAAAGAAGGATGCTACTGCATTATTACTATACGTGGGTTACTATTACTACTATTACTCCGTTAAAACCAAGAACATTGTACATCAATGTACGGCGTTACATTTGAGTATTATCTTCTTTACTTCGTGCTAACGGCAGAATGATGGACTCTCCTTTCGGAATAAATCAGCACCGGGGAAATCTCTTTCTTTCGCCCTAACGTATGCTCTCCTTCCTTTTATTCGACTTTTTTTTTTCGCCTCGCATATACCATCAAATTGTTTTAAACCACTTTTCGAACGAATGCTTTGCAGGAAATGATTTTTGAAAAAGAAACTCAATATTAAAAGTCATTTGTGACTGCGTGGGTGGATCGTAAATGGATTACTCAGCTATAGCCGTGTTAGCTAAGCTGTCGACTTATTTTTGATCCACCCACGTATAATTTTGATTTAATGAAGACAACATTTCAAATGTGAATAGGTGTATTATTCGTATCGAGATTATTATTGAAAATTGCATTCGCAAGTTTCTCTTTTAATAAAGTCCATTGCTAAACATTCCCCTTATAAACATTAATAACGTACTGATATTATGTGTTGGTGAATTATTCGTTTGCAGAGACCCTATTCCACGTAGGATCTTTAATTAAAGTTCCATCTTTTCAATAGTAAATAATATCAATTGCAGTTGTAATTAAAGTTCGTCTTCTTAACATGATAATTTGTTGCCTCGTAACTTTATGTTCAACATTTCGTAAACAAGTATTTCATAGTGGAGATTTGACGAAAAATTTGCGGAGATTATAAGAGAGAGAATAAAAAGAGAGATTTATCGATACCGTTATAATTCTTGACGGGGTGGTTATTTTCAATAAAATAAATTGCAATTTTACCAAAGGGAATCTTGTATTAAGTTTGGCCCACCCCGTCTTTCTGGAATTTATGTATTGTTAACTCCTTCGAAGTTTAAAATTGCAATTTAAAAGAAAACTATTCGGTTTAAAGATAACAATTCAGCTAAGCAATAAAATGAAAGATTTATGATTATCCAATAAACGTAATGCATAAAATTTTACAAATCATTTTTACACGGACAACTTGATTATATTTGCAGCCACTCCTAATGGCATTGGAGGATTTCTTTTCATGATTTATTCCCTGAGACTTCAATGTTACAAGAATAATACGAAACGAATGTCACTTCTTTAATTACGGTTAAGTAAGTTACTTTTCAGAATAACGGAACGAGGAACTTCCAAAGATTTACCTTAAGACGATTAATTTGATGGAATTATTTAGCTGAAACTGAAATCCACCTACACATTATAGAATTTCAGCTTCGAACGGGGTATCACATAAATATTTTATGATGTATAATAGAGTATGTAAATCCTCGCATAAAACTTAAAGGAGAATTAAATCATTACGGTGGCACGGAACGAATAAAATGATCAAGAACTCTTCAACCATCTCCACCATTGTTTCGATAATAATCGTATTAATTAACTTTTTTAATTAATCCTGTACAAGAAAATTATTGACATAAATAAATGATTGCAAATGTATTTTGCAATATCATCAAAATCAAATAGGAAATTGATCTTGATATTCTAACGCAGACATTGTTTAACCAGATACCTACAAAAGCATGAGCTATTTTAAATTAGTTGTTGATTTTATTTAATTAACGCTGCAATCTGGTTGCAATTTTATGTATGAATAGTTTTTTAAATGTAAACACTGCACTTCACAAGGAAATTGCCTTCTAATAAAAGGTTGCTCTTTTAATTAGATATCTTTACAGAAACTCGTTTAGCTTTTAGACTGGTTAAATATCTTGTTACTTAAAAACATATTTCTCTAGTATTTGCCAAAATGCAATTTCTTCTCTTTTTGCGAATGGATTTATGAAAACCTACATTCGTTCGGGGAAATATGTTGGATACACAAATAAATATCCCACTTTCCAATTCACTATATCCATCCTTTTATGGATGAAGACGTTTACCCCATTTCCTCCAGACAATTTGCCACACTTATTGATATTATTTTTCTGTCCGTTATGTGGCTTAAATAAACATGTCCCGGATTGTGTCTCTTGCATCGATCATGCGAAATGCATTTCTTTGATATCGACTTTTTCTAATAAAAAAAAAAACAAATAAAACGGAAGAGTTTAGTTGCGTTAAATCCTCCCGACGTTTATTTAAACAAATTCAAACGATTATGATTAAAAGCGTGGCTCAATAGCGACTCCACAAAGATATTGTTACATTCTGCGCTATACTTTCTTTGCCATAAGCAAAACTTTACGGAATTTTTGCTACAAAAACAACAACATACGTAGCTTCGAGTGTAAACACACTGCAACAATAAAGGACACTAATAGTTTGGTATTTGTTAAGCAGTGCACCAAACAGGAGGTCTATAAGAGAAAAAGTAAATAAATTTTTGACGGTAACGCACATTCGATGTCGAGATGAATGGTACACGTGGAGTAATGGAAAATGAGTTCGATATGAAGTTTCCTTAATGCAGTTTATAACTTACAAGAGAGTAAGAGCGTGAAAAAAGAAGAGAGTCTCAGTGAGCGAATGAGACTGTTGCTAATGATTTTATCGTGGGAAAACTCGTCTCCGTGAACTTTTTAACACGGATTCCCTTGATAATAACGTCTATCCGGAGGGATAAGGTTACCTTATAAACGTACCGATCGATTACATTTACTTTACGTACGTATACAAAAAGTATTCGTACTACTATCAGCCCATCATCATTCTTGGCAATCCAACACAAACAGTAACCAACAACAAGAAGTTTCGTTACTCCCTTTTCATTTATTTGTTTCACGTTTTATTTTCCCCTTTCCCGTTTCATTAACGTTTCTTCTTCTTCTTTTTAATTTGTCCGCCATTCTTAACGGATAATATTTCATCGAGATGAAGATGGAAAATAAAAGAAGCAGCAAAAAAGAATTAAATAAAATGAAAGAAGAAAAATTAATGGTCCCAATAAAGTAATGGATTTTGGAGTTACATACATTCATATTAATCGTGACTTTCCAGCAGACATTCTGATCCATTCTATTTAATTAAAGAAGAAATTGAACTGAAAGAAAAAAAAAGCGTATGAATGAAATCGACGGTTGAAAAAATAAGTGCTCTAATCTCGATTGGGTATTCTCGAGATTGTCTGGTGAAATGCACAAATGTCCTTAATTAAAAACTACTCTTAAGCAAATTAGTTCTTTTTCGTTCTCTCTGTTAGTTTGCTTCAAGATGCTTAATTAGGGGATGAATTGTTGTTGTTGCACCACTAGAAACTCGGCTTGCGAAGTTTCCTAGCGAATAAAAAATTGCAGGAAGTAACGCGGAATAATTAAATTCTTTTTTACTAAAAATAATATTATTAGACATGAAAAGTTATTCTGTCCTTTTTTTTGTTGGAAATTGTTGCGAAATTTCGTAGTACGATAAGTAACAGTTGCGTAAACAAGAGCGAAAATGAATAACAAGGAATAATTGAGCAATTTGGATTCTCCACGAGCGAACTTTGGATCCCGTTGTTTAGTCTATTGGAACATAAATTAAGGACGAGCCTTTTTCGATAAGGTTCGACAACGAATCAAAACTCTTGTTGCTTAATACGCAGTTTCCCATTAATCCGTTTGGATTCTCCTCAATATAAAAACGCATGTACTTTGAACGCGATTTGACGAAATAAGAAACTTTTCCTCTATATTAGTACGCGGGGGTTTCAATAAAAGCGAAGCTTGAAATCATCTTGCCTTAGGCTAGATATATAATAATTAGCAGTGTTTATCTATAGAGCAGGGAGTTCTGTCATCGTGCAAAGAATCATTTAGGTAGGTTTCGCAGATTAACTTAAATTTACGAAATATTTCGCCTTTGTACCATCAGTGTCTTCTGAATTAGTTAGTAAAAAACACAATGATCTTGTAAAAGTTTGTGTTCTTTCTTATTGTAATTCTATTCTTTAATGGCAAACCCCTGTAATTTCAAATAAACAAATACGTTATTAGCGAAACAGTGAAAAGATTATGATATCAAATAGACAGTGGCGTAACATCGATTCGTTACTTTGACACACATCAATGTTCTCAATCCGCGCAAAACGAATATTCAATAATCATCGGCTCTGCTTCTCTATAATCGATAATTCGAGGAACCGGAGCCAAGTTTGCAATGATATTAAATTATCGATATGCGTTAGTTAATGTCAACAATGTACTTTATAACGAGAATCAATTAACGCCGTAATTTAATTTATTAACGCGGACGTAACTGCATTAAAAGTTGGGGGGTAGTTGTGTGCGTGTATGGGATGGAGGATAACTCATAGTTTCAAACTTGTAATTTATAAGCCGCATTTGAGGGTTAGGAAGGGAGTAATAAGAGCAAATCGGTTTATTCTATTCATTATTATTAATTATGAAGAAAACGTTTTGCTGACTTATCAAATCGTTAAATTATAACCATCTCGATTTCGATTGCAATTGATACGCCACTGTTGCAAAATTAAATTAAATCTTTATAGAAAATTGCATCATTAAGGTCAAATTGTCATCTATAGTTGGCTTATACTTGGAATTCTTTGTTAATTTTAACGAACTTTTGTTGTTAATGTATTTGTAATTAACGCAAGAAAAAATCTGAACTCTCATTTAGGCGGCTTTTATCAAAAGTAATTAATTAAAACAAAGAGGATGTTATACTGTGACAAAAAAACGCTCCTAGTAATAATTTATTGAGGAAGGCTTCTCATTAAAGTTTAATTTTTTTCAATTTCCTATTGCGAAATGCTTTGTTATTTCGTAGAGTACCATCGATTAAGTCGAACTCATTGTAAAGCAGACTTCTCACGATTCGATTGCACATAATCAATCGCCTTCCGGCCAAAACATCGTTACATCAGTCTCAGAAGGATGCTAAATATGTTTATGATAAAGCAATTGCGGTTTATTAATAAAATATCAATTTCCTGATTCGATTAAAACCTCCATTAATTAAAAGTTTAATTTTTGGTTGTTCAGATCGAGGGCCTTTGACCTCAATTTGTTAAACGAGCGGTACTAAAACTTAATTAAATCATCACAAAAAGTCAGTTTACTTACCTTTCGAATCAAGAAAAGAAACGGCAATGAAGAAATAATAGTAACGCATTCAACATCCTATCGAGAACTAAAATTAAACTTGGCAAAGGAAAAACTCGTATTATACGGTCCCCCAGTCAAGGTTAATATATAACGTTTAAATTATTTGTAAATATTTATTTATTCCATCACACAATGACGACACACTTTCTTTTTCCGTGTAAATTAATTTATAAAAATACAAAACATTTCGCAATTATTAAATGTGGACAACGAAAGATCACGGTATCTTTTTGAGAACTCTTATAAAAGATGCGCTTTATCTCGCACACAGAATAACATATTTCAAAATACGAGGTAAATAAACTTATAAAATAATAATAAAGAGAGAAGCATATCTGCAACATGGTTATTAATAAAAGCGTATAACTTCTAGTTCTTCATAATATTAAAATAAAAACAATCTCACATTACAATACACAATGAAGCTTTGCAGCAGCTTTATGAAAAATATTTTATAACATAAGAAAAACGGTAACAACTTATAAAAACTTTGGTTAAAAATATACAACTACTTTTTCATAGTAATTCAGTCAAATAATAAGTCTTTCTGCATTACAATACAACTTTAAAATAAAAAAAATCACTCATTGAGCTTAATTAGAAAAGGTGGAAAAAGAACGATAAATTCACAATCAGTTTGTCGTTGCTTTTCGGTAAACATTTCGCCTCTTGTACAAGACAAGCAACAAATTAATTTTAATTGACATTAAATTGTAGCAATTACAGCAACAGGTTATAAATTTTCCGCACATGTACAATACTGAAATAACTGAAGAGAATTGTGTTAAACTTAAATCTTTAGAGGACTCAAATACTTAAAACTCAATTAAAATCGGACCAGATTCGTTTTCCCTGTTGAAAACTACCAAGATATCGGTTTCTTGCCGTGCTCGATCAAATAATCGTTGGCCAATTTGAAATGATTGCAACCCAAGAATCCGCGATTCGCACTGAACGGACTCGGATGCGAAGTGATCAACGCCAAATGCTTGGTCCGATCGATCATCGTCGACTTCTTCTCGGCAAACTTGCCCCACAGCATGAAAACGACATTGTCCGTCGTCGAATTGACGGTCGCGATGATGCGATCGGTGAACGTCTGCCATCCGAGATCCGCGTGCGAGTTCGCTTGGCCGCTTAGAACGGATAACGTCGCGTTCAGCAGTAGAACGCCTTGTGCGGCCCATTTCTCCAACGAACCGTGCGTGCAAATCGACGGTTTACCGCACGACGTTTGTATCTCTTTCTTGATATTCTGCAAACTCGGCGGCAGATTGATGCCTGACGGCACGGAAAACGAGAGACCGTCCGCTTGGCCGCGGCCGTGATACGGATCCTGACCCAATATAACGACTTTCGTGTCCTTGACATCGAAATACGTTAAGCAACGTAGCACTTTGTCGGTTGGCGGGAAGAACGTGCACTCGTGCAGCCGAGTCAGTATATTTGCGAAATAATCTTTATCGAATTCGCCGTTTAACGCCATCAACCAACTCTCCTTCGGTTGTTTTGGTATCGCGCATACTTTGCAATTGTCGTCGCACGGTTTCATCTTCGTTTCAACTACAAGTAAATATGTGAATGGTTCGTTTAAGAATTCAAAGCAATTACCATACCTTGTCGAACCGGTCTTATTAATCGCCACTTTGATGATAAATATCTTAAGAGTTTTACCATTAATCCAGTTCTTCTAGCATCAACAGCACCTATTACACTTCCGCCAGAAACGATTTAGTTTACTGGTTAACGAACACGTGGTCGTCGAATAAATGTTTAAAGGTTGGTGGGGCAATGCGTGAAGAAACAAAGTCGTTGAGCGTATATACAGGGGGGAACTAAATAACGAGAATTCTACTCTAATGGTTTAAACAAAATGCGTGCGAAACTGCTATTAACGATTTAAACTGATTAAACAGGACGATCAAAACGATGTCCATCTGCAGTGCGTTTTGCAAATTGGCATTCATGTCTTTTACTTAAGCAGTGGCGTCGACAAATGCCATTTTGACGTTGCTCAATAATCGTCGTACGTTTAAACGGACTTCTTTTGGATCGCCCTGTATTAGACTACTTTGAAAAAGACGTCGAATGAATGCTTATTTAATTTAGAAGAGCTTAATTGCATTTTATTTTATTTATATTCAAACAAATTGGTATAAATAAATGTTTCTTATTATCGTTTGCGAAAAGTTTCTTTTAAAAGTCAAGGTTTATACGAAGACATGCCTTAGACGGCCCAATTTTATAGATTGCACAGATCTAAATGATGAACGTTTTTCTTGCTGTTGTATCGGACGCAGGCAGACTAATTTAGCTAAATTGCCAATTTCTTTTTTTTTCGTACTTGGAAGCGTTTCTTTGGACTTTACAAAAATTGCTAATACACCAAAAATTAATTGGTTACCTGCAAATAGAAAAGTTTATGTCTAATGAAAGTGAAAATCATTCGATTTTGCAAATTGCCATCAAGTGGAGAATCTTTGTCTGGATAGCGGATTAAATATAATTAGCGTTTTGCAATTTTATCGACAAATATTGATTTAACAAATTGTTATTGAATATTGGAATTTTTCGGTTAAACCTTTGTCTGCGAATAAATTTCGATTTCGTGTAAATTGTTTTATTGTATTTTGTTATGATTACTATCCTCGTTCACAATAATACATTTTCTGCATTTGACATTAAAACTGGTAAATGGTATTAATGAACCGCGCAACTAATCTAATTAGATCCGCGCGTACAATCAAAGTAAAACTCAATTAAGCAAGCAAATTATTTTATGTTCGAAATATTCTACTTCATAGATTCTGGCGAATTCATCAGATGATTCTAAATAGTTTGTTACGTACCTTTGAAAATCAAATGGATATTGAAAATCTTTCAGACAAAAAGCGAATAATTCGATTCGCGTTATTTTGGAATTACTCGGATTTTGTCATAGTATTTGTTCGAGTAATTAGCAGCAATTATTGCATTATCCTGATGCAAAAAAAGAAATAAAAATTTAAACCCTTTGAAAACATTTTAAGAGTTGCCTCGACCTATTTCCAAAACACACACCAATTCGATCTTGCAATTTATCTCAAAGATTCCAATCTTCCTACTTCTTCGTCACTGCGATCCTCATTTTTTTATGTATTTTATGTTTTAGATGTTCTTAGACAATATTTCTTATTAAAAATATGACAATCTTTTTATGGCGATATAACGCATCTAATATTCTTTCAGAGTGAAGAAGTGGGTCAAGGAATGATTGTGTATGAAAGGGTAAATAACGAATAAGTGGAAACGAAAGGAAAAAGCAAGTGGAACGATTTTGACGGCTGCTTCTTTTTCTGCTTGCAGCTCCCTCATGTTCCTTATAATCTATCCTTAAACATTTCAATCTGATGTGAACGATTTTATCGAGCAATGATTTGTGGCATAATACTTCATGTGGAGGAAATAAGAAATTGAAATCAGCTCGTTTTCTTTTACTTTTCGCTTTCGTTTATTCATATTGATTATAAAATCGTTGGAAAAATTGAAGAATAAAGGAAAAAATTAAATTTTTCTTTCTTCTGCTTGTTTCTTTTCTTCAAAGGATTTCGCCTTAATTATGTATTTAAACTTGTAGTTTATTACGAAAACATCTGATTTTACTACGTGACCATAAAAGTCTATAAAAATTGATGGATTTTTATTTTTGGGGCGATAAAAATGCGTGATAGTGCACCAGATCGTACGTGAAATAAAACTGTTGCTGAAATTTATTCAATTTTAATAACTCGTGCATTGTAAATTATTTAAAATAAATTAAATAACTTTTTCATTTCGGTACATAATTAAATAACAAATGCAGTTTTTAATTCAATTTTCATCATTTCCTATGGGTAAATATTTTACATTTAATTAATCTCTGTTTCACGTACGTTGCAATTTTATTTTTACCCTTTAATTTTGGCTAATGGCTTTCACAAAGAGGTCCCATAAATACCGTCATAGTGGACCAGATCAAAACACATTTGCTTTAAAACACTATTCAAAAATTAATCAACATAATGTAATTAGTTTTACAAATTTTAGCTAAATGGTAATTCTACAAAAATTAATTATTATGAAGATAGAAATGGTAAAAATTCGAACTGAATAAAATGTTACGACTTCTCGATTGCATTTTTTATTCCTTCGCTGAATTCGAAACATTTTCTTCCGCTTTTAAATCCATCATCATCATTATCAATTTCCTCCTTTTACTTCCTAACTCAATTATTTTTATTTACTCACAAGGTATCTCTTTAGCATTTCAACATTTATATAACTGAATAAACATCTTCCAGTAACGGTCGCTTTATACACGTAAGAAGAACTCGGTAAGTGATGTAACAAAAAGAGAACAGAAAAGTGAGTAAAAGTAATAGATGCCGAAGAAAACTAGTAGCTTACAAAATTATTTATCTTTAATAATAAAACGTAGATGAAATACTTACATCATTTAATTTGCAAGCGAAATGTTCCAGATTTTTTCTTATCTAGAAAACTACTTTTATTGGAAATTATCGTTAATTTATTTAGAATAATAATTACTTCATTATAAGCGTTGTAGTTTTTTATCGTGGGAAAAAATCATGTTAACATGCTTTTAATTTAAATAAAATATGTATCGGTTTTACGTTTTATTCACAAAGTTCACGTACTAATTTTACAACCGCCAGTGTTTAAATTAAGAGGGAAAAGGAAGGGAGGGATGCCTAGGAATAAGGGTAGAAACAAGTGTACAAAGTAGGGTAGAAACAAGGGAAGACATGAAACCAAAAAATTAAAATAAAAAATAAAAATTGTGTCTCGCGTCTTAAGATAATGCCTTTCATTAAAATAGGTGAGTGTAAAGTTTCCTTCTTTTTTTTAGGAAAATTTCGTAAAGCTTTTCTACAAGGACTTAATTTAAATATTAATAATACGATTACTTTTTAAATAATTATTAATACATGAGAAGGAAGTTGATGATGGTGTTGATGATGATGGGTGTGGTAGGACAGAAATCAATATCGAGCATTATTTTAACCGCATCTTCCGTTAATATTCCTTTTTCTACTCTCGTGCTGTTCGAAACTTTAAAGGAAAACCCCAGTTTTCGCGTTTATAGTTTTTTCAAAAACCTGTCATCAATCAATGTACTTTTCTGTCTCGTTTCTCGTGGTAATCGTACAAGATTGCTGTCCACTTTAAAGATAATCGATTAGAAACGATCGTTCACCATCATCATCAACATCATAATTCCTTTTCTACGTTGGCAGCATTGTCCCCAAAAAGCGACACTTTTACTCGTCGCTCTGCTTGTAGATGATGTAAATTATTATTTATTAATAATTCCATTACGACCAATTTAAAATTGACGGATATATGTGAGGCATTAAATTTTCGTTTCCACCGAACGATAAAAGGGGAGAAGATAATGAAAAGTTGCGGGCCTTAATAATAATTTAATAAATCCTTATCAGAAAGAAAATTGCAACATTCTAAGCAGCTTTAGATTAGTTTCGCGAAGGCTTTGCTAATTGACATGCAACATATTATACTTAAGTATTGACGATGGTAAATGTCATTTTGATACTTAATGAATTTCGAAATTTTTTGATCGATAGCGTCTACTTCAAACTCCGAATTAGTTATCAGTTTTTATTTAAAAAATAAATATCTATCTATCTATCAATTGCAAATTACAAATTTGCAATTAAATTCTATGTTTTTACAAAATTTAATCTGCGTATTATATTTTTAATTCGCTTTTAAGCGCGAGTGCGAAAATTAAATTCCACAAACGAATAAACGATATGATGATGATAATTAAAAGATTACAATTACATTTGTACGCGCTAATCTTTTTTAAGTATCTGTTAGAGCCACACACACACATACAGATAGGCCCCTATTTACGTGTTATATTATTTAATTTCCTATTATACCTTTAATATTATTATTATTTTGCACATTTTACCCTGAAAATATTAATGAAAGGCTATCCCACCGTTATCAAGTCGGAATCCCTTGGGGGAAACGTACGGACAAAAATTGATCGTTTCAAAGGTTTTATTAACGGAGCGAGAAAATTCGATTATGCAGATGCGTATTTATTAGAAATCTAACAGCGATGGTAATAATAATCATGCAGAGGGTCTAATAATATATGTATTGCCATTCTCTGAAAATCATTACAATCATTCACATATATGTAAATTTGCATATGCTGAAAAGAATGATTTGAACGACTCGCAACGAGAAAGAGAGAGAGAGAAGGAGAGAAACGTGGTGGCGATTCAGTAACACAAGTTTTTCCAAACTTATTTGCATCATCAGATTACTACTTTACGTATATTGGCACCAGTGCAATCGATGCCAAAATATATGAAATTAGAAAGAAAGTTTTTTGGGGAGAATTATACGTCAATTCGGATTAATTTTTGCTTATCGAGTGAACACCTGATGTAATTAATACAAATATTCCTATCTAATGCTGGTGTGGCAATAATATGGATAAAAGTTTTTGTAACTATTACTAAAATTTTGCGCAATTAATTATTAGTTTACTGATTGGGAAAGGGGGGTACTAAGTTTATTGTTTACTAATTATCCTTCTTCGAAATTGGCCGTTTAAATAACGTTCTTGCTATTTTACTCTACAAAAAGGTAAAGTTTTCCATTTGGATTTTGAAATGTGGAAAATGTGCGATTATTATTCTTCTTGCATATGTTCCTTTCTTTTGTGAAAAACGCCCGTTCAATAATAACCACTAGTTCCATTAAATTTTAATCCATTTCAATATGATGGAATCAATCAATGCGATCGATTTGATTTTTCGCAATGCGATTACGTTTAACGTTTTACGGCTTCAACAACAATAACAACAAACGACAGGGCCAAAAAAGGAAGCAAAAATCTAAATTAAAAGAGAAAAAAAAAGGGCGGTGCGATTAAATCGCACATAATGGAAATTTGTACAAATGGGCATCTAGAATGAAGCGGTAACGGAGAAAACCGAATTGGAAATTTTTGCCTAAAAATGTCCTTCTTTTGAATAGATTCATACACATTTGGTTTTTCAAACGTTCAATAACAATTTACTATGGATTAACATTATTTTTTTTATGAAACACATTCCATTTAAACTTACAAATCGCTTTTATCCTATTAAGCACTTATTCGCAAATACAATACTAAAATCAGCACGATGAAAAAGAAGGAAAGGAAACGAGCCCCTTGTAATTCGAACTTTTGATATCCGATTGGTAGATGATAATAATGACAATAAATATTAAAGATTCGGCCATTAGATAAACTCGTTAACATAAATTGATCCCTTTAAATGGAAATCTCGTTTCGGATAAAGAAAGAAAATTTACGCGAAATGTAATGAGAAGGAAAACTTTGCGAATCAATTGAAACGCAAACGTATTTATTGCAATTTAATTAAAATATTTGTTTACCAGCGACGTCATTTCTAAGTAAAAGAAGTAAAAGTAATAAAATGGAGCGATTATTTTCAACTTACTATTCGACGTTACCTTACAGTAAAGTCTTTTAACTTTAAAGTTTTTATATGGTTTTTCATTCGATAGATCCTCTCGAAGGACAAACTTTTGATGTCTAACATGTAAAGGAATTGATTACTAAAGGAATACGAAGAAAAGGAAGAAAGTATGAAGAGGAATAGCTTTCTTTTCACGAGCTACTTAAATTAGTTCCCTCTTTCCTTTTCGGCAAATTTATCTTTTAAAATGGGAGAAATGGAACAAACAAAAGTGGAATTTTTAATTTCAAACGACCGATTCTAATTAATCTAAGTTATAGCATTATCAACAAATGGAGAGGAGAAGAGGGCACTTCAATAGAGGAAACTTTGCGCAATTTAACGGTCAAAGTTATGTGCTCGTGATCGCATAAATTCCTAAATTTAAAACTGTTCTCTTTTGTCCTTTCTGTTAAATAATATAAATCTGCGACATGGAACTAGCATAATAAAGTTGTAAAAGAGGACCAAATATTTAATAGGAAAAAAATTGACAGACAAAGAGATTTTTCCTCTCTTGATCTTTCTTCTTTTATATAATACACACACGTTGAAGGAAACGACGATATAAGTGTCCAAGAATAAGTCACCTTTAACGCTTATAGTATGGGCGTTTACGCGAAAGACCCACACATAAAGAACAAAGGTTCAATAATAAAAATGTTGATGCCTCGGGCTACATCGGGGGACGTAGGCCTGAGAAAGAAAAAGGGCAAAAGCAAAGGAGTGAAATTATTTATGCATGTACACGATTGTTCGGAAAAAAGAAAATGGGCATCCAGCGAGAGGGAGGCAACTTTTACATAGATTTACATAAGATCGAAGATATAGATGGAATATCATATTTAGGCCACGAAGAAAAACGATTTCTTCTTGACCAACAGGAAACGTCGTCTATTACATTCCTTCTTCGTCGCCACTGAAAATGATTTGGATGTAAACTCTTCATCGACGCAACATTCTTTTGAAATTAAACCGAATTCTTTCGTAATATTAAAGGTAATCTTCGCTGATATTGTTGGTACAAAAAATCCAATGCGTAAATAAATTTAAGGTGGCAGAAATGGAGAGAAACTGTACACGTGTCATTGTGCGTGTTTTGTTGCTCCTTTCATTTGTACACACTTGGTTTTTATGATTATTTTATGAATGATAATGGGCGATGATGATGATGATGGCGACGATGTTTGTCACTCTTATTATTCCGTGTTTCGCATAAAACGAGCGCAAATGTATTTGCCATTTCGTTTGTAATCAATCATCATAATAATATAAAGCCATTGCCATCCATACATTCGCGCTCATATGTAAATATATATTTTGCCAATGCGTAACGGTTTATGCAAAACAACAAGGGGGAAATGATTTTGAATGGGACAAGCCCAAAGGATTCGCATTGTTCCCTTTTTTTCTTGATCAGAAAGGAGCATTAAGAATAATAATGTGGTCGATACGGTGAATATTAATTAACCCTAGAGAATTTTCGATGGCCCTTTTGGTGAGTGATACAGTGTCAATAATTTGATACAAAGGGCGTGGTAATATTGCTATAACCGATAGATTTGTACCAAGGAGGTTTAATTAAGGTCGATGGGCTTAATATATTTTCAAAACATTACTTTGGCAGCAGTGATTTTAAATTATTTTTGAATCAAAACCGGTTGACTGCGAAAGTTTTTTACAAATATTTAAATAGTTTCAATATCAGTGCCACCAAAGTAATATTTGGTGAAGCGTTGATAGCTGATGCGAGGCATTTTCTCAGGAATTGGCAATACAAAAGTTAGCACACTCCAGACATTTAAATTCACAGTCGCAGACTCGAAAGTAATGTAGACATCGGTGGTACGAAAGTACGAAAAATATTTGGTTAATAACTAAAAGCGAGAAAATCACAATCATTGATACGTTTTATTATTATTGTTTCTCAATAAACACCAGTTCTGAAGTAAACGATGAACCTATATTTTTTTTCAGAAGGAACATTTAAGTGGAAATATTGGTTAACATCGTCGATTGAACAACAGAGAAATTTTCCATTAGATTTGTTAAATATAAAGCTCCATTCATTCGGTGTCCATTCATGATGGGTTATTATCGTGAAACTCGGTGCATTAAGATTGGAAGCGAACGCCACTAATAGGACGAACTACTGTATTAATAAATGTTAGACTATAAATACGATTTAACATTTTTTACAAAAAAAAAAAAAAATTAAAAGTATGGAACAGATTGATTATTATTGATATTAAAGTGTCACCTATAAATTTTTATTAAAAAATTCGCTGAAAAAATACGCTACTTATTACAATATTTTAAAATAGATCAACGCAAATTTTTGCGACCTCTTTACCCGATCACTTCCAGGGGATAAGATAAAGCGAAAGAAGGAAAAGGTGAAAGACGTGCGGGCGATAAATCCATTAAGCTATTCGAAATCCATTAGGCATTTTTCGTCCTCTACACCCGCCTCGATTCTTCGCAGAGTTTTCCCTTTGCTAATGACTCTTTCGCAGGGAGGAACGTATCGATTCGCGCGCGAAAGTTCGTCGGATTAAAAAGGAAAACAACGGGAGAGACGCGAATAAAACGGGCAATAAAAAGCGAACGTCGGATGTGTGGGAAAGGTACTAATTCGAAATTTTCGAATTGATTGTACCCACATCGAAATTAATCGTTTAAGATTTAACGGATTTCGCTAAATGAATGTTGTTACGTACTGTATTTCATAACATGCTCCCCCTTTTATAATGTAATATAATCATTATACGTGCGTGTATATATGCCACTGTAGATGGATTTTATTTATTGCGATGATATATCGTCGGTTGGTAACTTTCTTGACATATAGATTAAGCGCGTATTCCCCCTTTAAAATGTTGATCATTGTAGGTTACCAAAGAGGTAACGTGTACTACAGCCAACCTCAACAACAGCTCGTTTCGCCATAATAACCGAGCCTCTTCGCGGATGTAATCTACGTAAAGGTTTTAAACGTAAACTAAAATCATTTATAGTTTACGGTTGTAACTCTATCTGTTATTAATTAGCTGGCGGTATGGTGCGTAAGAGAATACGTCGCGTTTAATTGATGATGGGGATGAGGCAAAATGGATTTATCAACTAATTGCATGCGAACTCGACTACAAAATATGAATTTTCCGTTTGAAATTAAAATGAAACTTATGCGAACAAACGAAAAGTGCACGCATCTACTTTTGCTTTTTCTAACTTTTTAGAATTTCCTTTGTAGAGTTTTAGACTTACTTTGTAAATGGTTAAAGTTACTTAGTCTTTATGGGCCCCATAAGGATCCATTTAAATTATAAAGTGTACCGCTGGAAAAAAGAATTTTTGTTCTTAAAAAGTAAGGAAAAGTACGAAGGTCTTGCGAATAATGAAAGAGGTTTAAAATCTGCAAGATGTGTTATGGTAATAATAATGCTAGTGACGTCAAATGCGTCGTATCAACCATTCTTATTTGCTCCCCACATTTTTCCCGTTTGTTCTTCTATTTGTTTCGTTAATTATTAAATAATAATTGCGATTGTTGTTGGGAAGCAAGCAAACTTTATCGTTTATTTACGGATTCCATTAGTAAGAAGTTGAACATTTTCTCCCCCATTAATATAGATTAATTAATAATTATCGATTTCCTTTCTTTTGGCTCTTTTTTCTTTCATCAAACCTCTCATTTTCCTTGTTTTTTTATCACACGAAATATTTTGCCAAAGTCATTTCCGTTACTTTACTTTGAACAAGCGTAATGAGTTTTGTAATTCTTTAATATTTTTTTGTTTGCTGAAAACATTTTTATTTCCGAAGAAAGCTTTCACTTGATTCACGCGCTTTTCTTCATCCCCATCATCACTTTTCACTCTATCCGATAATATTAAATTTTCGTTAACTTGTTTATTTCACAAGAAAACATGTCAGATTTTTCGATGTTAAAACGTTGAAGATTTATACGAGTTTATTTTTGTTTTTCCTCCAGAGAGAGCAGAATTTAATTTTAATCTTGTATTGCCGACGAAGGACGTGACGGAAAACTAATTATAGATTAGACTTCCGATTAAACGAAATCGTTTATTTTCATTCTTCTTTTGCCTAGTTCATCGAAGAATTAATAAACAAAGTCCAATTCATTTAATAACCGTTTGAAAGCAATCGAAAATGGTGAATTAATCACCCCACGAAGGGAACTTGGAGGCCACGAAAATGATGTAATAATTGGAGGGAAGGCGTTTCTTTCCCTCTTACCTCACTTAATCCCTTACATTATTACCATTATCATCAACGAGAAGCTTCCTTCTTTCCCTTTTTTTTGGGAAGATTCAAGTTGTACATGTACTGAGCGACTAAAGGTTGTGATGGGGCCGAACCTTACCGACGTACCCATTAACAAAACCTTCTTTTGTTTCAATTATACGCCCGAGATCTTATCGTCCGTATAATTATACCAAAACTTGGCTTTCATTTCAACGTTCAAATTGTTCTAAAGCCTTTCGGCGGGGGGGTTATGAATTAAAACTTCATCCACACACACGTACATACAGCCAAACTAAATTTTCGACAATAGCGAGCATTATCTGAATTATCATCTTCAATTTGCGAAATTAATCATTTAATAAATATCGCTTAAATTATAATAATTAGAAACTAAAACCGGAGAAGAAAGAAACGTTTCGCATAAGAACGCAGTAAACGATCTTCAATTAGGTACATTGCAACGATTCGATTTTGTAACATTTAAACATTAATTTAGCATTAACGCTTTCGGCGTTACTAATTAGATTTCGAATACAAAAGACAGTTTTAATTGCACGCTCATCCAACCTGTACGTAATCGCAAAACTAGTTTTATTTCCGTTTATAAACGGTAGATTTACACCTTTATCTCGTTCAATTTTACAACGCATCCGTATGTAGAGAGTAAACGCGATAACGCGTTCGCCGGTTTGTTGTGTTTAATATTTAACCAAAGTGTTGCAAAGAATGGATTGTAAATGCACTCGCTACGCTGTTACATTTAGTTTCGAATCAATTAATTAAATTCTAAATGGGAATAAATGAACAGTTTGTCGAGGTTTATTATTGAACGTTTATAGTTATTAGATGATGATGTAATTACGTATTAAACAATCAGATATTAATGGTAGCATTTGATTTGAATTAATGTCATTGTTTCGCTCTTAACAATCATTATTTATCGGCGGGTTTAATGGAAATTTTATTCAAAAGTTTCTCAGATAATATTTAGAACCGTTAACCCATCGACCATTGATTAATTTCGCGCGTTTAATAAAGAGGATTCGAAAACTTTGTGTTGTCATATCTAATTATAGTCGAGTTGAAATTGTTCAAGAGATTAGCAACTGGGACAAGGATAAATAATCTATGTCGAGGCATCTATTAAAATGAAACAATTTTAGTTTATTTTAAAAAAGAGTAAAAATGGTGGATGCGCCGGTGCACACGATTTTCTCTATTCGACGCTTTAGCACGCGAATTTCGGTATATTTGTTAATAGCGATATCGTTAAATGGCTGTTATCGTAACGATTGTGCATTTGCGGTTTTTTTCGCTATGAAACAATAAAAACTAATTGTAATTAAATTCGCTAACATGTAAGCGTTTAGGTCTAGGATTAATAGGGCGAATTTCGTGTGATATTCACTTTCGAGCTGGCAGAAATTGCACAACTTTATCCGGGAATAATTAGCCAACATGGGAATATAAAACTATTAATAAACTAGCGTATACATTTCGAGCGTGTTTTGTAACTACGTTTGCTAACGTACAAACAACGGTATTACAGGTAATAATATTTTATGTGTGTGCGGTTCAATTGTTAGTTAAAGTGTAATTAGTTAAAGTTATGTTTGTTGGGAAAAAGACGTATGGAAAACATACACTGGAATTTGTTTAAACATGCAATTTATTAAATATCCGCGAATAATGTTGTAATTTTGTTTGGTTAACGAAATTGTTTCATTTTATATTGCGAGCATTCGCAGAAAACAATAAACCTTGACGAGGAGATGCATTTTGATTTTTGCAATTTGAATGGAATGTGATTTATCATATTTTACGAAGATGCTAGGAACAAAGTTATGAAATAAAATTAATCTCATTACAGTCCTCGTATTATTTATTATAGTTTTACGAATCGAATGATTCCTTTTGTATTTTTCGTTGGATTCTTCCCTAATATTCTCCTTTCAAACCGAATCGAATGAAACAAAAATAAGTTAAGTTCCATCTGAGTGAGGGAAACGTACTACTTTTCACGATATACTACTACTACTACTACATTTCTGTTGTTGATGTGATATTTTCACGAAAATTCAATAAAGGAGAAACGCACCAAATTGGACTAGACAAGTTTGTTCGTTTTAATCTCATTCTCTTTTTCTGTTCTTGGTTGCGGGGAAAGAACGAGGGTAAGGGAATTATACGTATCCAAAGAAAGGAGAACAAGACATGAGATAAGGGAGAAAATAAACAAGAAATTTATTAAATAAACCGAACCACGTATCCATATCTCAGAGTCTTCCCTTCGCCTACACGACCAAAACCATTTACCACCCACATCTTTCCCCATCATCATTGTCTTTCAAAATTCATATACTTCATATGGGAACATGATTGTTCGTACTAGAAGCCTTAAGATTTTCCGCGCCTACTTTTAACCGATAACTGTCGCCCCGACATTTTTCTCCCTTCGTTCGTTCGCTGTCGCGGGTAGAAAGAGATTATGGCAGCCGGCATTCAATAAAGAAGTCAGTCGTAATAGCAGGAGTGATAATAATAAGTGATAGTAGTAGTAGTAGTAACCTAGTGTAAGAGCAATTAATAGCGCAACCGCTGATACGTGGCGGCAGCAGATTGTAGATCTCGCTTGATCGAATTTCCTACAACTAAAATTAGCGTTAATGTCTAAAGTTGGATATCTTAATTACATTCATTGTTGGATTACTTTTTTTCTCGGCGATGTTTTTATTTCCAGCGCAAAAAAAGGAATCGAGGGAAAAAATGGTTTGCCAACCAGACGAAATGCATTAGAGAGAACGAAAAGGGTAAATACCGTCGGTTCGCAATTTCGCATTAGATCGCTTTTTTTTTCAGTTTCGTTAATTAGCAAGGCGTTATTGTCATAATTTTGCAATTATACGCGCTCTCATTTTGGTCAAAGCGTTTACTTTTTACGTCATGTTTGAAACCATTACGCAAACAAAAAATTGGAACGTTTATAAAAATGTGCGTTCGTTAAAATGGACACCGAGAAGGGTTCGCAGGGTTTTAATTTGTTGTATGTTGGTGGAAGCACAAAGAGATCGTATGGAGAGAGCGAGAGATAATTTCCAATATCGATAGGTGTACACGTGCTAATGTAGTCGGATCAAAGTGAATGGTCAGATATTAGATTAGTCGAACCTAACACGCGATCATTGAGCCAAATGATGATGGTAGTCCCGGAGACCGTCATGATCATCGTCACGTTCGGTGCCGGTGACATCATTATTCGGGGTTTACGCTTTGTTTCCTTCGTCGTCCCTTCAATTCGATTCCCCTGTTTATCCACCTACCTATCGCCCTCAATGCCCCGGACATCGTTCCGGACTATGACAAATGGATGGTGATGCACGACGGTGACGAGGACGACGACGACCGGTCACACATAACATAACTAAGCCGCAATCCGGGTGGACCGAAACGTTCGGCGATAATGACGAGCGATCGGGACCGGTTACGGTGTCGATTTTTTTCCATAGAGGACAATTGAGTTATAAAGACGGTATCGGGCTGTTTATATGTGAAAAGGGAAAGGTCGCGATGAGATAATAACATATATTCGATAGCGAAGGTTATGGTGAAAAAGAAATGACAAATGGCGAGAATGAGATTCATTGTCAAGACTACTTTCTGACGATTATTCCTTATGACAACGCGCTAAACCGAATATTATCGCGCTCCGGCAGCAGCATAACTTTGGTGCCGGATCGTTTAAAGTCGTTAGCTCTGCATTCGTAACGAATTTATTACGACGTTTAGTGCCATCCGTGAATCTTTGGGTTTGCATGCAAGAAATATCGACGCAATATAATAGTTAATAGCAATAGCAAATCATTATCAAAATTTGCAACAACTATCGACTATTATTCATTAATGAAATGCATTAGCTGATGTTGGATGCATGTTGAGAGGGAACAGAGAGAACCGGGAATTGCCATAAAGTTAGTTTGCGAATAATACGAATACCTGTCTTTTGGCAAACTTGCGATTGTGTTTGATTTATAATTGCAAAAACGATGCGGAATTGAAATGCTATTATTTGTTGTTAAAGTTTACACAGAAATAAAATCGAATTGGATAACAATAAACTCATAATTGCAAATAAAACTGCTGGATAATACTAATTGCCAAACATCATTCGTTATGGATTTCAGAGACGCAGGCAAACTTCAAGCGGACGCTTTACCATCGATAATAATAATAATCTTCGCCGCTGTTCAACGTTAAAATTATTGGGTCGTCAATATCCTCGTGATAGTTTTATAACGTTTATGTTAATTGAGTGCCGACTGAAATAATTTCCATCACGTTTTCTGTCCTTATTAAAATTCTAACATCCTTCAAAAGATTTTACAGCTATCAAGCGTTTAAATTAGTAGTTATGAAGAAGTTATTCGATTTCGTTTCGTCTTTTTATTTAATTTTTGTGTTGGTATATTTCATTAAAGGATAAGCAGTAATACGAGAGAGGTAAATGGATTTGTTAATTACTTTCCAAGCGAAATCGTAGAGTAACAATAATCCTCTTAAATCTTTATAGAACATTTCCCGGAGAAATGTGCACCGCGACGACGACGATCTTTTAATAAATCCTCAAGATTTAATAATGGCTCGAATGCAAGTTCCAACTGATAATTGCATTCGGTGTTGCATACATTTGGTGTTCGAAGATAACGAACGGAATTTTGTTTTAAGTTGTCGCAATTAAAAATTTAAATGTTACCTTTATACAACGGAAATGATCTAATTTGCGGCAAGATGAATGAAGATGCGAAATTGAACTATTCAATTTACAGGATACAAGAAATTAATTTTATAAACTACAATTTCCGAAACTTCGACTAGATTGATTATATGCAAATGGCATTTGCACTGGATGCCCTTTGATGAGCGATATTTATTGCGGAAATTTAGTGCATGTAATTCCGATTCCAATTTGTCATGCCGATATTAGATCGTATCGGTGTGTCGGCCCACGATTTGCAAATGCAAAAAGTGCAAATTGCTCCCATTTGGACGGAGGTGCATTATACAACGAACCCATACATTTTTCTGTACAATTGTCCGTTTGAGTGATTACACCAAGATTTTATTAACATCTACCTGTGCAGACGAACTGCAATCATTTTCTAATACATCACTTTGCCGAGTACATTTTCCTCTACCTGTACACTTTATTCATCAACTGTTTAAAATAATAATCCGAAAGAAAAGCGTAGAAACAAACAAGTTTTCGGTATACGTACGTTCTTTCATGTGACACGTGTCAGATAAAGAAATACCTATTTGAGGAATATTATTTGTGAACAAAAATAACGAAGAACGTCGTCTTTTTGTTAGTCTTTCTTTTCTAACCGGCAATCACACTCGACACATACTGCCCCGAAGAACTATAGCAGCAACAGCCAGTAGCAACTGTCACTGCGGATGTTAAAGTTGGAATTTCTGTATATTCGGCATCGATTCCAGCGAAATAAGTTTAACAAACGAGGCAGGGAACTTTGAAAGAAAATAAAAACCGTCCACAGTGTCAAGTCGCAATCTGGTTTTAATTTAAATTCGCAACGATTATCTGCACGAAGAATGATTAGCTTTTGGATCGTTAATTTCGCGTATGCTATCGGTGCATTTTACATGAGCGTTAAACGCATAAACAGGATTTTAAAAATTCCCTTTGATTTTATGATTTACCGTGGCAATTACGTGTACGAGATGCGCCATAAAGTTAAATGCTCGTCGTACTTGAAAAGTGCACTTTATAAAATAGTTGATGCTGATGCTTCTCCTTGATCGTGCTGTTGTTGCTGAAGATATGAAATTTTCCTAACAGCACTTCTTAATAAAATAAGATTTATAACTTCGTATCTATGTACCCATACAAGCCGCTTGAATTTCCACGGTAATAGCATAACAAATATTATCATCGCAGATGATGTGAGTTTCCTTATTAAAATACTCTTTCCTTAAGAAAATAAAGGCTTGCCATCGATTTTAAATCAATTTCCTTTAAGGTTGCGTTGTTCGTCGACGATAATTTAGATTTATTCTCAAACCGCATCCTGCTCATCATCCTCATCCTTTCAATCGCTCTTAAGCTTTTTATTATTCGCCTTTCTTAAAGCTACGTCTTTGGCCGCAAACTCGCTCACTTTACTTTAATTTACATCGTCGCAAAGACTTCCTTTGCGCAATTGGACGCACTCGACGAGTGCAAAAGTGGCTTGCAAACCGCTTTATCCCTTATTATTTATTCGAGTATTCATAACCATATTTTTTTTCTTTTCCTTTGGTCCATATGATTGTTAAATTGAACGTTTATTTCTTTTATTAGGTACGAAGGAAGTAGGATGAGTTTTTGCAAACAATATTTTTTTTGCGTTTAATCAAAACAAAATTAAATTGGCCGAAAATCTTTTCAACTTTCATACTCGCGAATTTTAGATTATTAACTGCGTATTTTTTTTCTTGCGAGCCCTACCATTTTCGTTACTGTTCCTCTTCCTTTTATTTCCGACCGAAAAGAAAGTGTATCCTCTAGACAATTAGCGACTTTTACGCTACTTTTATGTGTACCTAAATTTTTACGATCTCTCAGATTTCATAATGACGTATAAAGTTTTACGAGATTATGTCTCACATTTAATAATGGACCAGTAGAAGAAGAAAGAGAGAAAGTAAAAATAAGGAATCGAGGGATATGAAGGAGTGAGAGAGATAGAGAGAGAGAGAAAAAGCACGCTTATTAAACGCATTTGATCACGTTCAATTTTTTCAGCTTCCGTCCTTGAGTTTGTTTATTCTTCGGCCTATTGGTAATTGTATTAATATTTTTTTGCATTTCTAAAGGAATTAACTCATTTTTGAACTCTTAAGGTGGTTAATTATGGACACAAAAATTTATGATCAATTAATAAGTTTGACATTGATATTCATTGGTTTTTTGGGAATTTTTCTTTCTTCAATTTTTGCATTTCTTATCAATTTATTTATTGTTTTGGTGTATGCCTTAAGATCACTTTCGTTCTCTCGATTCCTGTTGGTCCAGCGTGTCCTGAACGCAAAGGATTTGTTGGGACGCTTATTTGGGCGAATAAAAAAATTATATATAAATAAATTTTCCTTAACCACTTTACTTAAAGCCATAGCATTCATTGGATTATCTTTTTTATGGGGATAAAGGTTAATACTAGTCGTACATTCAAATTAAATCCTTTTGCCCCATTTCTATCTCAATCGACAGATAAACGAATTTCCAATTTACAGATGCTTTTTTTTTCTCGGGGAGAAAATTAATGATTCTAAAAGTGTTTATGATTTAAAAGCAATTTTTGTATCTTCCATTTCGCAATAAAGCTTCATAAATTAATTGCTTAAAATGGAAATTCATTTTAGGTTTGAATAATATCAATAATTTGATGGAGAAAATGATGATAAAAATATACAGTTATTCTGTTTAAGGTTTGGATAATGGAAAAGATGGGAATGGGCAAAAGTGGATGAAAGACGTAGATAGACTGACTGAAGCCTTTTGTGAAATTGTAACGGCATTTGGCGACGTTTCAAATCGACTCAAAAACATTTCCTTTTCATTTCGATTGAAAATTATGTACGGCCACTACCGCTTTTCATACGGAATTTTCGTTTGCCCCCTTTCCATCACTATTTTATGTTTATTTCTTTTAATATAATACGAATATAGAGATGGCAGGTCTTCTTTTTCTTTGTATAGCAATGATATCAAATAATTTCTTTAGTAAAACATAATACACATTATTTAAATGTTAAACAATTCTTTTTACTCAGACATAGATATTTCCTTGGGCCCAAATTTTTCTTCAGGTATCTCTGACAATGATAAATTCAAAGTAAATCGATAGGAAGTTGATGGAACAAGAATTGGATGGCGTACTTTAAACTTTATCCATATTCAATAAGACTATTTTTTGTCTTCGGCCTTTGGAAGATAGAACCGAAATCACGAAATCCACCTTAACCAAGGCATGTTTTCCATTTTAAAAGGAACGGCTTGAATGGATGGATTTTCCATTAGATATGGACGAAAAAATAAAATAAAAATAAAAGGGAAAAGTGTTAACGAAAAATAGAAAATACTTCGCATTATAAAGAATAGTTTCGCATTGATTTTATTTTGCGATTCCTAGATCGCCCCTTATATATTTGTACATCAAACTTTGCGGCATCTCGATGATAAAGAGAAAGAAGGCACAAATAAAAGAAAAGATATATTTCATTTGCCATGGATTTACACCAAAGAAAGATTTTTCTTAACAGATATTGGCTTCGGCAATTTGTCAATACGTCTGAAAACTATTCCGACAATTTTTTCTTCATTCTTTTCTACTTTCCTTTTCTATAGGCTTCGTATTACATTACCATTAAATATTGTCGATACTTTTAAAAGACCGAACACAAAAAAGAAGCTGCTAAAAAACGGAGGAGACATTTTTGTCTCCAAAAGTATAAAAGTATCGGGGGGAGTCGCGTTGAAAGTTGGAATAATTACGTGATGAAAGCCTGGCTGAAATTTTTAAATTGTAATAATAATGATGGGCAACAATAAAAAAGAATGGTGGAGGAAGAGTGGGCTGGAAATTGTACAAACGGTCGTTTATTTTTGAAAAGGGGGCAAACTTTTTCGCAACTTTCCATCTCGTACGTCGTTTTTCTCGCAATGTTTTTCTTTTTCGAGGGGAGTTTGTTTTATTATTATTATCTAAAAAAAGAGGAGCTAAAATTAATTTATTTATAAACATTTGACTCATCTGATAAAAAGTTTTTTTTTTAAATTAATGGCCGAAGTTCGTCACCGTTTCATCATAATTTTAAATTTGCCAAATAAATCTATTGTAAGTTTGATGACAACAATGCCGGTTCAATATTAAAAGTGGTAAGAGATAATTGCGCGAGGAGGAAAAATTTCAAAAAATTCACTGATTCGCAAGATTGTATTTTTAAGACTTTTGCAAGTTTCGTTCGGCAGCAAAACGGTATTATAAATGTATCATATAACTTTTCATGAATTTTAATGAACAGAATAATTCAAACTTTCTAATTGCGTTAAGCTGAACCATTGAGAAGATGAACAGGAACAGGAAGGTTTCGTATTATTACAGCCGTCTTTGTTTTTTTTTTGCACTGAATAAGTGACCTGTAAAAAATACGATAATTGTAGGAACAATCAAAATATTGCTTGCATTAATTAGCATCGCTTACGAATTGAAATAAATTTATTTGATATTAATTAGACTGCTGCTAACTTATTGTTTGTTTTTAATGATTAATCCTTGGAGGAATAAAATCGCCACTACGTAACAGAAAGTGAGACGTGGGGTTTATACAAAATTACAAGACCCGGTATTTCTAATCCAAATGCACGTGGAACAAAAATAAATTAAACTTTAAATTGTATTAACTGTTTATTAACAATTTTTGAGTTAATGCAATTGCAAAAAAAATTTACTTGTAAAATGATATGAAACGTTTTGGGCTGATACTTCGATATGAATCGCGAACGTGTTCTATATCGCAACAAATTTCCTTATTATAATAACAAACTGAACGTTGCTTTTCTTTACGATTACCTTCAACCCCCCAAAACCTATTTAATATAGGGGGAGCCCACATTAAAATGTTGTAAAAAAGCAAAATTACGGCAGAGATTTATGTGTAATAAACTTATTTAATACAAGTTATATTATTTTCATATTTTTTTTTCTTACCTTTTACCCTCCTTAAATTATTTCGTTCGAAGAGGTATGGCGTTCATCTCCGAGGGAAAAGATTTAATAAAGCTGATACTCGAGCTATACAAAAAAAAGAAAAAAGTTTAAATAATCTGTTACGTTTTTTTTGTTTCCAGTTAAATAATGATATAAATAATCAGCTTGAAGATGATGATGTTGCTAAAAGTATCTTCTTAAACAGTTTCGGTGTCATTAAACTCTCTCTTGCATTTCATTCCGCTTTAATACACCTTGAACTATGTAGTTTTGTGAATGTTTATTGGCGCTCGTTTGGTGTTGGGTAAGAATTGTGCAGATAAAAAGAAAAGGTTGTATGATGATGATGATGATTGTGCTGATAACTCTTTGTGGACTTATTGCACAGCTGAATTGCGCCGTCGAGATGAATTTTCATTATCCGTTCAGGAATTTTGAAGAATATTTTTACGATTCGGGAGGACGTAAAAGTTAAAAAACGACATGACGAAGAAGATGTCGTATGGAATATGATCCATCTGGATTACGATACTAGTGGAACTCTTAAAAATTGCAGCAACTATAAATTCTTCCCTTTTTATTAAATATCAAGATACTTTTCCTTCTCTGATTATATTGTTTACTACATAGACATCAATTCGAGATTTACGATTATTAAACGGATCTAATCCGGAACGAAAATCTTTACGATATTATTATTACCAGTTTTTCTTTATATAGATAGCTGGTTTAAGACAATCCTCGATTATACTTTTTCTTCGTTCACTCATCTATCCTTATAACCATTTTCCCATCCTCTGATAAAAGTTCTTCTCCTATCATCTCACATCTATTATAACTTTCTGACATTTATTATGGTATCCATTTTTTTTTCGCTAAATCTCGTCTTTTTTGCTGTTCCTAATTACCGAGATTTAATTTCTCTCTATTTTGTTTAATAAACGTTATTTAAATCCATCATGGATCATCCTATTGTTGCTGTTGTTTAAAAATGTCTTTGATGATCCTAACAATTGCCCTGATAGAATGACGGAAAATTCTATATTACTATTGCCTAAGGTACTTGCATCAAACAACTGATTACATTGTTTTATTTTAGACCATCATCATCATCATCAGCGTAATGTCAATAACGAACTGACACGTAACAATGAGTACGTCCATCAATACGGTGGGCCCTTTAGGGGAGTGTTGATGGCGTTAAATTTGAAAATTATTTATCACTAATTGCATATTAAATGGAAGTTTGCACGTTATATTGTGAAAATATTTGATTATGAAATTCGGTAATAATTATTTGTGTTTTAATAAATCGCCATTATCATCGACCCTCATTTCGTATCATAATTCAAATGCCACCCCAGTCACTTACAGTTTATAACAATTAATAACCGATCGAAAATGATTTTTTTTATCAAGACCTTTTAATTACTCGACCGAAATCATTTATTATTAATTACGTTTACTACGATTCGTTTATTGAAACGGAGTGATTTTGAAATTTCATTTCTAGACCGCAAATATTAGATATATGCATCGATACTGTTCGGGAAAATGTAATCAATGTTATGTTATAATGCAGTTTGAAACGAATTCGTCGAGGATTTCATTAAGTTTATTTTTGTTGTGCGTTAACGTTACATTTAATTCGAGTGCATTTTATTAACGATTTTGCGGCAAATTAGATTATTTCGAATTAATTATATGTGGATAGCGTTCGATTTAAAATGCAAACCCTACTTGTTATTATATAAATGTAGAGGGCTCATATTATGTGGAGCAAATTTTCCAAATTCGTCATCATCATCATCGACGGGCATTGGCCAAATGATTATCGTGTTTAAATAATTACACGGTAAACAAGGACCATCCACAAATTCAATTAATGCAAATGTTACAAATATAATATAAACAATCTGGATAATGACTATTTTCAATCCGTTCCATTCGAGGATCGTTATCGATATCAATATTTGATTATACATAGGCGGGCTACGCCTTTTGTTAGACGGCTTCCTTTTCTAGATTGCACACCAAACCAATGGAGCGAAGGTAGCAAATGGATCGGTTTCTTCATTTAGACGTACAACATATTGCAATGTTAACGGCCGATAGGTTCTGATCACGCGAACGCGGTGAATTATCCACGTTTTATGAAAATTTTTAATTAACATTAATTATTTCGTTTGCACAAATCTTGATTTAATTCCAACGTTCACAAACATGCGATTCAATTATAAATTAATGACGAATTTTATTTTCCACGAAAAGCGAAATTCAATTTGCGAACGATGGAGAAATTGGCGAGTTTTTTAACCAAATGTTATTTGATTTTCGATATCCGGTGATCAAATAATACGTCAGTTTGATCTGGAAAGAATTAGTCAATTGGTGACGGTCAGTTGTCCCACCTGAATTTTAGTGGTAACTAAATCATTCCTTTTGATAGCCTGTTGTCATCAATTTTGCTATAACACAATTTCGTTTTATTGAAATTCGCGCAAGTTATTTAAATGCAAATCACTTAAAATCGTTTAGAATCGATTAGTTAATTACGAAGCAATTCTATCAAAAAAAACCTTTTTTATAATATATAAATGGTTAACGAAACTGTGGTTTCTAAATTTCTTAAAGTGCATTAATTTTCGTGGCCAAAGAATGGGACTGGTGTATCGAAAGGGCTTCGTGTAAACCCTTTTGCCTCTGTGTGCGATGTGATAGCGTTGAAATAACAAACCGAACGTTGCATATTAGGCATGAACGTTGACGGGATTAAATCGGACCGTAACTAATGTGATAAGGTATACATATTGGTTGTATTTTGCGGTGTAGATATCGCCGAACTCGACAAACCTACTATTATTATGCGGTTTTTGCATATTCCGCTCGTCGTGTTTAACGTTTATGCCGCCATCAACGGGACAATAATGCATTTGATTAGGTAACAAACATGATCGTTATCGTCGTATAATTTCGATTGTCCAACTTTTTTTTGTATCAATCCAAAAAGTTACGTTTACGTTTCAATCAAACGATTTTAATCAAAAGTTTCAATGATTTACGTATCCAGAGGTTTATGATACCTTCATAATGGTTAGATGGTTTGGATAACGGTGATGATAAAATAATTTTCTTCTATTTTCACACAATAAAATTAGAACATTATGGATACTATCTCACAGAAATGAAATGACGCATTTGTCAGTTCGCTCTTTGAACTTACGTTTCGTGCTGTTGATTTTATTTCTGTTTGGCAATTCCAAACGTTGGGAAATTATAAATGTACACCTTTTAGGCAAAAAAGTAAAGCGAACGTTGTCGTTTCATTAAATACCTACCTTCAAACCGTATACGCACAGTCGTACATACAATTAAATCCAACATAATAATTTTGAAAAGGGATGTTGTTGTTTTATGAAATTTGCACTGCTAAAAGATAATAAAGACAGGCAAAGAAAAATTGAAATGGGATAGAGGATGGGAAAGGTCCAGTTATTTTAATTATCAGCGCTATCAAATTATCCTCCTCAGGTAATGTTTTATCTTTCAAACATTACCACTTTCCATTCATTTTTATTCGCATATGTAATTAATTATACTGACAAAACCATTAATGCATTAGAGCAACTTTTTTTGTTGGACGCCGTTCTGTAATTTGCAAATTACGCGAAATTATAAAGTGATTGATATTATGATTTGCGTTTTTATCGAAATGAACGTCATCATTAGAATTTGATTAATGAAAAGCAATTTTAATTAATTAATTGTAATGCTAAAAGTTTAAAATAAATCTTTTAATCATCCTAAATTTACAAAATGATTAAAATTAGTAGCAAAGTATTTGTACTTGAGCAATTTGACGAAAACACGTCCACACCATTTTTATTCTTGAATGATTTGCTGTAAAAACTGCTTTCACGAATGAGCGACAAAAAAGGCACAATGAAAATAGATTAAAAAAGTATTTGACACCATAAAGAAGCGTTAATTTAAATATAAATATTAAATTACCTCCATTCAATTACACGCCGTAATTTGATGTTTACCTTGTTGTGTTACAAAATAATTACCGTCTCGTTATATTTTTACATTAAACTTTAATTTTGTAGTGCACGAAGAAGAGGCAACGAATGAACTACAACGATTAATTTTCATGTCATTTTTTCGATGACGTAACATACGGTAAAGTGGATTTTAATAATAATTGGTTCATTTTTATCTTATTAAGAGCGTTATTATTATACTCATGAGTTTTTGCAACGTAATTTTGAATAATTTCATGTCAAACATGTAAAAAAGTGAATAAAAGGAAGCAAAAATGAAACTGTGAATATAGTGAAGTGTAATTTAGCACCGTAGGAACAGAAAGGAAAATAGAAAGAGGAATTTCAATATGTTTTTAATACAGCGATTCCACTTCAGGATATTAAAATACGATTCCTTTGCAATAAAGTTCAATTCTTTTGCACAAATTTAAATGACAAGAAGGCCAAGCTGAAGCATATAATGCAGATGAAAAGTGTTGAATTTAACCAGCCACATACAAGTTGGAAAATATTTTGTTGGGAGAAAATTAGGTAGAGGCAAACAACTTTGAAAAGAAAAATAATTGGAAATCAGAAATTCGAAATGAATGATTGAAACTTTAAATTCAATTACAGATTTATTGATTCAATCGTACTTTCATAAAATTCTCTTTGCGTTTTGAATTAAATGATTTCTTAACATATTCATTCATCAAGTCGCAAACTTCGTCATCGTATTTACAATTAGTAAGATTCTGTTTTCAACATCGTTATTAATTATTCTTGTTCCTTTTTTTCGTTATTTTATAATAAACTTTTCAAATATATTTACAATAAGGTGATCAACAAATTTGGGCAAATTTATTATTATTTTACAAACCATTTGGCTGGATTATTTTCTCAAGTGTCCAGTGAAATAGTTTGCAACAAAGAATTGGATTAACAAAAAAAAACAGATTCATAAATTGTATTCAATAAATTAACAATAAAATCTTTTCCATAACGATGAGTGTCTTTTTTATGAATAATAAAATTCCTTTACCTTTAATTATTCCTATTATATACAAAATATTAATTATCTAACATTATCCATTCCAATTTAATCTCGTTTATTACTTTGTGCATCACGCTCCTCTTTATTAAATATTTTCTTTGTTATAAAATACACGGCCGGATATGGTTATTAAAAATGACACTCAGACACTCATTAGTTTAACAAAGTACCCAGATAATAATATCATATTATTTAGTTGCTAGAAATAATGAATCTTTTTCACTTTGAAAAATTATCGAATTTAATTAACTAACAAACAGATTAAATCGGTTCACTTTTATCCCATCACCTTTCGCACCATTTTACAGCAGTCGTCCATTTTACGGGGTCAACTTGTAAAAAGAAAAGTGGGAAAACAAACAATTTTTATGTCACTGCACAATTGATAAATTTAAACTTTCCAAGAACAAAGAGCTCTCTCTCAAAGGATTGATTTGACGATTGCACCGCAATAATGCCGTATTATCGATTCTTTTGCGGGGGGAACGAAGTAGTAGCCCATTTCAAACACCACGACTCATTCCCATTTCTGTCCACGTAAATCGTTGTTCCGTTTCTTCTTTTCATTTATTATCCTTCGCCGGCCCGTTCTTTTAATCATTTTAAGATTGCAGCTGAATTTTTCGCTGCAAGAGGGGAAAAAATTTGGAAACAATTAAAATTCCAATTAAATTTTAAATGGACGAATGTAAACAATTAGAAAATAGGAACGTAAAGTACGTGAAAAGAAAATGCTACAACTAAATTCTTTCCTCCTTGCAGCTGGTATAAATTGTAAGTAGTTAAACTCATTTAATATTAATGAAGTTGCTGCTTTAGCTTTTTTGCACTTTTCGAGGGAAAAGGTTCCTCATTTGACCCGCAAAGTCCAAGCAGGAAAAAGGAAAAGGCTCAACTTCGACTGCTTCCTGTTAGTTAGTTTGCCAAACATCTTTTCGCTCGCTTTTTTGTCGTTGTTTTGTTGTTGTTGTACTGCTACAAAAAATCTTTCTATTTGAATGTAAAGACTCGAACGAATTGCATCTGGGTCCTTTCGAATAGATCGATTCGACTCACAATATATGTACCGAAACGAGTTTGGTTTATTTACATTTTTTTTCTGCTTGAACCATAAATTGAATTTTTGATTGGAATTTAATCGAAACTTTTTTAATCGACAACTTAATTATTTAATTTACCTTTTTAAACAAGTGGAACGGTGCTTTATTAATAAAGGTGAGAGCGTTCGCAGATTTATTATGCCCGCAAAAAAGCGACATGCATTTTTGAGGTCAAATATAGAATTTTTCCATTTTCAAACAACATGAATTTTAAAACAAAAATTGCTAACCAGGAATAGGGAAATTACTGCGTTTGATTTTTTCGTTGGTTTACCTTAAAGGTAACGTATTAAGATTAAAAGTTTCGAATGGTTTTCCATCTTTTCCGCACGTTTCGGATTGTTCTTGAATTATTTACACTGTTGCTGTAAACGTACACATTCATCCTTTAACACAATAAAAACGCACTTATTTCTGGAGTTTCTCTCTCTTTTAACCCACTTCCTGTTTTCCTTTTTATCCATAATAAATGTACACCAGTTTTACTCGTAATATTGTACGAGTTCCCCATTTTCGCACGCAGTTTATATATGAAAAATTTCCGCACATTTTCTTTTTCGCTTCTTGCTGTTGATGTTGTTGTCGGTAGTGGCGATCCTTGTTCATATTACCCCTTTTTATTCCTTGTTATTATTATCGTTTCTCGTATTCTAAACGTGCTTTACATTCGTGATGTTCCTTCGAAAAAGTTTCACACACGTGTGTATGTGGATTATTATTATGTTGTTGGTTATTTTTATGGTCCCACTAGGACGACGAACACGCTCAAAAGGAAAGCGGTTAGCGGATACTCCAAACGTAGCTGACCTCCGTGTTGCATTGCAGCTGGATGTTCTCCTGAAACATAGAGAAATTCCTATAAATATCCGCAGAAGCGTAGAAAAATGTGTATTCTACAACAAAAAAACGGGAAAGAAATGATTTATTACCGACATTATATTCGTATCGCTTGTTAAGTGAACGTTTTGCGAAAAAGAATTTATAAGATTTTCCTTTTTCTTGCAAGTAGAAATATCAAACGGATGTTTGTGTTGAAGTGAGATGGGGGAGTGGGAAGAAGACGTGATGAAAATCGTGTTAAAATGTAAATAACACGTGACTGTTAAATGGCTAATTTAACAGTTGTGGAAAACTAAAAGATGTTGAAGATTTCAAATGGGAAAAGTTTACGAAGATGGAATAAAGTAATGCTAATTAATTGTTGCTGTTGCAGATTGAAGACAGCTGAAGGAATTCTTTTAAAAATAAGTTCTATTCTACTCTTTGTGGTAATTTTCAGGGATTTTCGAATTATTTAAAATCGATTAACGTGCGAAACCCAAAAACGTCAAACCAAAAGCTGAACTTTAATAATGAGTTTGATCGTCGTTGAGGTAGGTTAAGAAACTATTTGATTTACATTCCATCACTGTCCATAAAAATCATCGTGACGTTTTCAGTAAAATTAAACACGTGTCGCATGTCCAAGAGTAAAAAGTAAAAAGGTGTAAGTAAGTTGAAATCTGACAAATGAAATGAAACGGTATCGCGAACGGTCAGCAAATAAATGAAAAGTAAGGTTTCGAGGAAACAGTTGGCAACAACACAAAAAGAAAGAGTGGAAAATGTCCAATCCTTCTCAAAGAATTTACCCGTCGGGACGACAGAAGAAGTGTTTTACAAGCGTACTGGGGGGGTTTCGTTCACTAGCTGCAATTGCCAACTTAAACCAAGATGGATGTTCGTGCGGACTTACATTTGGACAAACCCAACGATAAAAAGGAATCGATGGATGCGATATTTTTTGCAAAAGGTCTTCCTGTTAAAAACCCTGGAGACTTTTTTCGAAAAGAAAAAAGGACGTGCCTCGGACATAATGCAGTAAGTGCTGCCGGGCATATCTTTAGTTTATGTTCATGTACAACCTGCAGAACTTTTTTTAGCAAGGCGTTTTTATCAAAAGTTTTCTTGGTTTTTTGATTCATGCTATCCCGTTAATTAAATGGAACAGTTTCCACGAATTCATTTTTCTTACACTTCATCAAGAGGAAAATGTTTTTAATAATAATTTACAGCAATGTGTTTTGAACAACAGCAACAACTGTTTGAAGTACATACATTCATGTGGAGGTGGATTCTGTGCCACTCATATTTTATCCGGTTACAACTACAGACGTATATAAATAAGTAAATTTTCCCACTTCCGTCCCCTTTAAAAACCATCATGAAATAAAACAGTCGGCCAACGAAATTCGTTTTAAGAGCGATGGAAATTTCAAAAATTTAATAAACAAAACGGAAAAACTAAAGGAAACTATTTCCTCTTTGGTGCATACCCCATACGTTTTTATTTTTTTTTTCTAGCTCACATATACAATTAAGATGTATAATTTTAATTAGTTTTTTTGCTGGATTGTAATAATGGCTAAACCCTGGAAAACTAAATTTATTTAATTATTTTTCTTGCTCTTGGTGGGTAGGTTTTAAATAATTATTCAAGCCATTCATATAGTGCGGTCCGTTTTATTAATGGCTCGCATACCTCCTTTTTTGTGTTGTTGCTCATGTTCTAATTAAATGTTTATCAAATGAAATGTTGCCGATTTTAATATGGAAAATTTTATATTTATTTATTGCACGAACTCACAAAAAGACTGAAAGGTCGCACTGAACTTGCAAATTTTAAATTAAATTTATTTGCTGTCGCAATTATCCAAAAACCAAAAAACGACCCAAATTAAATGCACGTGCGGACAAATTGTTAATAAAAATGTTTATGAAAATCCAAAATGTAATTTAAATATAAGATGAAAGATGCAGTTTTAAGGGATGTCTTTTTACTATCACTTTGTGCCTCCAGCTTCCATAATATGTACGTAGACTATAATAGGATGTTTTCTAGTTCAAAAGGTCACAATAGACGTGGATGTAATCAACATAAACCAAAGTCAAAGGAAAATCCAAACAGAGAATCAAAAGTCGAAAGTCAGAGCGAGAGAGACAGAGAGAAGAGATTTCTTTATTTATTAACTTATAAATTGCAATAAATTTAAAATTGCAAAAAATAAAAGATTCTTCTCTTTGTGCACACTTTTTCCTTATCCTCCTCATCATTTCTTTGTGTACCAATTCTCGGTATCAAATCTTCCTCCTTTTTATGCCTACATTTCTTCCACCACGATCGTAAACAAAAAGAGAGAATCATAGGGGGTGAAATGACAAATGGCGAATAATTTTGTAAAGTTGTCGAAGTCGTACGAATAAATCAACGAGACCGTATGCAAATATCCATTGAAATTCGCTAAAGGTAGCTCTTAGCTACGTGTTCCAAATAATTTTTCCACGAAGAATAAATATATCCATCAAAAATTCAAATTCTCACTCTTGTATTATTATTGTTATTAAGAAAGTATAAAAATCAAACTTTCATATAATATATATATATATATATATATTATACACAAGAAATTCCTTCTCCATTTGGACTTTTTTTTTGCATTCCGCAACGAAACGAAGAGGAAAAGATTGAAGTTAAACTAGATTTTTCGTACACAAGTAACTGAAAATGCGTTTCTGGCTAGTTGATTAATAATTTATACTGGAGCATGTGTAACAAGTAAGAGGGAATCCTCATCTCGGACTTTTCAAATAGTCTTCCTGTAATGTATCAAAAATTCAGTGGGAACATTAGCATGAACCCCAATTCAAAACATTTCTAATGAACTCCCTTTTTACCATCCAAGAGGAAAAATTAACTGCTGTGAAAACTTGGTACTTGTTAATCCGGGTTTAACTTTTCATATTGCCGAGATTTAACTGCCAATTACTCTGTTAATAATTATTGATCGAGAATTGTGCGTTAATTCAAAAATGTACAATTAAGTAATTAATTATAATAATTAAATTATAGCACTTCCTAATTAAAGAAACGGCCAATTACAAGAGCCCGGGTAGCTCAGTCGGTAGAGCATTGGACTTTTAATCCAAGGGTCCAGGGTTCAAGTCCCTGCTCGGGCGATACAATTTTTCTTTTCTGCTTAAACCGATCTTCTCTTTTATCTCTTATAATATAGACAATAATTATTTTAACAACAACGAATTGTTAGTAAATTTGCGAATAATTCTGCTAATAAATTGTTAGTTTGTCTTCCGAGCATAACTATAAAAAACTGTTGTTTAAAACTATTTAATGTACGTAATCTTAAGATTACAACCGCATTTATTTTATGCCCTATTTTCCGTCATTATTCTTTTTTTAGTTCGTTCTGGTTTCGCAATAAAATCGATTTTGCGGGTATAATTTTTGCTAATAAAATGAACGAAATGCGGAACTCAAAGTGAATGTCTATTATCATTTCGGTTTTGGTACATGTTTGAAAAAAAGAGGAAATGAAAGAGAGGTATTATGTCACAAACACAATTGCCGTTATAATGGCCATAATAATGGTTACGCAGTAGTTTTTGTGAACGTTTTATTTATTTATAAGCAACGAAAGGAATGATTAAAAATTGGAAATTTTAATTTTAATTTAAGATACTTTTGAAGACGTTCGAACTGTTCGAATCCAATTATTGTGATCCAGTTTTTGTTGATACTCATTAGCGTTAATTATTTTTAGCAGTTGGTGATCTTTTGTTAATAACGCCTCAACAAATTAGTGTTTTTATTGAATCAAACAACTATAAGAAAACAAAATAAACCATTAGAAGATTTATTATTTCCTTTCATCTAAAACTCAACTTTTTTTTCAGGTTCTACCATCGCCGCTGTTCTGCAGAAATTAATTTGATTCCATTCTATCGAAAGTTCTTATTCCTGTTCGACATCCATTAGGTTTGATTAAAACTTAGTTCCATTACACCATATTTACAATTTTTTCTGTGTGCAATTTCTGCTCCGGGACGTATTCGCAATGAACCGATCTCATCCTATGATTCTTTAATGTGGTATTATATCGGAAAATGGTGCCATCAAATAAGAAAATCCACGTTTTTAACTGTACGATTTGTCGGTAATAGAATATCGAGAATGGATTTTACTTTTGATAAAACGATGAAGAAAATGAATGAGAACCAAACAAAAAATCAAAAAGGGAGTAATAGAAAGAGAACAAGAAAATAGTGAGAGTAATCGATACTATTTTTACCTACAAGTTTTTAAGTAGTTCATATTTGATGGTACATGTTTTATGATAAAGTTGAAAATGATTTCTGTTCTTTATAAAACTCGTTTATAATTTAAGTTAAAAATTGGAAGTTACAAATCGAAGAACGAAGGGAATAAAAAGATTACAATTGATTCTTTGTTATTATTTGCAAGTATTACCACCTACTATTTGCTGTACACTCCGGAAACAATGGAGAATCAAAATCGAATCTGGAGCATCTACGCGAATGAATAATAATTGGAAAATAACGAATTAAAAAGTGAGAAAGAAAGAGGAAGTGGTGTATGAAAAGGAAATGCAATTTACTCGAATGGTAATCTGCACAATTTTAAAAGCGGTATTATAAATCATTGTGTCAACGATTCGGATGTTATACCGTTTACCAACGGCTAAAGTCGTTCTATTATATAAATGCAATCAAAGAAAAAATTTAGGAGAAAATCCAATTTAATAATGAGCTTGTAAATAATTATATGCACATTTTTAATTAGAATGCTTTTGGCACAAAGCAAAGAAAAACGTCTTCCTTGACCCCATTCTGTCCTCCAGTTTTGCCTGTTCCACACAATTCATTGTGTTTTAATTTGCGTTCAGTTTTGTTCATCTAATGACTTTGAAATAAATCCAATAAAATCTCTTTTTTTTGCTTTCTTGTCCTATCGCTGGCTGTTGCTATTTCACAAACTTTATTCTTTGTTTATTGGTACATTCGTTTCTCCAGGCATCAATTAATTCATACATATGAAACGATTGCGAAACTTTTAATACGGATCGCAATTCTGCTCGTTTCTCTCTCTGTCCATCTAGTTTTTTGCTATTAATAATAAATCAAAAATGTCATTTTCATTTAGTAGTAAATTTACATTTAGTTGGATTCGCATACGATGTGATTTAGCAAACAATTCGGATGAATAAAAAATTAAGCGATTCGCAAACTCGTTCAAATTTGTTAAATATCAATTGTTATATTGTATAATAACATTTACAATTATCAAATGACCTACTTGAATAAAAATTAGGCGATTACTTTTAATTAAAATTACCTGGCGAATAAACGTACGAACAATTTAGGTAGCAGTAAAATGATGATGGTGATGATAATAAAAAAGGGGTTACATTACAAAAGCTCGTATTATACATTATGATAAAATCCACAACGATACATATGCAGTAATAACGATTCGTGCACAATAAAATTGCCATTAATTTCGCATAAAATACTATTAAAGCCATTTAAATAATGATTATTAATATTAATTTTTGCAGCAATACGAGCCTATCGTTAGACGTAATTCAAGCATAAATTTCATTTAAGCGAACAACATTGCCAACAAACAATGAACTTTAAGTAAAACCATTTAATCTCTTGCAGCAGAAGGTGCAGGAGGAAAATTATTCTCTCTGTATGACCCCCGTAACACGAAACGTTTAAAATTGCGTTTGAGCGCCTATTTAAATAATTCCTTTGCTATCTACCATTTAAATTTTTTAATAAATTCCACTTCCAACCGTTCCGCAGCAATAATTTCAATTTATTTATTACAAACGACACACACCTATGCAGTGTTATTTGTTTATTATAACATTAATGCCATTTCATTGCGTCATAATTAAGATTTTATCACCAGTTTCGTTTTGAATTTTCATAGAAAACAATCAATCAATCTCTCTATTGCAGAGTTTTAAACAGTTTCCCAACTGATTATAAGCAAGTACGAAATTAAATTCGAGCTCGAAGGATTCGCGAGTGACATTATACAAAATAAAAATCATCGCGAAACTTTATTGTTACACGCGAGAGGAAAGTTTTAACTTATACAATATAATATTTATCTCTGAAAATATTAGCATCAGTTTTAATGTTTGAACTGGAAAATTTTATTATGTACGGTTGGGGGTGCGTGCAACTTGACGTTTCCCATTTTTGCGAGAGATAAATAGCAAGACATTGTCTTGACGAGTTAAGGGATAATTATTATCCGCGAGTGGAAAAGTTGGTAAATTTTGGCGTAATCGTGACTGAAACGTTTTAACTTTGCCACTGATACACATCAATATTAATGTGTAATTATTATTCCTTTTTTTTTTCATCGGTTTATATTACAACTAATTAAATTTTTGTTAATTAAACTCTCGAGTCGTTAGAAGTGATAAGTATGCTTTTGTAGTGTTATCGTTTGGGAATTTTGATCCGCTTTTACACGTTTATAAATTTCATTGATAACACATATAATAAGGATAAATGCACGGTCCTTTATATCCTTACCACGATACGGATTTGTCGAGGATTACGAATGCTGGATTCAATTGAAAGCTTTGGGGAATCCGGTGGCAAAGTCATAAATTGGGTGATACGATTCATTCGAGTGTTATCGAGCAATTATTTTGTAAAATAGCAGAAAATTTTGATTTCCGAATGAACTTTGTATCGAAGAAAGAAAAAAAAAAGATGCGTGCTAATATTTAGAAATAAATCTAAATTAAGGGCAAAAATCATTTGTATCAGTCTTACCGCTATAATATGAAAAATAAAGAGGGAATATGTCGGAAAGGTCTTTATATTCGTACGTTACCATCGACTGTTTCCCTTTCTGGCAGATCAAGGCCAAACGGCAACCAGGAAATGAAATTGATGGAAAAACATATCAAAGTAAACGAGGCAGTAAAATAGGTAAAGGCCATATCAATTATTCACCAGCGAAAGTGAAAAGAAATAGAAACGATTCGCCGTGATGGAAGGATAAAGAAGACCAAAGAAGAGGAAATAAACGAAGGAAGGCATCAGGAATCAAATGCAAAGCGATAAAATACACGGTTCGGGCAATTTCTCACCCAAGAAATCGGGGCCGACGATGAGGAGAGAAACAATTTCGTTCCATTATTAATTATAGACCAATTAACGTAACCATTATCTCGAGGTTAATTAAGGATGGGAAGATTTCCTTTTTTCTTTCAGTCGTTCACATTTTCTTCCTTCACTCCCGTTTCTCCTGCTTTTCTTTTGCGTGTGTCAGTGATAGGAAAGACTTAAAATTTGTTCCGGACCAAATTGGTTTTCCTTATCTATACGTTCCATTCTATTATTCCATGTCAAACATTTGTAACATCGTGGAATTCTAGCTGGCAAGAAAAAAACGAGAAGAAGTGAGGAAGAAATGTGTGTGTGAGTGGGCGATTCCTTTCGCGAAATCTCCTTTTTCTTGCTCTCTACCTACTCGAATTGGAAAATTCATGATGTTCGAAAAAGGAAGTATTTTAAAGAGCGGAAAATGGGAACGAGTGAAAGTTTATTATTCCAACTAAATTGCGACTAATCTTTCAAATTTATACTGCCAATCCAATCGTTTGCTATTTCTTCCATTTTATTATTATTATTAGCGGCTAGATATAACTTATTTCCCACATGGAAAATTTTGTTTGTTTTTCAAGGAAGAGAATCCCGAACGGTTATAATACTGATAAATCTTATTTTCTCGCCACTATGTCCGTTTCATATAAACATGAGACGCAGCGATCGTTGTTATTTCTTGTTACCTTATTCCTTCACATTCTTTGGATGTGTTTTTCGCAATTTGTAGTTTTCTTTTGATATTAGAAACCATAGCAAATAAGCAAACGGGAAAAGGGAACAAAAAAGAGGACCACCGAAATAGTTGGAATAGCACCGACGACCGAAATTAGGTAATCCGGTTCTTGCGGTCTTTCGAAACAATTTATTACCCACATTGTCTGTTTTAGCCACCCCGGCACCCTGCATCTATCTGTCAATGGTATCTTCCTATTTGAGCAGACGATTTATTTCAATCAAACAAAAACTCCGTTGACACAACGCAGATGAACGACCCGTAAAAGATGCTCGCTTTCCAACCAAGATTCATCTCTTAAGTAATGAAGCAATTTTTCCTAAAGCCCGAGAGAAACTGTTTCAAAGATTCGCCACGAATTTATTAATAACAGTTTGTGATATTTTGCTTTTATAAAAGAACTTTCCCAATAGGAAATTTCAACAATTTCCCCAGCACAACAAACGCTAATCCTAAATTTTAAGGTCTCTTTAGTTGCTGATTAGCAAATTTTATGTTTTATAACCTAATCCAATTTACGATCCATAAAGATTTATGGTAACCTTCATCGATGACGTTCGATTAACGGATCGACAAACCTCTATGTGTAACCGGAAATCCAGGAAACTACACGCTAAAAGGAAACCGACAATATTTGTCGCACGAAACTAAAGCACGAAGGAATAATGGTGGAAAAAGAATAGAATGAAAGGAATCTATAGTATTACTATTATAGGTGAGATGGAAGAAGAAATCTGTCACGAACCGGTCGTAAAAAGTGTACCGGTAAAATGGAATGAGCGTTTTCGCTCTTTTCTCTTTTTCTTTATGGAATCGTCATATTGATTTAGGTGTACAACTCCCGGAGAAATAAGAGAAAGAAAACGCAAAAGTGTCAATTCGGACGCGTCATTTCATAAAGAAAATTGGAAAAATTCGGGACAACACAAAAAGAAGAAAAAAGGAAAGCGAAAGACGCGATAAGAAAAATAATCGTCACACGAATACAACCCCAGAAAAACACAAAAGAATATGATGACTTACCTTAAGAATGGAACAATAAGATTTCCTCTTTTTTATGCAAAGAATCAAGGAATAAAACGGAGTCTTTTATTTTCACGAATTCACGCCTGAACTTTTCCACCTTATTGTTGTCATTATCATCGAATATCATCTGTATTCCTTATCATAATAATTTCCACTTGCCGAAACGCACGTCACATTTAACGTTAGATCAATGCCAACCAAATTTCTCCATTTCCTCAAGTTTCACACGCCCACAGAGAAAATCAAGAAACTTTAATAGAAATAAATCCTCGCTCGAACAAAATTTTGCATCCGAAATTATTCACTCGTTTCCAACGCCTTGCACATTACTCGTACACATATTTCAATGGGGGGGGGGGGGGGGGGGAAATAATAATTGAGAAATCTGCAACTTGGAATATTGCATTCATCGTCGTACGAGTGTTATATTGTGCGGGGGCCAAAACACGGAAGGAAGTCTTAATATGATATATAGTTCCGAAATATGCCGGAAACTGGTTTTTGACTTCGACTACAAACTAACTGCTACAAACTATACATACTATCACCCATAGAGAGTGTATAAGTTATAATACGTTGTGGAAAACGTGCACCTGGGAAATTACGATGTAACAACACACATTGTTAAATTTCCAACAAAAACGTTCGAAGAGCTCCGTTTTTAACTGCTTATTTTCGAGCTGTTAATAAGAGTGTTTGGAGAAATAATCTCGGCGGCGATTATATCCTAATCTCCATAAACACTCCTTTAATTGATGAACAAATTTCCCATCAAAGACGGTTAATCCGTTATTAATTGCCATCGTTAAGGCATATTTAAGCGATTAACACGAGGAATTGCAATAATTTAATCAATTTATAGCTAAATGAAAAGGACGTTCAGAATGTATTCTACAAGTGACCGTTTAGCGAAAATTTCGTCCACCTCAATTTGAAGAATGAATAAATAATTGCGACTAGTCTTTCGGTTTTGCATTAAATTCGATAAAGTTTAATTAATTTATATTAAAGTTATAAGTTTCAAATTACGTTATTTACATTTTAGAACATGCGCATTAATAAAATTTATAGTTATTAACGAAATGTGTAAATATGTATTGTTTACAGTTTGCAAATTATTTATTAATAATGTAATTTATTTAAAAAGAGACACATTATTGGATTGCCATTTAATTAATTTAAATTTGATAGTTTTTTTTTCGGGTTTAGTGTACTATTTGCCTTTCAATATTATTACAAAATTTGACACGAAGAACAAAAATAATGCAAAATTTTAATAATGGCATTTATAAAACAAGGAAATATAAAAAAATGGGTTAATATTATTGCTGGTTTTCAATGGAGTTAAATCGACGAATGAACAACATCTCTGTAATGGTACTATGGAGGAATTCACCAGAGGAACAAAAAGCCACGGTCGTATATTTATAAGGCAATAATGTAATACAAAAAGGTTTGTAATGTAAGGTAATGAACTAATCGTTCGATAATAAACCCAAAAGATGCGATTAAAAATTATTTTGTTGCAGATGATTATATGGAATGAAGACAAAAGTTTTGGCTCTTAACAAACAAGTTTCGTCACTTGTCGGACAGTATCATCTTAATAAGTAATCGTCCATTTATTTGCTTCCTATTAAAAGTTGATAAAATTAAAGAATCGTTGTTGATGATTAACTATATTGGCATCAGAAGAATGAGATAAAAACGAGATAGTAATAGAAAGAGTTAAGATGTTTTAGTAACAGCAGCCGAAACTAGCATCAGTTGAACGTGTTATTTACTCTACGTAACATAAACTAGCTTACTGAAATATCGTGTGCACGAATTTACTTTCGGCTGCATTAAAACGTCAGCCCTCCTTCCATACGGAAGAGACGGTAAACAGTTTCACGTAATACGTATTACTTTTATTTGAGGGGTGGAAAAAGAGAGGAACTAGAGAAAAGTGGCTGAAAAATGGCGTTTAAAACATTTATTTGGCGAATTGTTACTTTTTGCATGACGGAGTTCCGTTCTTATTATTTTTTTCTTTTCTATTCCGAGACCACATAAACGGATATGAACATAATTTATGTGAATATTACGAATTTAAAACGTACCGTTTTGAATAATAAGAGAAATATATGTGTTATGGATTTATAACTGGTTCGTATTCTTGAAGATTATAACCGTTAGAATCGTAGACCAAAAAGCGAAAAGAGAGAAAGAGAAAATTGAGTGACCATATTCGAACGAATAGGAAAAGGGATGATCTGGATATTGAAATATATTTATATGCAAAACTTTGGAATAGATTCGATGGAAGTGAAAAAAAGATCCAATTCTCAATAGTCTACTCTATAAGTAGTACATACATTTATATATCGGAATGCCTCTATTTCGAAATTTATTACTGTTACATTCTTAAAAATAGAAATTCGGAACAACGGAAAGAAGTTAACCGATTCCTCTTTCATTTTATGTCGATTCCTCCTCTACTTCTTCGCCGTACCCTCCATTCTTTCCTTCAATTTATTGCATCCGAATATACCAAGATGTGAAATGTACTGGCAAGGCATTGTTTAATACATTCTTGTTCATATGTTCTCTGAATGTTATTCCAAAAAGCTATAATGTTAAACACACCAAAACTTCGATGAATTTAATTATCAATTACTTTTAAAAATCGACAAACTTTAATTCGCCCAACTCTCTCTCTCTCTCTCTCTCTAATCTCATTTGCTTGGTACAAACTTTGATGACAAACATGCAGCAAATTAATTGAATTACGACGTGTTAGCGAAGGTGTTTCATATAACCCTGAAGACGTATGCAAAATCCGCATAGATAAACAGTTTCCGCGAGGTCACATGTTTGCGAGTCGTTTATTTACTGCTGACATTTCCCGAAGACAGCGTTACAATAAAAATGGTTGAAATTTCTGTCGTCGTTTACTTTTAAACTTTGCTAAAACAAAAACCTGCAATAACGGGTAGGATAAATAAGAATTATTAGCAAGACGGGAGGAAAAGAAGGAATAAAAACAGGAAAAATTGTTTATGGCGGTGATAAATTCTACTTTTCCTGCACGATCATTATTAAAAAAGGAGCGGGCAATTAATAACGGTGCACAGCAAATTGTTTTTCCTCGATAAATAATCGCACTATAAGGAGAACAAAATCCAAAACTACTTACCATTAAGCACGTGAATAATTACCGATTTCGGATTGGCATTCGACGGGCTACACGTGTATGTGCCGGAATCGGTTTCGCGCACCTTTTGCACTAACAGGCAACTCACTGTGATGTCGCCTTTCTCCGTGATCACACTCACGCCGCCTCTTGGTGAATCGTAATTGATTTCCTATAAAATACGAAGAAAAATCAAATAAAAATCCATAAGCAAGAAGGAGGTGAAAAGTTTTCGTCAAACTTATTGCCAATAAAAATGAATTACTATTGATTACACTGGGGGGATGGAATAGTTGAAGAAATTTTTTTTAATTCGCTAAATGAATCACCATTTACAAACAGTTCGATGTTGCAGTGTTTATTTTTCTTTTTCATTTTAATCTCTTATCTAGAGGATATTTCGCAATGTTTCAAAGCAATAAAGTGGATCCGGGCGCCGAAGAGATGGAAGGTCTTTATTCAAATGCACATCCATTTATTTATTGGAGAAAATAAGCTAACTTAATGTATGGCACTTTATCCGCGTCCAAATGAACAAGATCCAAGCGAATTTCATATTGTTCTTCGCGTTTCTTTTATTCACTTCAAATTAGGTTTCAGTTATCTGCAATATAGGCACATTTTCTTATTTCCTTTTTCTTGCTAACCGTTCCGTTTGTAATGCTTGTAATGGTACTCCTCTTACTCAAACTACTAGCAAACTATTTCTTCAACGACTACTTGTATACAATACAATTGAAGCGAGAGGTTCTTCTAAATTGATATGAGGATGGAAGAACGGTAATTTCTAAAGGGTAAATAGAACGGGTCGAATTCGTATTTCTAAACGTACAAATGTGTATGTGGCATAATTGGAGTTGAGGAGAACGATGAACAAAAAAAGACGAAAGAAGGCAAAGATCCAATTGGTATTTAATACGCCCAACAGTCTCCTGATTCTGATATATATGTGGAGTCTAGTATTTTTTATTATTATCATTATTGTAAAGGGAAAGTTTAAGGGCCCTTTCTCTCGCTTTTTATATCCTTTTAGCTGCGGTTTTATTTCGTTCTTTTCACAAAATGTTCTCTATCATTCCTTTAACCGATTTTTTTTCGTTACCTTCCTGCTACCTATTTCTTTTTCGTCTTACTTTAGTGCAGGTTTACTAAACGCGATGAAGAAGAAGTGGAAGATTCCTTTTTTTAAAGAGCCGCTCTTTCTGTTTTATTTGTTAGAAAGTCGTAAAATCGGAATAATTTCGGTTAAACAGTTCCGAAAGTTTAAGAAATGACGCGGCTACATTCCATCTCGTTCCCAAACGTTACTCTTGCCTTTTCCTCGCACATTTCCTGCTTTTTCCAACTCTCTCTATTTTCAGTTTTCCACATTCTCTTCTTTTCTTTGCTAAATTTTATTGCTCGTTATTTAGAGACGTGGCTTAAAAACGGACAATCATTGCGTAATAAAAGTTTAAAAAAATGATTAAGCACCGTCATTATTATTATTACCATCATCATCTGCGTGGATGGGAAGTGATTAAAAAAATTGCTAATTAAAAAAGATGCACAAAGTAATCCACTGTTTTAAAAACAAGAAGTTGGTTAAATGATTAACATATTTTCATCAAAAAGGAGGAAAAAAAAACAGTTTCCTTTTGATGGCTACTCCTTCTTTGGCGAAATGAAGAAGTTGTACGAATAAATTTCCATGAAAATTCATGTTTCTTTGCCGCTCTTTCATTTTGATTTTTAAATTTTTTAATTGAAAACTTTTAACGTTTTCCTGTCGGCTTCCTAACAGGAATAATTTCTTGTTTTCTCGACATTACCAAGTTAAATGCGCCAACAATTTAAGAAAAGGCGTATCTTTTTCATCAATTCTTTTATTATAATATTTTCATTCAATTTAATTTCTTTTCTTCGGGATTACAGTTTTAAAATATTTGCCTTTTTTGTTCGCAGTCTTTAACTAATATTTATTATTCTGGAATTAAATGTGGTCGATTCGTTTCAATATCGTATATGCAAATAAAAGGTGAACGATTTAAATTTAATTTGGGTCTCTTTTATCATTATTCCAACTGATGGAATGGTATATGTTGATTTTTCGAAAGATCTCAATTTAATTCCTGCATTCTCTGGTGAGTATATTAATCAAATACGTTTTTTAATATACACTTCAGACCCTAGATGCTGATGATGATATTATTTCAACTTGAGCTTTTTGAAAGAAAAAGGCTTTTAAATTAATATGGGTAGTTAAAATATTACGTTAGATTATTTATTCGCCAGCTCATATTCATACAAAATTCGCGTTTTTGCTCGCTTGTTTTTCTTAAGGATAATATTAAAATTAAATCTGTTTCTCTGCCTCGCTAAAAATTTTTAATCTTCCTCTGTCCCTTTATCAAGTCATGATTTATAACTTGTTAAGATATACAGCGTGTACGTGGTTGTTAGATAATTTTTAAAAATATTTAAAAGAGTGTGAGGGTGAAAGAATAAATGTCGTACATTAGAAAAAGTTTTAATGCTTAATGCCACTGCTACCGATGAAAGCTTTTAAAGTTTATTGAAGAAATAAAGACTCTTTTTCCAGTATATGATCTCTGCTAACATCTTTTAAAAAGACCAAAAAGTCGTCGTGCTTTAATTTTTATTTCTCGCTAAATTCACTTAATAATCCTACTAAATATTGTAATTAATTGTACGCTATCCGCCCGGTATAATGAGGGTGGGAATAAGTGAATTTCATTTCGCATACGTTAAATTACTCGACGTGAAATTATTCAAATTTATTAGGCTTGTAAATAAATAAATAAATTTGCCTCCACGTACTAAAGCCATTTTAACTTGTATCGCGTGTAATTAATGAAACAAACGTTGGTAGAAGAAAAGGCGTTTTGCAATAATAAACCCCGCTAATAATGTATGTTACTAATTTTATAATATACACCCCCCGTCATATCTTTTGTAGACATACTTATAAGCAAAAGAAGAGCTTATTTAAAGCTCGCTCGCACTCACTCTGTTCCTATACTCATTTATATCCATATGACATGTTTACATGAATCCTTTTGCAAATAATAATAGGCAATGTTAAACATTTAAACACTATGAGTATTTTAGAGATAGGCACACGGAACAATGGTAGTAATATAATAATAAATTATTTCGACTGATTAACGCAACGCACCAAAATAATTAATTGGGGAAAGTTTGCTACTCCCCATTTAATATTATTTAATTTATTGTACGTTTTCTATTCGCTCTAAACCGATATAATACCTTAAAAATGTTCATTGTTTTATTTTAATGTCAATGAATACAGAATTTATGATTATTTAAACGCTTTTACATAGTCATCGAGTTATTAAGGCGTGAAATGATATTTGGAATCAGTAAAATATAATCAGGTGGAACAAAATATTCTTTCTTCTGTTTAATTTAATATATTTTTTATCCTCGCTGTGCACGTCCCCATGATTTTAACTACATTTGTTTACAGTCTTGGGATGAGAGTTGGCAGAAAAAAATGTAATCATAATATAATTAAATTTCGGTAAGAAAATGAAATTAAAGAAATATAATAAGAAGACCGGGGAAGAAATGGGCGAAAAGGGAACGAGATGAGAATCCTCTTCTTTCATCGCTAACCACCAAATTGTCTCTTTCGCTTTTTTTGCTCTTTCCATTTTATTTTATTGTTTGAATTAACTCAACGGACCAATCTCGAAAAATATATCCCTTTTCGTAACCATTTTTCTTTATTTAGTTGGTGATGGTGGTTTTAGCGATGGAGACATAAAGAACGAGATGAATACAGCGATAAAAGAAAATCTCGTTAATTGTAGATATCGTTAATAAGATTTTTTCCCTTCTAATCAATCTTTCTAATCTTTTTCCTCTCCTTTTTTGCTTTATTTCATATGAAATAATTAGTGAGTTTCGTGAATAATTGAATTCCATCTTCTTCGTCCAGTTTTAATTGATTTGACTTCAATCTGGTGGGAATTTCAGTTTGGTGTACGTCCCTCGACAATCTCTTCAGCATTTACTGACAACTATCAATTAGTTGTTAAATTATTAATAGGCATGAAATTGGCAACTTGTTAAAGTGTTATGGAATAACGCAGGCATTTAAATAAAATTGGTGTAAGTGGAGAAAATAAACTATAACACGAAAAGAATGAGAGTGCATGCAACCGTGAAATGCAACTAACAAGTTTGAAAAAGATATCATTCGTGCACAAAAAAATGCGAAAGAAGAAAACGTGCACGTCATGTAAAACTCACGTAAAAAGTTGCTATTTTTAGCCATGAAAATAACTAGCACTTGTACCACATACATGAATAGATTAACTGAAACGAATCCAGAAGAAACAAAAAGAGTTGGGGATTCTATTTATTTTTGCGAATAAAACAAAGCTTCAACTAAATGAACAACAAAAGTCATTAAACATTTCGAGATAAAAATAGAGGCAAACGCATTATTGTTGAAAGCGTTGTTTTATTCGCTTATAAAAACAACAAATTTCTGGTTGTTGTGTTTCGAAAGTGGAAATTGGCCGCTTGCAAATATTAATTCATTAGGAAACTTTTCCTTGAATTTGAGGGGCCGTTGTCGAACCATCCATCTTAAGCGAAAACACGCTACCGAGGTCAGGTAATTAAAACGTTTAACGAACCGTAAAATTGCAACCAGAATATGGCCAATGAAATTATTTCAATCGCACATTTCATATAAACCTAATTGAAATCCTAGGAAAAGGAAGGAGGACTTTAATTTTAGATCAAGATGTCCTGAATCGTCTTGTGTATTGCGTGTATGTGTGCAGATTCAACGACAAGATTCTACGCTTTTCTTCGCATAATGGTTCAGATAATCTCGTCCATTTATCCTGCACAATACGTTTTTTTTTTGCTTTCTTTCTTTGGCAGCGCTATTTTTTTATTATTCTATAGAAATGTAATGATAATAATAAAATGGTAGAATGGGAAACGCACACATATTACATCTTCATACAATAATGTATAAAAGCAACAATGTATCATCCCGTGAACAGTGGTAATAGGTAGTAACAGCAGTGGTAGTAGTAGGCAAGTAAAATCTTGAGTAACACGTAGAGAAAAAGGAAAAAGCAACGGCAAAAGGAGGTGTGAGTAAAAGTAGATGGGTATGAGAAAAAAAAATGTACAAAACTGCTTAAGCTGCTTGTTCATTCCTTTTATATTATGGGCAGTAAAAAGTTTTCAGACAAGATTGAAAAGACCATCTTATTTATGACGTTCTCCCGGTCGTTCCTTTTTCCTTCTTACATTTAGTACGAGCAACGTCTCTTCGGTATGATGGTATTAGTACAAACATTGCAGGAAATTCAATCGTTACATCTTCTTTAAACTTTTCATTTTGTACACTTATCATCATCAACATTTATCGTCCTTCTTTTTCCTTCGTATCCTTGTTTCGCAAAAAAAGACGCACAACAAGCTAAAGTGGAAAAGTAAATTGCCGGCAAAAAGCTACCTGCTTGAATAAAAGGTGGTAAGGTAGGAACAAACAAAAATTAATTTTCGGAAGTTGGCAATACATACACACATAACGGGGGATATCGTTATTAATAATTCAATAGAAACTATATAAGGGAGCTCTTGTTGTAGGTAGGATGGACGTACCTCGTCATTGTGTGTCCATACAATAGACGGCGGCGGTTCCGGACTGTGTTCGATTATACATGTTAAATTCATTGTGCTACCCATATTGATATACATTTCTGCTTCCCCTAATAACGTCGTTATTGGTTCTGAAACAAAACAAAAAAGAAGAAAATTTGTAAAGCAACAAGAAGAAAAAAATTAAAAGCAAACATTTCATTTAGAAATTCAAAGAGGAAATCTTCCTTCATTTTTTTCCTTCATGTAAACTAATTAAATTCTTTATACTTTTTGATAACGAGCCAAAAGAAGTTTAACAAAGAGAGGATTCCAGTAAAGTATAAAATAAAAAAGATTCAACATACATAATACATATATATAATATAATAGTTTGTGCGTTCAATTAAGATGAAGAATTTCGTTGTTGTTGTTGTTTGAGGTTTTCTTTTCTCATTCTTCGTCAACTTCTTCTTACTCCTATACTTCTATATTTAGTTAGCCCGAACCGCGTTTTAAAACGGTTAAGTGGAAAACTTAAATTTAACCGAGAAACGATTAATTAAAAATAAAGAAGGAAACTTTCTTTGACTCTCCCCGATGAACGTATTTTATTCGATAATAATGTAAGGCCACAACTAATTATATTTATATATAGCTCGGTCGAATTTAGTTTTCGCCATTAATTAAAATATTTCAAAGTCGTGTTTACGGGGTTGGCAAAAGAAAAGAAATGAAACGTTTTGTTTCATATTGTTTAATTGTTTTACTTCGAAGGGTGAGCTTTTGATGATGATTTATTACTTGCATTGTGCGAAAAGTGGGAAATAAAAACATTCGGTTCTCTCGGCCAAAGTCGAAGAAGAAACCTTTCTTGAAACAATTATAATTTTTACATATGATCCATAGCGTAAAGCACGCAATTCGTTCCGCTCAAATTGTATTCATAACTTTTCTAATTATGCAAAATGAAAGGAGCCTTATTTTAAAGTTAAAATTGGTCTTGGAATTTATTCGTATTATCACCATTATCATGATTGCGAAGAAATCGATGATGTATGAATTTACAAAGATTTAATACCGAAAACTAATTGCACCACATGCAATCATGTGGACGGAAAAAGAGACATTTGCATAGAATTATATGTGCAATAAACAAGATATATGGATTAATTAATTAATTAATTAAAGCACAAACAGATCCGTTTCAACTACAACAACAAAAAACAATGGGAGAGCTTTCTAGCACTGCATTTAACTTTATACCAAAAGATTTCAATTAAATTCACTTAGGTATTCTCCTGGCTTCAAAAAAGCATTGTTTATAAACGTAAAATATTAAAGTAAAAGGCTTCTCAAATATATGGCTATTAATATAATCTAAAAAATGGCTATGAATGATAATGTGTCACAAAAGGCTATTTATTATAAGGATATTAAACATTTAGATAGCTATTATTAGTGTAAATGTTGCTCACAACTACTTTGATTATGATTGTCACGATCGTCCGCAATAATACACAAGAACAGGTTTTAAGCAAATTTGTTTTGTTATATTCTTTTCCTTTAAGTGAATGAATTATTAAAATTGTTTTTATACATTTCGTTTAGTTTTTTTTTTGTTGATAACGCAAAATCTGAACGAGCATCAAATTATATTCTAACCAAGGTAATTTCTTTTGCCATCTATTCATCAACTGCGAAGGGAAGTGAAAGAAAATAAATATTCAACGATCAAGAAAAGAGATTGAAAAGGGTGAGTATTTTGTCTCTTGTTTGGCAAATAAAATTTTTACATAGTGAAAGTCGTAAACGTAGCAGGGTAGTAAAAGCACGATTCATAAATCCTTCTGTTACAATATTTAAGATTCTAGACAATAAGAAGAACGGAGAAAATGGTAATGTTACACGTGTAGTAAAGACCAAAAAAATATTAGTCCTGTGAATAGGGAGGGACAACAAGGAAAGGACCTTTTTAATATTGAAAATAAAGTAGACAAAGTGCACGTCTTCTTTAAATGTGGTACCATTCCAGATGGGCTTTTTGGCCTTTTGTGTGTTATGGCAAATATATTAATTTTTTTTCTTTTTTTGTACGTTTAAACAATATAGTAGTAGCGATAATAAAAAGCTACGTGCGACCTTATTTTTTTCAATTTTACGTGACCTATAATTTCTGGTTTAGATTTTTTTGTCTCTGCTGCTTTGATTGTATGTATCCTTTTTGTTGGCTTCTGTTAGATTACGACAGCCATAGATTTGTAAGGGAATCGAATAATTAGATTATAGTTGAAGAAGGCAAAAAGTTACCACAAGGATTAGTGTCGTTTCCTACCATCGGATTTAATAGAAGTGGAAAAAGAAAAGATGCGATATATCCTTCTGCTGGGTTTCTTTCATTCTTTCCTCGTGCTCGTTACTTGTAATACTTTTATTTGTTGTTCTTGCTTTGTGTCACATTCCAAACGTATTATCGTAATGCCATTTGAGACTCTGGTCGAAGAAATCCAATTATAACCATAATAATAATATAGGTGGGTAAATGTAACTTGTATATGCAAGCCTATGGCAATTCTTGAATCCTCAACCAATAAAATATCAATACTTTTGACAGGAAGAAGAGCAAAATAAGAAGGAGATCGATGCGTTGAAAATTAATGAGTGCTAAATTATTCGTAATTGGAAAACTTGGATAGCGATGTTATTGAATGTTTAATTAGAAAAAAAGAAAAGTTCTTCTTCTTGATGGGAAAACTGCTGTAGCCGCAAAGGCACGCCACCGAAAAATTTTATGGATTTACTTTAATCATTATGTGAAAGTTAAGGATCTGCAAACGATAAATCTTTCTGACGCCGAGTTACGAGTGAAACGACACCGGCGTCAGATGTGGCAGGCCGTGGCAATCGCTCATCATCTGCGTTCGTGCGGTCTTTTCGCTCGTATTTTTATACTTCAAGCCCTCCTTAGCTATGTATTTTCGCTATATATTCATATAATATAGCTTTCTCCTTGTTATTCTAACGGTGGATTCCCCATTATTATTATTAAAAGTGGAATTGTACCGTCGCGAAGTTGCTTTTACAGACAATGATTCGGTTTATGGGTGACGCACGATTTACATCGATGCTTTCGGTAAACTAAAATTCCTTTACGTTCGCTTTCTATCTAAATATCACCAACCATCACTATGAACCATTCATCATCGTACACGTTTTATGACACTTTTCTTTTAGCTTTCATTAGATGTATTTTAGTCGACACGCGTTCGTGCTTTTACTCGCATTGCAGTAAAACCAAAATGATAAATGTGATTTACTTGAAATTCGCAAAAGAACTTCTGCAATTTCTTTCTAAACGTAATCCTTTAAAAGTTTATAAATTTTATATAAGAAATTATTTACATTTAAATTCATTGTTATAATGGGAATATAGGAAATTAGAGGAATTAATAATCGAATAAGGGAAAAAACAATTCATTCAAATAAATTTCCACGCCTCGGTTTTTCCGGTGGCCTATAATTTTTTCCCTTATTTCAGATCGAAGGTATAATTAAATTTGTATATAGCGTTTCTTCATTTCAAAGACGGTGCCGATGAAAAAGGTGTGCCTTATTTTATAGCGCCAACCCCGCTGGTTTCCGCTCATTAAAAATAATTGTTCTCTTTTAATCTTTTATTATTACGAAAATTTTCGTCGATGATGGCAAAAGAAAAGAAACGATACTCTAGTAGTAATAATAAATTTCCTTCAATCTCCTTTCATTTCATTATTATATTCCATCTTCTTTTCGCTTTTCACCCAACGATTCTTCTTTTTTATTCTACCCTCCAATATACGCTGCTATTCGGCAAAAAGAAAAATCTCTTTTTCCACAAAGTGATTAATGAATATTTAATATTAAATGTTATTAAGCGGAAAATTATCGTCAATGACAAATGTTGCTTTATTCGGTTCGCATCCCCATTGTTTGTGGTCACTTTCATAACCGTATAAGTATCATTTATTTATAATCAATTAGCATCAATTAAATCCTCTTAAAAGATAAATCCTTCCGGTCCAAAACCGGTTTGATATCGCCACATCAAACACAGGAATCACGATTAAATTTGTAATGGTAAAAAGTACGCACTCGAAAAGAAGAAAACAAGGAGCGAGTTAATGAATTTAAAGTACGAAAAAGAAAAGACGGGGTTAAGAGAAAAATTCTAATTATTCAAAGGGTAACACATTAATTACGTTGCTAAAAGCTAAAAGATTTATTCTCTTCCACGTAGAATAATAAAGCGCAATAAGAGAGTGGCTTCTTTCACTCTCTCTTTTTTGCCTTTTCTTTCGTTTTTTTTGCAAAACTGTTTCTATTAAAGCTAAAAGTACGGACCGAGTCTGGCAGTTGCAACGAAGCTTTGCCAACTAATTAGTACCACTACTCTATGGTAAATGTTGATGAGTTTGTAGTTTAAAACCACTTAAAGAGAAAGATGCCCCATTAAACGGAGCGAGCGAGAGATGTTTTTTAAGCAACGATCGATTCGTATTGAGGTTATTTGATCGAAATGTTAAAAGAACATTGACCTATTCCAACAAGAAAATTTCAAATCATAAATCGCAGGGACAAAAAGTACTTTCAACGGATTCCTAATGGAAAATTGATTGAAATTTCCTAAACAAAAGCTTGAAGATAAAGGAAATAAGATTAAAGCAATATTTAATATTTCCACCGGCGCCTCCACCATTTTTTGTAAATCGATAAATCTTCTTTTAAATTCGGTGATTTTTTAAGAGAAAAAGAGGGTGAATAAAATTGTAGAAAATTTTGTGATTTACACTTTTTTTTATTAAATATTTGAAAAGTACACCGACCTTTTGAAAAATATTTAAAACTATTAACTTATGAGGTTAAAAAGTATTTTCATCCGGCTATTAATGCAAAATAGATGGAAGTTTGTTAAATAAATTGCAGAAGACGAAGAAACTGCAATTAGATGAAAATTTAAATTCTTCACCGGCGCCTCCACCATTTTCACAAATGGAAGATCCTATTGTTCTATTTTTAAAGGGGAGTATTAAAGTACACGGAAAAGTGAGCGAATGTTTTAAATAATTTCTTATATTCATTTGGTTGGAAGAAAAAGTGAGGAAGAAAGCTTTGTACCGATTAAAATTGTAAACCTTTCATTCTGTTTGCTTTTTTAAGAGCGAAAGCGACAATATCCTTTTATCTCGTCTCGTGCCTTTTCCTTTTGCGGCCTGTTTATAAATAAAAGCGTATAAAGACCGCGTTACTCTTTTTCTTGAATCGGTTTCTTTACTCTTATCTTGTTTGTTGCTGTTGCTGCTGTTACCGTTGTTTCTTCAGTGATTTTCTCTCCCTCAATTTCTTGATCTTAATCTTAATCTACTCACCAACGACTGAGAGTACCATCGATAGTCCGATCGGCGGCGTTGTGCCGACTTGGCATTCGTAAATACCGCTGTCTCTAGGTTGCGTATAACGCACTTGTAACGTCCAATCTTCGGTCATCGGATTATGTATGCTGGTGAATCGCTGATCCGACGTGTACGTCGAACGGCCGACAGTCAGCAGGTGCAAATCTCGGTGTCTAATCCAAGTCACCTGAAAAAATGGTAAACGACGAATGGATAGAGTTAAGTAAATGAACGTTATGATCGAGATGGGTCAAACTTTGATTAATGAACGATACGTTCGATTATTATTGTCGAAGTTACACAAAAAGGGGGAATTATAAAAAGCTTCGACGATGCTTATTTACATTTGTACGTGAAAAGAAAATAATGATGGAGCGGCAAGAGAAATTCCATTCATTAATGTTTCGCATAAAAGAAGAATAAAATTGGGTTTCAATACACGCGTAACCTGTTCGCCTTTTCTACTTCGGAGATAATGGCAGACGAATTACAATGGACGCGTAATAAAGCGAGGGAAAGATGATGCTTCTAATAATGAAGACTGAGGTTTTATTCAAAATAAGAATACGGAAGGGGCATAGGTTTTTGTTACTTTGGTATAAATAACGCAATGCGAAACGACACCCTTTGTAGCTTTTCCTTGCTTTGCTTGCCTTCGTTTATTTTCTTCATCGCATAACAAATAATGCCTTACTGTCCTGCCAAAAAAAATTTTAATTCAATTTCATTTATTTCGGTTACGATTCTTTTCTCGACGCCGTTTCTTCCTCTCATATTTACCATATTCCAATTTGTGAATTATCATGTTCATGTAAAATGGATATAAAGGGCGCGTATCTACATTATTAGAATAAACAAAAATGATTTATTTAAATATATATTTTTACAAAATTTATCCATATATAAATAAACAAATCCGGTCCCGGCAATCTAATAATATTGCACGAATCGCATGTTATTATTTAAAATTGGATTTCTAGTTTTTCTCTTTTTTGGTTCGTTTCTTTCCACTTTGTTGCCTCTTTTTCCATCGAGATAGAAATCTATTCTGGAATAGGTCAGGAAATGGAGGTTATATAAATATGCCTGAAACTTTTCTTGTTGTTAAGAAAACTTAACAAATTGAAATACTAAATGGCAAGTTTCTTGGAATAATAATGAAAGGAAATAAAGTTTTTCCTATTGTAGCAACAAAAAAAGCGTGAGAGAGAAATGGTTTGTTTCCGCTTCTTCTTTCAACATCATTTCCTCTTTGATCAATTATAAATTTGAAATAATATTATTTTAAAAATACGGTTATTGCAAAAGGATTCTTTTTGCGCTGCTTGTAATACGAACAGAACAAAAGTTAAAATCAACAAACTCAAGTTGTCGGATCGAATCTAAAGAAAGTGTGTAGTCGAAAAAATTGGCGCTAGGTTATTGTTTTCCATTTTTATCTCAATCTTCTCGAAGAAATTGAGAACGAAATAAGAATAAAGAAACTGTATCAGAGGCACTTCACTTATCAAATCCTCGTCAGAGAGACCTCGTACGCTGCCTGGCTACTGCTATCTTACGGGGCGTCCCTAGAGTGTTCAAAAGGAATCAGCAAGCGGATTCACAGCGTTAGACCGTTTTTATTTCATACGATTCTTCCATAGTTTCGCCGTCGTAAACGACAGGTCGCACCTCGCACACACTCGAATCTAAAACCCTTATCAAAGTTAGCGATAAGGATATTGCTTTAAGCACGACCATAGAACATTGTTACCCTTGTTACACACCAGCCAACAGTGGCAGTCCCTTTTTTCCTTTCTCCTGCTGCCACTGGTACTTTCGCTTCTTCCACTTCTTCTTAACCGTTTCTCGTCCTTTTCACGCACACGCACACACCCTTATTCTTCAGAAAATTGCTATTGTTACTGTTCTTAAAACGACCCGCCTGAAAAAGCGTTATTATCATAATTCCTAATGAAAATGACTGGCTTAACGAAAATTTATACGGCAACCGTTGTAATATTGTTTGCTTTCATTTTGCGACAAAAATTGGATAAACAAAAAGGGGGACGCGTCTAAATAAAAACAAAATACGTAAATAACCCTGCAAATCTTTTGCAACAATAAAGCAACAATTGGGGAAAAAGTACAAAAAGGATTTTTATACATTTTTGCCCTCATCCATTCGATTATCCAAACACGGAAATCGGGAGGATAAACATAATAACGGTACGGTTGTTTCAGGTGTACGTTAATTGTATAGATTATGAATTTGCTTGTTTGCCATCATAGCGAAGAAAAGAGACGGGGAGTGAGTGAGTTGCCTAAACAAGCGGAAACGGAAATTTGTAATCGTATAATCGGTCGTCCCCCAAAGTATTTATTAAACTAAAATTGAATTAGTCGTATCAAAATAGTTTGCCTATTAAACAGCTACAAAATCAACACTCGATCATCAAATATTACAATGGGAATGTCGAAACGAAAAGAAAAAAAGCGATTCAATAAACGGAAGCGTCTTAAAGAATAGGAACAGACAAAGGGCAAAATGGATCGAAGACGAATAAAATATGCGCAACTTTGTGATGGTCTCTCAAAATCTCGGTTATGAATCAATAAGAATAATAATGATATCCGTAAATTTATCCCACTAGCGATTCGCTTTGTCCCTTTCGTTTCTTATTCTCTCATCTTAATCAACAAATGTATTCAGGACTTAAATAAAATTTAATCAAGTAGAAAAAAGGAAGTAATACCAGAAAAAGGGAGGAAGAAAAGGAATGTGTATAGAGTAGAACAGAAAAAGTAAAAATAAACGGTCGGAATGTGAAGTCATTTGACTAAGTGGCCTGTCTAGCAGTCGAAGTTGTGTAAAGAATTTTAATAAATCTCGCCCTCTCGCTCTGTCACACAATCGTTTCCCATCGGAAATCGATGCGGAAGTTTCAATAGAAGGAGAACTTTGTAGTTACATTATATCGATATTCACAAAAAGAAACTGTTACATGGATCCAAAAGAAATAATTGTTATTAACGCATCAGAGTTATGTACTATTTTAAGGCCTAACTATGCTAATTTTCGCCTCTCAAATATCTGCACAGGCATGCCTTGCATAGTCGGGCTTCGATCAGATCGGAATATTTCAAAGTAAATCAAACATTAATTGTGCAAAAAGAAAATCTAAATTATTAGCAATCAAAGCTATTTTTATATTTATGCAAAAATACGTATAAAATGCGAAACCTAAAATATTGTTATGGATTCAAATATACATACATTAGTTGTTCGCGTTGCACAAATTCCAATTCAGTAATTATTTCAACTCGAAAGTGTAATCTAATGATTTCGAAATATATAAACTATTTTAATATTTTCGTTTATTTTCCTTTTATATCTCAGCGATGCTAAATAAATGTGCAGACGCCATTATTGTAATTTGATTAAGATTTGGTGCACAAACAGGAAATCTTAAATAAGGTGAATTAAAGAAGGTCTTCCTCGGAGTCGTAAGCGCATTCTTTTCTGCTTGGATGTTTTTTCCCTTTGCAAACGTCGTAAGCCATAAAGTAACTTTAACTGTCAGATAATGGATATAACGGCGCCTACCGCCTACGTTAAACATCTCAACACTTCCACCGTAGGTATCATCAACTGGAGCCGACAAATAAAGATTAAATTAAGTCCTTCGAAAACGTTTTTCAGATCTTCTTCTCTCACATTAAAGATTTCCTTTTATTCTTTCGTTCTCCAGGTTTTTTGCTTGCTCTTCGGGGTGGTAATATTGTCTAAGGAGTTAATAGAATTACATAAATAATTAAAAGACGATGTTCCTTAACGAGATTCCTCGAGTGCTTTTTTCTCTCCTGCTTCCTGGAAAATTTCCTGCTTTTTTGGTCGGGATTCCTTTAATTTAATTTTCATCTCGCTTTTTTTTGCTGCGTGCTATTTCAATTAATTTTTTTTCGTTCATAACCGAGCGTTAATGCAAAAGCGTCAAAAGGGATTGGTTGCAATTATATGGAAGACGGTGGTTGTTATTTTAAAAATGCATAAAAAGGAGACAAACACAACGAAGAAATTTCATTTAACTTTTACGCTTGTGAAAATTGTAAGCTGCAAAAAAAATCTTTTTTTGTCGTTATAAGAGTAAACGAATTCACTCTTCGCGCATTAATTACAATCAGGTTAAAGTTTCAACAAAACAGGAAACGGCTAGGCTGAAAAGTGACACTCTTTCGTAACAATTTCAGCGTCTACAGTGGCAGTTTCATATTAATTAAATTCAACTTCTTTTCGTCTTTCCGTATGGATTAATTACAAATAATAATTGTTAACAAGAATATGTGTGTGGGGTGGATTTAATTAAAGACAATTCATACGATCCTGAGGAGAAAGACTACAAGATTAAGTAAAAGATGGGAAATGTATCTAGAAAAAAGAATAGAAACCGGATTCGTTTCCTCTTAAAATAAAGTCAGACTTTTCGTGTTTAAATTAAATTTATTTTGTTGATAAATTTAAGCCGACTGAAGTGGTGGAAATTGGACGGAAAGAAGACGCTTTAAATATCGTTAAATGGGAAGAACTGAATTTGACGTGGCGTGTCGGTTATCTCCTTCTTTTTCATTTAATTAATTTATTTTTCCCTAAAGTTAAGTTACCAAACGTTTCGTTCGTGTAATTGAGTCTTGGTGGTGGTAAGTGAACAACCGGCCATGAATTTATGGGATTATATTATAATAAAATTGGCAACCGAAAATAAACTGAAAGAAATTTAGCAAATCAATAACAATTGTTTGTAAATATTTAATCCAATTTATTTTGTAAAGTTTGTCAAAGCATCCACAAAATATATCGAATTACGCACGAAAATCAAATCTAATTGTATTGAATTTTAAATTAGGTGTCACAATATAATAATTTTGTACATAAGAAGGAAAAATTGTAAATATTTCAACAAACTAGAACAGAAACCGTGGGTTGTCGATTTTTTTTAAATTGAAAAAGTTTCCACGACGAGCACCAAACGTAGAAGTTACCAGAGTAGCTACACACACCCTCAAGAAAAGAAAAAATAAAGAACCCTATTGAAACTTTCTGAATAAATTATTCTTAAGATCACTAAAGGAGTGTTTTACTCCTAAAGAAAACAGAAAAAAACCGATATTATTTCGCATCCATTCCGTTTGATGGAAAATCTCTCACTAGAAAATAAATTAAAAGTCACCGAATAGAAACTAATTAAGCGTCTTCGTACCGAATGAAACTGAAGCAAGAAATTTATGCTAATTCGGTATCAATGCGATTATGATAATTTGCATCAAATAAAATGCCACACTTCTTCTAAACTAATTGCCAATTTATAAAGGATCAGACTAATTAAAATATTTACATAGAAATTCGAATAAGAGATGACAAACTTTCTGAAACGGAAATGACACAATGATGTTAATGATGATGCGATGAAGAAAGAAGAGGAACAAGAGCTCCTTATCCTTGGGTGATGTTAAGGAAGAAAAGCTATTAAAAGGCTGTCGTATGAGCTTAAAATTGCCAGGGAATCGACGAATAAGTGAAGTGAAACCATACAGTCATTATCAACTTTATAAGTGAATTCCAAGTAAATAATAATTAATTCCAGTTGCTTGCCAAAATAAATGGCATTATTACCTCTTCTCAAACAAAGAAATTTCGCGAAAAAATAAACTAGCAACAGTATATTAAAATAAAAGTAAAAATCTCTAGTGCATGGGCTATTCATTTTGATGGCATTCTTCGCAAGTACTATTTTTGCCTTATTATAGTAGAATGCAAGTTGGTAGGGCTTCAAAAAACCATTTAACAAAAAAAATCACTCTCAGTTTCTTTAATCGAAAATAAGGAAAAAAATCAAATCAATTTGCTTCATCCGTATGGATAAGAATCTAATTGATTTTCTAGGACCAAATAAAAATTCCAATTACAACGAAATAAATGCCAATATTTTAGACACACAAAAGAGTGGAAGAAAAGGAGCAAAATGAAGAAGAGGAACGTTTTATTGATGGTCCCAAAGGAAAAGGCTACGATAAACGAACTGATGTTAAAACCGGCGTAATTAATTGATATTGTGATTGAAAAGTCGTTCATCAACTGAAAGACAGCGGCAGTCTCTATCGCTCTTTTTCATTATTTCCCTCTTTGTCAACATGTCTTTTTCATTCATTTACACGTGTTGACAGATAATGGTTTGGATAACTGTAAATTTTATTGAGGAAGATAAGAAATTAGTAAGAAGCAATTACAAGCGTTTTAAAAAGTGTGAAGTGTCGGGATTAAAACGAACGGCTGAGTTAACTTTTACCTACATTCTGTGGTGTGTGTGTAAATATTGCGAATGGAACAAGGTTGTTATAAAAATAACAGTCTAGTGTGAGCAGGTGTTCGCGTTCTTTTTCTAAGTGCTTCACACAATCTCTGAACAGACTCACTGGCTCACGGGTGTGGAGTAATGGAAAATTTATAATTTATCATATTATACTCCAAACGCTAGACTAAACCGAAGTATATGATGCAGGCAAAAGAAAATAAAACAAACTGGAATAAGGTGGATTTGAAGACACTCAAAAGAAGTGGGCGAGAGAAAAATTGCTGAGAAAATGAATTATTATTCCATTTGAAGATAAGGGATGGGCAACGAGAAGAAAAGCTATGAAAAAGGGTTGTTATATAAAGATATATACATTTTATTATCGGGACGTTATTGAGACGAATTAATTTGGGCCTTCTTCTTCTTTATAGGAAATGGCGACAAGAAGAAATTTCTGTTTTTCCTTATTTGATCGTCGCACGAATTATTCACAAACGACCGACTTTTATTGTTAGGCCGGCTTTTAATAATTCCCGTCGTAAATTTTATTCGAGAATTTAGTGTACTAATAGAAAAACAAAACGAAATAATGAGAGAGACATAAAAAATGTTTTTATTTATTGGTGGTAATGAAGTTAATGAAATAAAAGCAGACACTAGAATTGATTACAAAATAAATTACATGGAAGCACGATTGCCAATAATTTGTGTATTAATATGTATGCTCGGAAAGTAATTCAATGCGGAATATGTTCCTGAAGAAATATAGACTGTCTGAACACAATGTTTTATTGCATATTAAGCTCCCATGCACATTCGGCGAAATCGAATTTAATCTTTTATTATAAGAGTAGCAGCAGGAAATCGCACGATGCACAAACATTCTGTTTGCAAAAATCGTTTGAATTTTTCTTCATCTGCGATACCAATTTATTTTATGAACCTTCAAAAGTAAAGTAGTTTTCGAAAACTGAAATCTTCATAAATTTTCTCCGAAGAAACATTCATATGAATCTAACATTAGATAGATTCTTTAACTTTTTAACAATAATTGCAAACAAAAGAATTTCCATTCTTGTTCCCATAACGGAAATATTACGCGAACCCCCGCTTAAAACTAATTTAATTTGATCAACCCGCACGCCACTACTAACTGAAATTACTTCTTAGACTATCATCAGAACCTCTTTAATAACAGCGACACTATCACTATTAAAGAGACCTTTCCTCTTACTTACACTGTAAATTAGACGTCTTAGGTACACCATAAAAACTGTCAGGTCCCCAGAAAGGGGACAAAATAATATAGTGAGAACCTTTTAGAAGATTCGGTCTCGTAGACGTTCGTAGATTATGCAGATGATTCATATTTTTAATCGTTAAATTTTATCAACAAAAAAGTTATTCGTACGAACTTAAGCACTTTGTTGATAACACTTTTCAATTTAATTAAGCATTTAGTAAAAATTCCAAATTATTCTGGTGGAAGGAAGACCTTTTGTAAATTGGAAACTCGATGAAAATTCTGTCCATCATTTTCTCTCGTCTCAACCTACCCGTAGGATTTATTACACAACGTAACGTTCATCGCTTTAAATATATTATTACGTTCGAGTTTATGTGAAATTTGAATATCCTTGGGGGACATACGAACGTTTTAAATTTAAGCATTTGAACCTGAAAAAGAAACGAGACCGCGCGACAAAGTTGGAGAGGGGTGAAGTGGAATTCTTTCATGTCCATCCATCCATAACAAGTGCACCCAGGATTAACGAAATCAAAGGTAATTTCGTTTTGTAAATTAATTAAATTTCATTTTCCATTGTATCATTTAAATTTTTTGTGTGAAGAAAAGTCATGGAATTTACATATTTCTATTAGTGGACGAACGAATAAAAATGCCTTCTCCAGAAAGAATTCTTTTAGGCCTACCCACGAAAAAGAAAGAGAAATATCATCGTGCAATTTGCGACTCTTTTTCGCTCTCCATCTCTTTTATTCATTTATAAAATTGATTGAATCCCATTCAATACGAAATGAAGGGACTCTTGTTCGCGCGCTTCTTTCCTATTCCTCGTCAATTTACACTTAATTGAGTTTGGCAATTTAATTAAACAAAACTTATTTATTAAAGTTGTCGCTTCTTTCTCATACTTCGTCCTTAGTCGGCCGTCTATCTTTCATTTTAACGACCACCATCATCTCGTTTACAGAATAATGAAAATATTTATTAATATTCCTCATATTAAATCGATTAAGCGGAAAACGTTGGATTGTCAGCAAAAATGAATTTGGGTAAAACTCAGTGCCAAACGGAAATTTATAGAAAACTTTTCATTTTTGTTTTCGCATAGGTGAGTCCACGCAAACAAGAATTAATTCCACCTCGTACTTTTTCATCGATCCAATATGCATTTTAATAAAGGAACGGTGTAAATGAACGGAATAACAGAAACAATCATTGTTCATTGTATTGACACGTCTATCAATAAATTAGGATTTAATCAACTCGCAAACTAACGCAACGGCAATGGGAGGAGACCGAAAAGAATAAAAATATTAATCTACACCGAAGTGTATGTAAACGGAATTCAAATTAATAAACTGTATATTTGCACTGGAGTAATAAGCTTCAGCTGAAACGAGTTGCAAAAAATGAGAGACGCAAAAAATAAGGAAACGAAGAAAAAGCTTTCCAATAAATTCTGAAATATTCATTTCGTACAAACAGCAATACGTTTTTTAATTGAGAATTATTGACCAGTTCAGTTTACGTACACGTAACCAATATCGAAACGACGGCAGTAATTTGCCTGTCAGTAGCGTGTGCGTTTATGAATTTTTCAATATATTCCTCACTCGTATTTTTCTTCGACTTTTTTCTGCGAAATATTTTTCTTCTGTGAGGTTTTCCGCTTGAAAATTGAGCCGAATTTAACGTTGATTCGTCCACTGTGCATTGCCTTTTATCCTCTTGCTGACTGGGTTTTTCTAACTAATTTATCGAGACGACCGTTTGAACTTGGCCACCGAATCAAATATTTAAACGGTGCGAGATGTTTATTCTCGACGCTATCAGATTTAATAGTTAATTCGATTCGTACCAAAAAAGGAATAGAGAGAGGCATTGAAATCGGTCTAATTGATTAACGAGATTTGGCAGGTAATTATAATTATAGTCGAAATAAATAATTGATTATTCTTAAGCTGTGCGATAAATGTTAAGGACCAGTTTGAATAAGAACAACAAGCAATCGCCATCAACATATTCGTAATAATATTCACGCAATCTAAATCAGTGTTGCGTGACTGACGTGAATTTTTCTTTATAATGATTTGTAAACATTTTCGGGCAAATATTTTCACGAACCAACACAATTAGGTGGGCAAGAGCGAGAACCGCTAATTTAAATAAATTTCGTACTCACGAGACGCCAAATGGCATTCAATCGTGACGTTATTTCGGAATAGTTAACACGAACTAATTAGTTTTGTATTATTATGATTACGTTTTCGGACATAAATCTTTATTTGGAGAATAAATAATCGTAAACAACATCATAATTCTTTAGCATTTGCTTAATTAAATGCAAATTAAATACCAAACGTAGGCATAAGTACGAGAATATAAAAGGTTGACATCAATTTAAATGTGTGGCAAAATCAAATGAAAGCAATCAAATTTCAAATATTGTATCTATCTAATTCTGAATTCGCAACCAATTTTAAAACAGTCAAATTATGATGTCCGGCAAATGGATTAATAATAAATCAACGCTAGCCAATCTAGAGAGACTGAAAAAAATTATTAAATTGTAATTAGATATTTTAATGGGCAGATTAAACTCAGCTTAAGTCGAGATAATACCTTTGCATCCACCGCGGAATGAAAAAATTATACATTCAACAAATTGTAATTTTCCGTCAGGATTCGTTGTGTTTCAGTCTCCCCCAATGTCCGTTCATTTAAAGCTAAATAGAGCGGTAATTTAATTAGGATTTTCATTAAAACCAAATTCAAATCTACATTTGCAATTCCGTATGTTATTGCGTGAGTATGGAAAATCGAGTTGAAATTACAAACGATTGCGTGTTCAATCGTCAAAGGCCGATTACAATTCGACTTAAATATTGAGTGATGGATGAATTAAGTTAAGACGTTTAAATAGTGAATCAATTTCTTGCGAAAGATGAGCTTGTAGCAACAAAAGATGGAACTAAAATTAATAAAAGCTTTGGACCCACAAAATCTACAAAAAACTATTTAATTACATTTTAAAAACCGCAAGATTATATTGCTCGAATGCTAAAATCCCTCTTGCAATTTTTTTTCATTAAAACCGCTAAACCCCCTTTGGCTCTCTTCCATTCCTCTGTTCCTGTTCTTTTCCCTTTTCTGAGTGCAAAGTCTTCTAGAATAAATTCCTTTTCGAATGTAAACAATTTCCATCTTGTTACATAATATCAAAATCGAAACCAATATTGATTCAACTTTATTATTTAAGGCCTATAACAATTTTCTTTTTGGTGAAATAAGAAAAAACGAGTGAGAGAAGGAGATTTGCCTTCCACTTTAATACATAAAAGAGAAGTTTCTAAAGTAATAAAATGTGAATGATTGACCTTTAAAAAAGTTTTAAACTTACCAGCTTCGGTTCTAATCGATCAAATGGCATTTTATGGTCGTCATTATTACGTAATCTAAATTAATAAAAAATTGACGACCATAAGTGTACTCGTTATTAAAACAAAGGTTATCCTTTACACTGATTAGCTTGTTAAATTAGTTTTGTTGAGAATATTTAACCGAAGATCCTTATCGATTTTTTAATGCTGTGAAAGTATCATAAAAGAATTTAATCCCATAATTAAATAATTAACCTTTTTCCAAATCTTTAGTTATAAAGATATCACTAAGTGATTCAAATTCTAAAAAGTATCGACGCCTAATTATTATCCAGGTCGATGGTAAACGACCGATTAATTCTTTTAGAAAGGCACTATCAAAAGAAGTTGGTTATATTGTAAGTGAATGAAGATAATTGTGGCCATTTAAAACTTTACTGTATATAGTCGCATTCTCTTTAATTCACATATAATAATAAAAATAGTAATGATGTTGAATAAAATTTCTAAGCCAAGTCATTAGGACTCGAAGAATTCGAATTAAAACCATTTAAATATTATTAACCGTGACCTCGTTCCATCTCTCGAAGGAATTCCTTTATGTGTGGTAGGATTATTCGATATTTGTTTAAGAACTATAATAAGATATTATTGTACTATTCAAATAAAAGGGAGATTGCTGCCAGGAGATTGCCCGAGGTTCCGTTCGGCAGCTTTTCGGTGGATGCGCCGGGCAATTTCTTTTGTACCCGATTGTATTTTTGAACCAATGTCTGTTTGGATCTCTTTTAGTATTATTATGAGTCGGAAAGTAAGAATTAACGTTACAAACTTACAAATGGAACCAAGTTAAAAACGTTTTCCAATACGAATAATATGTTTCGTCTTAATAGGAGACGAATTCATTAAATCCGTTGAATTTCCAATAAAACAATACCACGCCTCATTAAATTTTATTGAAGATATCTTACACTCGAACTATTCTCTTCCATATTACATGTACCAGTAAATTAAATTTCTTCTTATTGCTGCTTTTTACTCTTTCTGTCTCGTTGGTTATTTGTTAACGTATTTTCCTAACGCTTATTATTGAATTAAAAGAATCTCTGATTGAAACTGGAGGAAAATGAAAAAAGAAACAATAAACGAGATTTATTGGTTGTTGTATACTGGAATTATTTAAAAGGAAAATGAGGAAACGCAGCAATAGCAATTGGTAATCGAAACTTTATTGAAAACTCCAATTAAATTTCCGAAAATTGCATTTCGATTTTCCAAAGCGAACGTTTTTCACATTTCTTTCCTTTCCGCTCGTCATCTACGTAAAAAAGAAACGATAAAAATCAAATAAATTTCGACTGTAATTAACAGGCAAAGTGTAAGAGTGCCCTTAAATAAATCGCATTAAAAAAATTATAGATCTGCAAAAGAGTTTCAAACTCAACGTACAAAAATATAGATATGATGATGAACGGTTTTTCCGATATTCGAAATTGACTGTCTGGATATTTATGACCATCGTATATATGATACCATGGTCATCGTATGCTGTTCGTTTTTTTTTGTTGGCCCTGGACTTTTAGATAGCCGCCCAATCCAACCGACCACCGTCATTCCTATCGGTGGTACGTGTGATACTACTTCATATTTCTACGGTTTATTTGATTTTTTTTCTGGTCGGTGTTCGGCCCCAGTTATCATTATTCGGCTACCAGAATGAGAGACCGAAAAAAGAAGTGGAGAATATAATAAAAATAAAATATCGAACGAGGTGCTTCATATACATGTCAGAAAACGCGAACGCCCTGAGCATAATAAAATCACAAGAGTATATGATTTTTACAAAGGCAAAAAAGAGGAATATTTAGGGCATATTGAACAGTAAAAAAACTGATGCGAATAAAATTGTTTTGAACTTGCCATCAATCAAGTTTTTTTTAGTATTGAATCTGGGAATCGCTAGAAAGAAAGCATCGACCTTGATGTCTTAAACGGATACGATCGGTGTAGGATTAAAAGGACTTCGAAATGGATTCTTTAAGGACCTCGCATCGCAGTTATTTCGATTTATGTCCACTGTGCTTCAGTTTGGGTCAGTGGCTAAACAAGTGCTTTAGATTAGGTTTATGAAATAATCGTTCATCTATGTTTGTATATAAAATTAATGTTCGTACAATTAAATAGCGTTCAATTATATGCTAACGTTTAGCTGGTACAACATTACTCACTTTCTCTTTATAAATATAATACTCCACTGAAATTAATTAATATTCAACGATTAAATCTTATTTTATCTTAACGTATATCCCTGGGTGTGTGTGTTTAAGGATTTCAAGTAATAGTCTGGTATTGTTGTCGTAGTAAAATTTCCATTTCGGTGGCAAACAATTTAATTGAGAGCCATTTAAATCGGCAATAATAAAACAAATTAATTAGAATATTATAATAATACGTAAATTGATGATCTCTTTCCACCAATAAATATACAGACCGCTATTATTAGTACAGTGTGTGTGTGGGTATTTGAAGATAGGTAATGTTGAGGGTATTTTATCATTTTATACGATTGTAAAATCTGACAACAGAAGCGGAATCTTAATGGTCGGTCATAATTCTTCCATAACGTTGTACGGAACATTTAATCCTAATGTAATAGGTTACTATTACAGGTATTGAAGGTGTATAAAAGGTAGACTGTACATAAAACTCAACGCGGCAAAAGGAACGAGCGAAATAAAATCAACTACATGGTAGCCGAGTGGCGAGGCAAGAAAAAAAGGAAGCTTTTTTCTCCGGGCGAAAATTTATGTGTTTTTGTTCTGATGTGCTTGCGTTGAAATAAAAACGCGTTCGCCGCATTGAAAGTGGGAGAGAAATAAATAATTCGCAAAACTTTCAATCATGAAAACAGCGTATGGCATATCCATTCGGAATAATTCCAACAGTTTTTAATCAAATAATTTCGTCCTTTTGCATTGATGATTCCTTTATTAAATAGACTCGAATTCAATAATAAGAAATATTATTAGATGACTTTCGAAAGAAAAGGGTCGTCTCTAGAAAATTATGGAATATCATATTAACTGGGGAGGATATTCCAATAACGAAGCGAACCTCACTCGAACGACTCTACGGAACATATGAGGTGAAAAATTTCGTTTCTTCGATAGAGGAAGTGCAAAATTGATAACGGAGGGATTCGCCCTTCATCTTGTTCTACCTCATCGTCGTTCACTTTTCCCATTCTCTAAAGCAATCGTATTATCGAATTGTTGAATAAATTGTACCGAATAATATAATATAAGAAGCAGAAATGCTCATGGGTTTTTAAATGGGTTTTACAAATATAATAAATTTCTCTTCTTCCATCTTCCACTTTCCCCACTTTCAACATCTAATAAAAAATATTCCTTTCTTATTTATTTCCTTCTTTATTCTTTACAATTGTTTTTGATTTATCCCCCTGCACAATTACCAATTGGAAACGTATGAACTCAAAAATTCCGACGTTCAATAATCGATATTTAATGCTTCCTTACGTACACAAAGAAAAGAGAAGAAAACACTTAACTCTATTACACGTGTGTGTATATGTGTTTCTTTAAGAAATAAAATCGACAAAAATCCAATTTTCATCATAATAACCTGAAGGTAAAAAGATAGAAACGTTAGATTAGGTTGGTAGGTATGTTTGAGTAAAGTATTACATTTTCCTTATGTTCGTATCCTTTAGCATTTCCTCGTCAACCGCCCCCGTCCGCGCTCGTTAAACAAATATTTACAACAACTAGTGAGGAAAAGTGAGACGTTCCGAAGGTCGAAAATAAATCGATTAGCAACGAATTTTTCCCACTCACCGTTCGATTGCCAACGTTCCGAACTTTACAGTTCAAATAGGCCGTCTTCCCAAGTATCGCCGTCACATTCTTCGTCGCGCTCTTATCGAAATAGGGACCACGGTTTATTATTAGCGGTTCTATCTCGTTTTCACTATCTGCCAAATTATCCGCCGTATCGCCACCACCGCCGCCGCCGCCGCCGCCGTCTTGTGCTTTCGCCCTACTTAAGCCTGAAAAAAGAAGAGAGACCAATTTCAGTTTATCGTTTTGAATCCTAAACCTACAAAAAAATAAACAGGTTTCAGTTTATGGGATCGATTTACAGGAAAAGGGCCACTCGAATTGTCGACGGAGGGTCAATGATTTCGTGCCACTTAGGGACCCGTCGTAATAATTGACTTTGATGCGAATTTGATTTTCATTTTTGTTTGTGAGTGGGCTGACAATTAACTATGGTGTGTTAAAATTAGAAGCAGCAAAAAATGGATCGCTAATCCCATTTTATGTTGATTGAAATAATTTTCGTGTGGCAGGGTAAATTTCATAGAAAGGAATGGTAATTAATTTGCATACATTTTTTTGCAGGATTTTCATTGGAGGTTGGGATTAATTCACCCTCATTTTTTATCGTTAATAGTTATTGCTGTTACTAGTGAGCTGCCGTTGATTTACATAATGGTTTTAGGTATTTTATATTATTTATATTATCGCACCCACGCGCTCATTGTTAGCAGCTACAATGGAAAAGGAGAGAGAGATTTTTTTTGTAATTTGTGAGGGACCTTTTATCAATTAAACCACGCTGAGATAATGAAATTTTAATATTACATAGAAATGTATAAAAGTGCTGGAAACCAAAAAAGATTGATTTTTTTCACAGATTGTTTTCCTTACTGCAAATTTTGTTCCATTAGTCCGTTCTAACAATAATTATTTTATTTAATTTAAATTTTCTAATTAATATTATTTATACACGGTAAACCATAATAATATTGATAAGACGAAAGCAAACTAGTTTCCTTGATAAAGGTTTAATGAAAATTTCATTTAGCCAATGTTTTACAGTGGCAGACATGCTTAGTTGAACGTTGTAATAAATCATATCAACTTTCCAAACCAATTTGCGGTATACGGTTTAATAAGAAGAGCAACAACACTAGCATCAGCCAAAAACGTGCCTTTCCTATTAGATCAATAAAGAAAATTACATTATCATAGAATTGGATGGATTCTAATTTTACCTAAAGCATTATTTATAGTTAATTTGAAATGTTCCTATAAGGATTCAAACTTGTTAATTATTTGTAGAAGAGGATTTCGCATTTCAATTCTTATCCTTCTGCATTATTTTGCAGGGTTTTCTTCGAATGCATAAATTAATAAAGGCCTTTTTTGTTAAGAGGGTATGACATAAACAAGAATTGCTCTACGTTTTTGTCAATCAAACTTCATAGATTAAATTCTAATGATAATCCGATGCATTAGGTTGCGAATAATGTTATAAATTTGAATTAGAAAAGTACCGAAACACAAATTTATATATAACATCTACATAATAATTATAAATACATCAAATCAAAACTTATAATATGCAATAATAATAACTAACGTAGTATGAGACGCAAACGTATATTTATAGAACATACACGTTCATGAATATGGATTAGGTATAACATGTTTGATGTGGTAATATTAACCTATCGGGTCAACATTTAGCTGCTAATACCTAAAATTGACATTTAGAAATTATTATTGCTTTAAATTATCTTCTAATCGGATATGTAAATTTTCTGTAATGTACCGATAAATACGTGTAAATAATAATTAGTAACATGTAGTAACCGGAGGCGAAAATAAACCCGATACTCGGAATTGCATTGAAAGTGCGTCGAGTGCGGGAAAAAAGCCATTAGCCCGAATTGAAACTGGTGGATGCGCCGGGCGACATTCATTAATACAACACGTACGTTCATTGGTTTTGAATCGCGACAAAATTACGAACCGAATAACAATAATAGTCCAGGCTTGAAATTTAAACAGCAACTGAAGCTTACAAATATTAAAAATAATTACTACATGTTTAGCTCGTAATTAATGCGGCAGCTGTTATTTAAATTTTCTTCATTTGCTGCTTGAAAATAATGTTAATTATTATTGTCGCGCTAAAATAATAAAATGAAACGAGAGCTCTTTTCACACGGTACGATAAGCATTAATTATGATTATAATTGGGAGAGACCAAAGTGAAGAGGAAAACTATAATTTCCTTTTTAAATCCTCAATCTATTGCAATTTTAAAACATTCAGCGAAACAACACGGAACGAACGGCAAAAAAGTGGCAAGAAGTTTGTAATTTTCTTAAGCTTCTAATTATTACCACGGCAATTAGTTTAATTTTCATTATGGATACTTCTTAACTTCCACGTTTAAAATCGTTTAAGTAGTACGTACACTTCTGTTGAAGCTAAATACGGATCCGCCGTAGTGTTTGCCGCACATCCGTTAAATTGTTTAGTTTATAAAAGTACGAGCACAACAACAATGAGAACAATAATAATGATTATAATCGTTAGTTTAAGAGAGCTGGATTAAATTCATTATTATTCGGAATTTCATAATTGTGCTCCATTGTGCTCACTCTCGAGTAATAATAATAATAATTTTTATAGATAAATCTAGTGAAATTTTAACGGGAAAATGCGAATAAATGAATTTCATATAGACAATTATTATTATTTCAATTCGCTCTCTGCGTGCAGTTCTATAATACCCCAAAATGCAATAGGTTCATTAAAAAGTTTATCCTATTTGTTAAAACAACATTGATATTATTGTTGTTGTTGTTATTGTTTTATAATTATTTCCTGCATTATACCTAATTTTAATTATATTAGTATTACTATTGTTTTTGGAGCAAACTTATATCTGATATCACAACCAGGTTTTAATTTCATGTTCACTTTAATATATTACTCTAGTAAACTTGACATGTAATCGTATTTAGTTGGAAATTTTCATTCTCAAATTCATTTCTATTTATGTAATCGTTTCTAATTTTCATTTTGTAAGGTCGAAACTTTAAAACTTTCCCTACTCCAACATCCTCTTTCTTTATATCGTTCTCGCTCTCTCTAACGCACCGTTTGTGAGACAATAAGTACAACGTGAAGAGATTTTATTGACAAATTTAGCCAATTTAAATATTGACTCGTGTTTCATCTCGTCTCTTGATATTCGCACAAACATCATTTCTGTTTATATTATAAAATAATAATAATGATAGTAATTCAACGTCAAAACGTGTTACCATTTTCAAATAGTTAATGCCACATTAAATTCGATGCGAGTCATAGAAAAAGGATGTCGTTTGAGTAGTACTGTGTTGCAACACAGGCGCCGAATGTAGAATAGATAAGTAAAGCTATTTCATGTAATAGAAGTGCATCAACAAGATTTGCACATTCATAAAATATACAACATGCCAGATTTAATTCTTAATAAAAACCTATGAATCTTTAAAGTATTGAAGCGTCTTATTGAATTCCTTTTTGTAAAATCTACAATATAACCAAACAATCCATTTAAGATGGGAAATTTTATTAATGTCTATAAAAATAATACGATTTCATTAAAAGTTGATAATGAGGAAAGCTTCGAAGATTGTAGAAGGCAATTATGTAATTAATAATTTAATCGTTCCAGCTATATTAAATGCACAAATAATTACACGTAATTTTCCAAAGAGCGTACGAATCGGATTACAATTCCATTATATAATGCCTAATCTAAATCAGATGATTTACATCGTCATCTACTTGCTTTGCAATCAATCATAATCTCATTAAGCAATCGCTTACATATTTATAGAGTAATATTGTAGAAATTGAAATTGCTTGCCATCCATCTGCTTTTGAACAATAATGAATTTGATGGGTTCATCGTTACAAATTGCCAGTGGAAAATTGACGGCAAAATTTTCATTTCTAAATTGGTTATATTAAAATAAACATAATTAACAAGTTATATTAAATAAAATGTTCATTTCTGGCGCTGTTTATTAATACATATAAATAAATATAATTCAACAGCAATTATTAATGTCTCCGTTGGAAAAAGAATTTAATTAGTTTTGACTGTAAACAATTCAATTTCCATGTTTGTAGAATATTGCGTTGATATTTTTTGACAATACTTGCGAGGATAATGGGTTAAATTGATAAAATAATATTCCGCGTACGTTTACTTTTAATTATTAGGCTAAAGAAGGAAATTGACTGCGATAATAACAAGGGAACATGAAGAGGTCAATAACATCTTTGAAGATGTGACCCAGAATGGTACGTTCAATTTGCTATAACGCTTTTTCTATGATTAATTCCTTTTTTTCTAGGTTTTCATTTGCTAAAAAAGGTACGTTTTCAAGTTTATTAATGTAAACCATTCGTAGAATTACTTTTAGAAATGTAATAAAATTGCAATGTGAATTTTAACCCAAAATGAAAATGGGAACGATATCCGACGTCTTCATTTTTAATCTACGTATTAATTTTCGTTTGTTATTTTTTAAATTGCTTTCCGAGATTTTTTTCAACATCTTTATTGCTTTCTTTAGCACTTTTTTGCAGTCTCGTTTCTATTGTTGTTGCTCTTTCATTTTAATTAAATGCAAAAGTAACAAAAAAAAAACGAGCGCAAACGAAAATAATCTTCATCTACTTCTTAAGTGCGAGAAAGAAACAAAAGTGGATGGAGGACTTTGAAACTGTTTTTTTAATTTGTGTATTTTACAACATTTATTCTGCATCTTTTCGTTTTACATTTCATTCTCGCTCATTATCTTAAACAGGTTAATTAAATTTTATTGCGATTAAAAATGTATTTACGAAGTTTAGAGGAATTCCATTAATAAACTAACGATTAATTTTCTTTATGGATTTGAATTATTTAAATCGTTAATCGTATTATTCACAAAGAGGAAAAAATTGAAAACTGTAACTAGAATTGCGGATTATTAAAAGCATATGAGCACTAGCATTTTTCCTTCTGTTAACTATTAACCAACTTTCTGGGTATGTTATTATTTGAATGGTAAATAATTCTTAAGTCTATGCGTATAGGCAAACCTTTAATTTCAACAAACTAAACATATAACAATGTGTGTTTATGGCTGGTTGCGGCAACCTACACGATTGTATCTTGTAATATTTACATTGTAAACTTACAAACATACGCATAGAACGACCCATAGTCTTTTTTCGGGACCTAAATTTGTCGCCTGAGTTTACGGTGAAATGGCAAAGACTAAATGCTAAAAGTACCCAACTGGTGATTAATTTCAATTTGTTAATTAAATTTGTATCAATTCAGTCCGTATATCATTTTATGGTAAAATTCCAAGTAACGGTTAAATTTCCTATGGAATCAGCATTAAGTTAAAAACAAACTAATTTTGACGAATTTTCCGTTTAATAACCGTCTTTTGCGACGATTTTGATTCGATTTTGCTCGCGTGCGAAAATGCGAATAATGAAAGGAAATCCTGCGACTAAAGAGGCTAGATTATCTGGAACGTTCCCGCCGAGAATACTACAATCTCTTTAGAGATTTACTTATCAGTTTTTAAACCGGCTGTCGAACATAATTTCCAAGGCATATTCAAATAATTCGGCGCTAGTTTTAATTCAATCATCGTGAAGACGGATTTCATTCAATTTCCACTTTGCTTTCTCTTGTCGATTGCCAGCATCGTATATCATCAGCGAGCGTTATTCTCCTCGTCCCACATTTTGACAGTACATTAACTATCCATTAAATACGACGATGATTACAACGAATACTAATTAACGATTCGAAACGTAAACGTTTAGTTTAAACATAGTGGCGTCAAATCTAATTATTTCCTCATCCCATTTCGAATCACCACACTCTGTTAGATCACGATCGTGTTTGTATCCAGTCGTTGTAGTTTGATTATGATTAAACCGTTCAACTACAGTTTTCGATTTAAAGCAACAACAACAATTTGCGGTTTATTTGAAAATTTACTCGTTACAAATTACAACGTGCGCCGCTGCAAACGTCGAACGATTACAAAACGCTTTCGAAGGCATATCAAATTAGAGAACTGCAAAAATAAATGATAAAAACGTTCATCGCACCGGTAAAAGATCGCTTATTTTGCGAGTGCTTTAGAGTAACGAAACAAGCATTATCGAGTATGCATGGAATCTTCTTTAGTTCCAATACTTATACTAATGTAGTCACGGAAATTGTTTTCCCACAAAAAAAATAAAATAAACCGCAAATGCAACAATTCGAATGCTCCTAGTTTCGGAATTAATGGGCAACCATTAAATGTTCAAGCACGTACACAAATTTATTAAACTTACATAACCGTACACGTGTATTATAAGGGAATTGATTTCTTGATTAATTGCCTCCGTTTAAAAATTAGATTTGCTCTTCATGCTCTCTAACGCCGTAAGCTAAACATAAACCAAAGGCCCACCAAAGAAAATGTTTAGTGTTTCATAAATATAATTTAATTTCGAAGTAACATGTTATCAGAAATTAGGTTCGGTCGACGGCCTGCTTTATCCAATTTATTTTGTATTCATATTCAATCGATGTTTATCATTATCTTATCAAACTTTCTACGCGTTATTAACGATAATAGCGCTTATTTTAAATTAGTAGTCACGTTTCGTATCAATAACGATTTTTTACGTAATTATCATCCCCAAGGCCCCATTAATTAGATAAGGGCTTAATCAGGCCTATAGATGTTAATTGAGGCCTCTAAAGCGTAGGGCATTTTTACGAGAAGAGGTGGATTGTCAATTTATTGGATCAAACCGATCTTTTTCTTTGATGATGACGGAAATAAAAGACAAATGTCTCTCAAATGGCGTGTAATAAATTTTAAAATCCGATTGTAACTGAGAGACTTCTTCTACGAGGGATATAACGAAAATAATATCACTCGTTTGCTGGTGTTGGATGTCGTTTCTTGTTTTTCTTTGAAAATTGTTACTTTCCTAGAGAAAGAGAAAGCTAGTAAAACGAGAAAATTGAGCGAGAGAAAAATTATATCCAGCTCTTCTAACATATCAAACGTCGCGGAGACGAAGATTTAGTGTGGAATTGCAAATGCCATATTTGCATATAATCCTTAGTTTTCAACCGTCCAAATGCACAAGGACTCTCTCCTCATTTTCCCCCTCTTTCTAGACTTCAGTGCTTTGAACGCATATAAGAAATACACGAATAGGAATTTAATATTTCATATTAAATTTTATCTTCATCCTTCAATACGTAAAAGAAATCATTTTCTTCTTTTTCATTTTAGGTTTGATTATTTAAATTTATTTTGACGATTACAAATTTTGTTGTTGTTGTTGCTGCATGCGATATTGCAAAAAGGAGATATCTATACGAAACGCGTGCCATCAATTCGCATATTAACATTTATTATCCTCTTCTTCACTCTGTCGATGTTATTGTTGCGGTAAAAGATGAATATATATTTCTTTTGCGAATCAATATAAGATTTATTCGGGTAAACATAACGATGAATCTCTCCTCCATACCTGTCATTCTTTGTTCTGAATGGATAAACTGGTGGCATTATCATTGTATTTCTTTGTGAATGGGAGCAAGGATCAAGCTGTTCCACCATCATAACCATTTACAAGACATATATGCCGTTTAACGTTTTGTGAAGTTTCAGTTTAACATTCGCCTCATTAGAGTTAATTAAATGTAATAATAAAAGTGAAAATTTTAGTCTCGTATTTTTTATTACCGTGGATAATTGCTGTGCTTTCTATAAATACAAAAAGGCGAATTGAATTAATTCAATACATTGCGCAAAAATTAATTTTGGTTAAAAGTACGATTCTTTATTCGTAGTTTTTAATCCGAAAATTTAGTTATGATTTCCTTATTTTATTGATTTATGTTAAGCTGACCTCAAGCAATATTTTAATTTGAATAATAAACACTTTACGCATGAAAAAAAGAAATTTACATTGAAGCTTAACAAAAATGAGGTTACTTTATGAGTAGCTTTTTGCAAAGCTTTCACTACCTACAATTATATCGATTCTCTGAGATCAAAAACAACGAGAATAAAAAACGAAGAAATTACTAAATTTACATTAATTCCAAAAAAGCCGCAACTTTGTGATTGATTCCTTTTATTGTGTAGTAAAAGTGCGTACTCTCGTGAAATCCAAAACCGGATTAACGGATTATTTACTTTTAAACCTCGCCACATTTCGATTAAAATTCATTGAGAATCGATAATCGTACGTCTCATATTTACCCGCTCAAAAATTGACATATTTCCAGCGATGATAAAATTAGCACAAAAAAAGGTCATATTTTGTGAAGTGGTAAGCTTCCTCTTTACTCTTCGTGCGTTATTTATAACTTGGCCCACATTTTCGCCACGACCAAGTATATTTCCTTTCCACTATTACACCATCACGTTTGTCGCTTATTATATATCATCACGCGGAGTATTTAAAAGTGTTGGCAGCGAGATATAGAACTGAGCGTCGTTTCGAGTGGTTGAAAATAAAATTTTCCACCTAGGGAACGTTAAAATGGTCATAAATTACACGCTCTCGCGCTTGTGTAATGGTAAAAATTTAGTTATTTACAATGGGCTTAGAGACACCTGAAGAAAAAATGAAATAAAGAAGAGCGACAAGAAAAGAATTAAACCGTGATCCACGATGACGTTGATGATGATGGGACCGCACTTTTTTTGCTGCTCATTGAAATTCTCGTTGCCGACTGAAGAACGTACCCTTGAACTTTAGGTATTAAGCTGCAAAAAGAAAGAACGACTTCGACATGTAACGTGGCGCCCATTAAATAAGATTGAATCGTAAATTCGCAGGCGATCCTCGTACTTTCCTTTAACTTGCAATTTTAATAAAATTTAGCGTCGACAAGCGCGAGGGAGTGAAGGGGGCGAAACTTTGCAAAACACGGCACCGTTTCGTGTAGCCCCGAAATAATGTTTTGTTAGGATTGACTCGAAGGATCCGCCGAAGTCTGATGGTAGTTGTAGTATTGGGAGAAAGTTACCAATCCACCTACTAGTAGTACTACGACATACAGAGGGTTCGTTGCGTTTTATGAAGGGTCCCTCGGGGACAATAAGATGTTAAGGCATCGAAACTGTTGATCGCAAGTATTATTATTACTTCAACCTCGCCCATCGTCATCCACCTTTTGATTTCTCTTCCTTCCCTTACACTTTCTTTTTCTGGTCTTACTTTTGCCTGTTCTCTATTTCATCTTGGTCTTCCTCTCATCCTGTTGCCACTTACTTTCTGCCTTCGCCTATACCAGCAGGAAACTTTTAATGGTGCATTTTTGTCACGCCTAGGTTTTATGGCGTTAAATAATATTCGAAAAGAAAGAAAAGTAGAACTGGCGGAAAAGGGAACATTAAAGAAGAAGTATGGTAGTATGAAGAAAAATTGAAAAGAAATGCGAGATAATAGAAGTGAAAACAACAATTCTTCGATTATTTCCTATTTCTTCAAGAGTTATTGTATATAATTCGAGTAAGCAATTTGTTTCCTTTTCATAAAAATAAACTATTATTCTGCGTTCGCCCTTCTTTTTAACAATTCGTTTAAATTTCGCTATAATTTTAGGCCCACGATCTGCGTTACGCACAAAATCCTTTATTGAGTATAGTTTATAGATTTTCAAGTTTTTGATACGAATTAATTTGTGTCAGAAAATAATCGTTTAATAATAATTTATTATCCTTGTACTACTTTCCAAGTTTTTTTGGCCACTTATTCAATATTTCGAACGTAAACGTACCTATAGGAAATTTACAAGTATCGCCATCATCATCTTGTTTCGAGCCGTTCTTTTTATGCGGGGTACATCATTTTCCAGCTCGACAACATCGAAGGCGTTTCGTGTCGAGGAATGTGAAAATGGACAACTGGAGGAAAAGTTGTGCGAACAAAAAGATAGTTTAGTCCAAAAAGAAAGCGAACTCTGATACGTTGTCGTCCATTCTGTGAGAAAGAGATAAAAATAAGAGATGTGACTTCATCATCATCATCTCACCCTCCCCTAAGCCTATGTATAAAATTCTAAACTATTTCAATTCCATGGCTGCTCTTTCGCATTTAAAATCCGTCGTTTGCTTTGAATGCGATATAAGATGGGGTTCCTTATTCGACTTTCCTCTCACTTGTCCCGCTCACTTTATATCTTTCCTCTGTCTTCGCCTTTATTGTCATCACGACTGCGTGCCATAATTGAAATTTTCTAATAAAAGATCCGAACGGCGTAGTCTCTTGCAATTAAACTTAATATTTTCTTCAATTGAACTCGACGTTAAGTCGTTAACCTCTATTCGGTTCAAATAAATTTATTCCATTTCGACTTTATAAGCACTCGAGCACTCGAAAGGTACTTGTTTAATAATAATACGGTAGAAGAAAATTTCGGCTATGGAAATGTGTGTATGGATTTCTTTTTTGGTAGGGATTTGACGATAATCCGAACCGCAAACAAAATAATTTAACCGTACGTTGCCTCATTCGAAACGCAAACAATCCATCATCACGAGGTACGTTTAACTAATAATATTTTAACCATCTTCACGGTGGTGATTGTTTGGTTAATTATTAATTGCAGGAAACACCTCGAATTGTGTTAACAATTGGCAGATAAACCAAACAAAAATCAAAGGGGATTCGAATGTTTAAAGTGGCATCCAGTCAATTAAAGTTAATCTTCGTCCTTTTTTTCAATTTGAAATAGGTTGATTCTGTTTTTTGTATCTTCGGGCTTTTACATTATTCATTCAGTGGCCCTTGTTAGTTGGACGTAAATTATAATATAGAGTAGCGAAAAAGGAGGGCCACCAAAAAGGGAACTTATCAAAACTTTTTAATCTTCAGATGATTTTGTTAGGTAAGCAAAGATTAAATTTCCATTTTTTGAATCTGCAGCCTCATTCGAAAATTATAAAAGCGAACAACATACCACCCCCTGAATAAATTTCGACGTTTGAATGATTAAATTCACTCTCTTTCATAATACACTTTTAATGTTTTCAAGAATAACATAAAGGAATTGGTTTTCAAGATCATTAAGTTCCTTACATCGAAATCAGCTGGAATACAGGCAAATCATATACAAAAATCCATTATTTTTGCTCATAGCTGATTGAATTTGAGATTAATTCGGGATGCACTAAAGTGCAGTTTATTGGAAACGCAGTGCGCAAATATTTTCAACGAACCGTTTAGAAAACGATAAAATAAATTAAACCGTTTACAAAATGGGGAGGCAATAATGATAAGTCGATCGTGAAAACCATAAAAGAAGCATCGATAAAGCGTTAGAAATGAATCGTTATTGTTGTACCTGTATTATATAAATGTCGATAAGGGTTTGTATTGCAATTTTTGGCGCATGTGAAAGCTTTCGGTTTACTTTTCAATTCGGATTTGTTATTTTGAGATTAAGGTAAAACCGGCCTGTTGTCTTTTCATATTTGCCAAACAAAAAGTTCGGAAGAAGAAACAAACTTATACAGGAAAACTTGTCATCTCTAGTTTCCCTTTCCTCCCTTAACATTTTCCTGTGTAACCAATTGCCACATCAATCTCTATTTATCTTAAAATCAATCTGTCAGCCGCCACGTGTACAACACACAAAGGCAAACGAAGAGATATTATTCCAATAAATAATAATCGAATAGAAATGTTAGTCAATTATACCACCCGGATTTTTCTTCTTTGTGACGGTTTTTTTATACACGATTTATTAAACATTACATTTGTTGCTGTTTCCTTTTCCTCGAGTTTGTGACAATCTAAAGAAAACGTTTTTTTAATAAGAAGAAAAATGTTTGTCTACAAATGATTTGTCGTTTGGAGCGAGGGCGATACATGAAAAATGAAAGGAATATGATTTGAATATTAATGGCGCGGCCTGAAATCGCATTTTTGTTGCTGAACAAAAAGACATATTCCGTTATAACTCGAACATTTTAATTGTATTTCTATAGAATCGTATCAAAGACACCGGAGGCATTCGTCTTATTTATATCAACTGATCCTGAGTATAAAATAAAAGAGAGAAATTTTGTGCAAATAAAGAATTTGCAAAACGTATTCCATCTTACTGGCGTAATCGACTCTCCCCCCATGTTTCTGGCATACGATGCTCGCCATCTAGCGAATTTGAATTTGCTTCGGTATTTGCATGTTGTCACTAGAAATTTTCTACTTTGGGACACAATGAGGAAGCACACGAGTGGATGGGGAATGATGTTGTAAATGATGATGATGACGATGATTACACGAAGACCGCTAGATAGGATTTTCAGTTATTCGAGGCGTTGCAATTCTTTTCACAGTTTACTTGCATACATGTTGTTTTAATCAAATGATTCTCTGTTCTTGGCACACAACCTAATTCAATCTCGCTCTTATTTTTTGCCCTCATTTTTTATTTATATTTTAACATATCTCCTCTTTCGCCCCACGTGTCCCCTCTCTCTTTTACATGGATTTACTATCTTTCTAAACAAATATTTTGCGAAAAAGCATATGCAAATTTTCGAATAACACACTTCACACACCCGCGAGAAGAAAAAAGAAAGTGGACTCGCGTATATACTTGAGTGTGTATGCGTGTGGCATCATAATAATAAAACCGAACCGACGTACTGATACGAAGTGCATATGAAATTAGTTTTATTACAAATTTATTGCGGGATAAAAAGGATTTTCCTGTTGCAAAAAAATACGAATCGTCGCTTTTTTCGCTGGATTTAGAGATAAAATCTTATCGTAAATTATGAAACGTGGGGAGGCATTGAATAATGCCCATTACAACCGACCACAACCAAAGCAAAAAACATACGCACCCATATAAATTCTATGGGAGGGATTAAAATTTGGACAAATTTTATTCAAACAACCGTAAAACGAACGCGAAAAGATCGATTCGATAAACAGAAAACGCCAGCGAAATCGCCGAAAAGTTTGTTCTTCCCGCAAAAAACGATTCGATTATTTATTATATTCGAGGACAAATTAGGTATGTATGTGAATGCGATCAAAGCCAAATTTAATTGCATAGTTCAATAATGGAATGGAAATTATTATAATAAAATAAGAGTAACATAGCGATTGTAACCTCATTCTATTGTTATTAAAAATTTATTTATTCTCTCATCGACGGATTGGATTTTATGAAAGCTACTTGAACAAAGCGGAATTGTTAAGAGGAAATGTGTGTAATTGGTACAATATTGAAATTCTTTCAATGGGGTTATTATTGACGATAACATACGGTTCGCTACCCGGAGTTTTACACGATTTCCTAAAAATAGAAGCGAGCTTTTAATCCCATTTTTTTCGGAATCAAATGAAATTTTAAATCTCTCAAATTGTGAGAATATATTACTAAGAAAATCGTTTAAAATTCGCAATAAGGTTTAAACAATTGATTCCAACAACTTGTGAAACAATTCTATTTAAAGCGAACATTTAAAAAAGTTATCGATTAAGTAAAACTCTTCGAAACAAAAATAGTATCACAATTAAATCCTTCCGTTTTTATCGTCATTTAAAATCCCTTTATCGTTAAATGGCTAATCCTTTTCTTATAATAACAAACTATTCTTAATTTTATTTTCATGCTTGCAAACAGCTAATGATGCTCTCGGTATCGATTGATTTTCTTTCTTTCTTCCGTTTTGGTTGCGATCCTTATTATTATTAACATGTGCTGGTATTAAGAGATTAGTATAAAATCAGGGCGTATAATAATAATGATTTTTAAAAAAGTGCCCGCACACACACATAAAATTTGTTGGAGCGAAATGAATGTATGGTTCAATGAACAATTTCTGCTAGATAAACATTAGCCGGGGATCAAAATAAAAAGTGGAGACCGACTACCGAACGTTAAATAAATTTTATACTGGAAAAATTACAAAAAGCTTTGTTTTCATTATTATTATTACCATTCGAGAGGGACAACTCCGCCCTTTAAATTTATGTTTTTTCATAATTTTTCAACTGGCAAAAGGAACACGTTTGGTAAAAAAATGGGAGTTTTTTCCTATAAACGTTTTACGAAATCCTAACAGTTGAAACTGTTAAAACTGTATATGATTTTCATGAATGTTTGGAACTTGGGTTAATACGCTTTCAGCAATCGATTTTTTTTACTCGTTGTTATTAAATTATTTAGAGATATCCATTCATGGGCATTGACGAATTCAAAAGCTTTCAATGAAATTAGCAAAAAGCCCGTTCCATGTTTATTTTAATTAAATTCCGCATGTGTTACTTGAATATTATTAAATACTGAATAAACATTAAAGAAAATAGAAAACTGCCATCGATATGTGTACGCTAAATAAATTCGTTACGTTGTGCCTCGTTTATTTGTAAATATAATATAATATATTTTCCAAAGCAAACACTAACAATTACTATTAATATTATTGTTATGTCCAAGATTAAATCTTATAGATATATGGATGTGTGTGCCATCGTTAAATAAATAACCAACCACGCATTTACAGGGAATTAATTCAAACTAATCCAACGAACTATGTTAGACTACTAGTAGTTTTAATCTTATTAAAAAAACTTTTTTTAAATCCAAATATACGAGAATTTTCAATATAAAATTAGTTTTTATGCACTAAATACTTGAGTAAAGCTGCCACTGAACGCTCTGTATACCTACATTATTCGGATCATTTCATAATCCCCAAAATGTGCAATCGGAATGTTGCTAATGAAGATGTAGTGGCAGCAGTTTTAATTAATACGATAGAGTAACAGTTTGCCCTTTAATCTTCCCTCTCTCACATAATAGCGATTATGATATTCTAACTGATTATTATATTTTGAATGTTTATGATATCGATTGTGCATTAGTTTAAATGAAAAGTGGAGTATCGATTTAAACTGGGCCACTAATCCATCATTTTCAACTAGTGCAGGGAACCTCACTTCTGAAACGTACTCCAGCGGCTGATTGTATAAGTCGCCTTCGTTCTTGATACACGTTTCCGCTTGATAAATCTGCACATTTTCGCGGCGGTTGACGTGTAATGTAATTAAACCTGCGAACGGGTTATTTCCCAGCATCAAACCGCACATATGTTTAGTCTTAGTAATGCACGCTTCCTATAGTAATTTTAACACACTAATCTTTAAATTATTCCAATATCGCGTTACGTTGAAATTAATTCCAATCTCTTTCCTCGTTTCGGTCGATTTCCCGTTTACTACTATCTAAGATTTTCCTCGACTGCCACTTACTATAGTAAGGTAATGTAACACGTATTGCTAGAAATTTATGAATATCTCAGATTTTAAATGGGAGAATAACGAGTATTCCAAATGTAAGAGGAACAAGTTTTGATTAATAAAAAAAGAAAGTGTAAGAGTGACGAAAAAAGTGTAGAGGGTAGAAAGCAATTTTGTGTTGGATAAAAAAAAAAAGAAAAAAGATGGAAAGAAATGAAACAAAGAGGGGAAACGGCGGAAAATAAGGCGAGTGGAGGAAATCGATTTTTTTTCAAGGGGATGACTTTAAAGTGGTTGACGAGAAAATAAGATAGAGATTTGGTGAAGATCCCTTGTTCACTTTAATTGTTGGTCTATTTCAAATTTTCATCCTGTTCTTGCCACTTTTATTCTTCTTCGTGAGAAAATTAACTTATTTTCATTTCCGTTCAGTGCGTTTTCGTGCAATTGATATAGTAATTTGTTTTAATGGAATTTTAAAAGCGAGGGGTGATTTAAAATTGTCGGGGGCCGCTAAAACATTCGTTTTAATAATAAATTATACGAAATTTATAATTTATCGGTAAAGGAGACGGTCTAAATAACATAAATGTGTTGGATATTTATTTTATTGCATTTTGCAATACAACTTATAAGTGATTTATGTATTTAATTCGACCGAAAAACGTAAAGAGGATAAAGGTCTACAAATCATGCCACGTGTCCAAAAAATATACGTGTGTGTATGTGTTTCGTTGGAGATTTTGCGTTCGGTAGAAACTTTTTCGGGCGCGATGTAACGACACATTTATTATTATTTATGAAAATGTAATGTTATGATAAAAGTATATATATACGTGTATACAAAACTGCGGGCAGAACATTTTACATAAATTACCAACGGAGCAACAACATACGTTATAAATATTATAAATAAATGAATGAACCCGAAAGATCCGGAGCGAAAAATAATAATAATTTAAGTGAGCGAATATTTTATGTTTATTACGTTCAAGAAAATTTAATTAACTGAAAACGTTACGAGTAACAAGATTTAAGTCGAAGTGAGTGTGTTGCGGTCGAAGAATTAAAATGAAAAGAATTTTTGTTTGGCAACGGCACCCACTTTTCGCAAATTTACGAACTTACTTTTTTCTTGATACTTTAATAAACGCAAACCGCAATTTTCGTTCGCTTGTCGACTTCTTTTCCCCACGATTTTAATTATGCTCTCACATAAAACCAGTGAAAATGTGCTCTCTCACGTGAGACCTACAAAGTGTTGAGTTCGGCTTCGCATTGTTAACTTTATCGTAACTTGTTAAAAAATTAATTATTGTTGTGGACAACATTTGAAATACAAATTGCAAAGAAAATAATGCATTTTCAAAATGTACGAAACCGAATAATTGCAATTTACTTTGGAAATTAAGATCCCATCATGGTTAAGTAGTTTCCCTTCACTTAATCGCTGTTCTATTGACGGAGGATTACTAAACGTTTATTTGCATTTGCTCCGTCATTCTCTATCTCATTGTTTATGCAATTTTGTAAGAAGAACACTCTGTAAACAATTAATTTCTAAAATAAGTACAATGCCGAGATGCAATTGTTTGTACCAGTTTAAATGCCACTAGTACAAGAATTACAACTTGTATTAGTAGTCGTAGTTAGTAAATGCCCCATCTATAAAATATGATAATCTGGTAAAGCTCTTAGAAATGCTGAAACGGTGTGCCCTTAAAATGACGATAAAACCCGAAAAAGCGTTTGTTCGTCGTCGAGTAAACTGAATCATAAATGTACCTCGTTAATTATGTGTTTAATTAAAAGGAAAATGTAAGAATGCAAAATGGGAAAGCTTGCACATTTTTCAACCCGCAAAACGGGTTGGCGTTGTTGTTCTACCTTACTCTTTGGACGTCTGTTGTTCCAAAACGTATTTATTATAAATTAATTCGGTCTATTTGTAAATCTACCCCAATGCGAATTAAGGAAGACAAACAGGAGAAACGTCCCTTTTACACATAATAATTTTGCTTAAAGTAGTTTTGGTAGCACTAGTACCTTACGACACTGTGTCGGCATTAGAGAGGCATTAATTAAAAGGAACTTTATATAGGTAAGGAAGGGAGTGAGAAAGGCCATCCCCTAAGTATATTTAATGCTAGAACTAACAAAATTAAATCATGTAACGGATCTCTGGTAAAACTTTAATGAACAAACTTTTATTTATTCGAAAACGGTTATATTTATCAAAGTAAATTTCATCAACATCATATTCTTCATCCTCATCAACATCGTCTTCTTCATCATCATCATCTCGGTTAATGTCGTCATCTTTAAAAAGAGAGATATAAGAGAGAGAGAGAGAGAGCAAGAGGGGATGAAACTATAACTGTATCCTTAAAATCATCGACCGAAATATTTAACATTAATTGAAACTGTCAAATAAAATGTTAGATTATACCTCGAAATAAGTAGAAATGATGGCAACGATGATGACGATGTTGATCATCATCTTCCGGATGTTCATATAACTTGATAATATTACTATTAATAATTATTAAGTAATTACATTATTTTTAAGTGCAGATAAGGATGAGGTGGAATTTTTATCATCATAACTTATGAAAATGTTAGTTATTATTATAGTTTAAGATATTTTTATGTTGCCCTCACACTTCCTATCGCACGGAGGATAGTAATAATATTTTTATTAGGCCATCATATTTATGTACTTGGTAAAGATGATGATCCTGAAATATTTTCAAGTCTTTTTTTGTTCGTGCTCCCTTAATTCGTTTTTCTCCTTTCGGACGACCCATTTCCATGAGAATAAAATAAAATTTATGACAAATAAAATTTTTCTCATTAAATTTAAGAAAAATAAGATATCACAAAACCAACTGCTCCGCCAGGAATATATTTGATATAAAGGGTCGAATTTTAGCATTAGAATTAGATACTAAGCTTTTGGAAGTGACGAGATCCTTACTCTTTCAAAAAATACAAGAATAAATGAAACCAAAAAGAATATGACGATTGGAAAATTTGAATTGAAAACCTACAGACAAATTTGAATAATGCTTTTCCTATAGGTAGATGAAAATATCAATGCAAACTTGCAATCGTATTTTGAGTACATATATTCATTTCGATGAACCATCTGGCGAAAATCTTCTTTCATTCACTCCTATACAATAACCATTTTGCTTTCTATGGAAAATGATAATAATATGTCCTCAATAACCTTAAAGAAAGGGATGGACAAATGCACGGTACGGTACAACAACAACGAACCGATTTCATTGTGGGAACGATAGGAACGGAAGCGGACTATTAAATGCCTTTCAGATTCGCCACCGAAGCAATTTCGAATCCCGGATATGCACGTCGTTGGCTCTATAAAGTCCGCAGCCGAAACTGACGTTATGAACTGGAAAGTGGTATGTTATTATTGTAACTTTAACAATAACTTTAAGAAAAGCCCTTTTAATAAGTTTCATTTAATTACATTGGAATTTCAAAAATAATACTATGCAAAAAAATTTAAATTCGAACCAATTAAGAAACTTCCTTCAAACATTGTAGGTAGATGTTTATTAATTAGAGTAGATGTTAATTATTTATTAATTAACAGAACGTAAGCAACTCTAAAACGTATTCATATTACAATAATTATTAATTCAACGAGATTCAAGTTTCTTACGGCGAAAGTCTCAAAAATATAATTACGAAGATAAATATTTAAAATAACGGTTCTTGAAAGACAATCCTTTGGCAGTGACAGCACGCAAGACAAAATTGAACCTTTGAAAAGTACGAAAAAGGTCTCGCATATATTTTATAAAAAAAAGCAGCGGCGAGGAAATAAAAAGAAGGAGATTGTGAAATATCAAACTGGCAGCATTAAAATTAAGAGCCATAAAAATTTCTCAAAGGGCCATAAGTATGTAATGAGGATAGCGAACAGGTAGTGTTAAGAAAAAGAAAGATTGGACAAAGAAAAAGGAAACTCAGAGATACAAATAAAATCTTTAAAGATGCTTTTTAATAGTAAAGGATGGGTTTTCTTCGTTTCGGTTCTTTTCTTTCAGTAGACGATCCCAATTTTACGAATTTTACAACCGTTACCTACCCCGTATAGAGCAAGAATATAAAAAGGTGAGTGCGTGCGGAGTACGTTTTAAGTTTGCCGGTGTAACGAATTAATTTTTTTGCTTCCCTCTCGTTTTCATTGTACACATTTTATTATCCATCTTCTTCTCTTTGCTCCCAAACGATCTTAAAATAAGATTTCATTCTACCGGTTTTCCAACTGGAAATGAGGGTGAAATCTTTCTCTATAACTCGCTTTCTTCTCCCCGCTCTTTGCATTTGCTCTTCGAGAAGGAAAAAATAAATACAAAAAATAGAAGGTGAGTTATATGAGTATTACTCAAACAAGCGGTTATATATGCAATATTCCGGGGACGGAAGAAAGTTTTTTAATGAAAAAGAAAAAAATGTACATGTATCCATCCGCTTCCCCTTCAATAAAAAAATATATAAATATGAAGAAGATTCGTATTTTTCATCCAACTTCTGATTTTCGCATTGATATTAAATCCTTTGCAAAGTGGAAGCAAAATACGCCACTTTATATTCTAGAACCTAACTCGTTTGTTCCAGCCTCCCCACATTCGCATTTTATATTCGGTCTAAATATTACAATATACTTGATATCAAGATATACACAGAAATATAGCGGAAAATATGTACATATCACAAACTAACCCTTAAAAGTTTCTTTTTTCTCTAAATAAAATAACTGTATAAAGAAAGCGAGTCCAGCCGAAAAGAGGGGTTGAAACAGTGCGAATTTTCATGCATGAAACTCGTTCGTTCCTTTTTACCATTTAGACGAACCATTTTTAATCAACAGACGTACGTACGATTATGATTTATTCAGATAAAACGGCTGGATTTCAATTAATCGGAAAGATCTCATAGAAAACGAGAGAAAATGTTGAAACTTTTTTATTAATTCCTGTCTAATCCGCTAACACATGTCGCACAGTACATTTAAAAAAGGAAAAGGAAAAGCTTGTTCTTTCACTTACTTTCTAATAGGACTAATGGAATAGTTAATGGATGGTAGTTAGTAAATTTCATTAAATTTTTAATCAATAACAAGCAGTATAAATTTCTAAAATGATCAGAACAAAAAGTCGTTGGTTTACGGTTGAATGGAACGTCCTTAAAAATTGCGAAACCACAAAAGATTTTTGTTTTCTTGTGTTTTTTTTTTTTGAGAGATTGCGAATATCCTTTTGCAAATATCGATTTGCAAATTACATTGTTCACGTGAAAACAACCCTTTTCGGAATTTCGACCAACGTTTCGAATTAATGAATTTCTATCGAATTATAATTTTCAACAATAGCATGTATCAAACGGATTTGAAAGGAAATCCATAATACAGCTTCGACTGACACTGTCATGTACTTTATTTCCCAACGTGTAACATCCCCGATTAAATTCCTTTGACTATTCAAACTGCGGGTTTCATGTAACTGTTTCAAACACTCGAATCTATTCGTTTAACACAAATTGATATTCGAATTTTAAAAAGAATGGTACTTGAAGGCAAGTCGATAAATTTAAACTTGTAGCAGACATTTTTGCATTTTCCTCTTTCGAAAAAAGAAATTAATACTTTGTAACGCTACTAACGAAAATGGCATTTTAAGAAACATAACGTCAATTTCTATTTCATTTATATTATATTTTACAAGTACGACAGTTAGAGAAGTTCCAAAGAGAACTTTAAATGGTTTAATCACTGGAAAAGCTTATCTCGAGAATTTTATCGATTAAGGGCGAAATTTATTTCTACTTCATTCGTTCACGTAGATAGATATAATAGATAACTCGTTATTGTGCTGCAACTAGTTCTATTCAAATCCATTCGCTACTATTATTATTATTTATAACAAAAATTCCTTCAAGTCATTTATTCGCTTTGCAGTGATTGCAATCGATTTCGCAAATGGTGCACTTCTCATAATCCTTCTTTTATAATTTTGCCAATTAAACGTTCTTCCTTTCTGCCTTTTAGTAACCTAGTTTAAAGAAAAATTGTCGTTTACGTTATTACACGAATTGCTCATCGCACCTGAGTCTCTCATGAGGAATGAAGAGCCCTAACAAGACTAGAATCTGCCTTGAAGCCAACCACGAGCTATATATATTCTTTTGAGTTATGCAATCCATAATTAAGTTACTTTTGAGAGCAAAGAGAATGGAATTTTAGAGAGGATTTTCCATAAATTAGTTTTCGACACTCGCGAATCTCTTTATATAGAATCCAGTAATTTCCCTTCGCCTCCGCCACAATTCGAACCGTTATTTTGAGATTAAGGTAAAACCGGCCTGTTGTCTTTTCATATTTGCCAAACAAAAAGTTCGGAAGAAGAAACAAACTTATACAGGAAAACTTGTCATCTCTAGTTTCCCTTTCCTCCCTTAACATTTTCCTGTGTAACCAATTGCCACATCAATCTCTATTTATCTTAAAATCAATCTGTCAGCCGCCACGTGTACAACACACAAAGGCAAACGAAGAGATATTATTCCAATAAATAATAATCGAATAGAAATGTTAGTCAATTATACCACCCGGATTTTTCTTCTTTGTGACGGTTTTTTTATACACGATTTATTAAACATTACATTTGTTGCTGTTTCCTTTTCCTCGAGTTTGTGACAATCTAAAGAAAACGTTTTTTTAATAAGAAGAAAAATGTTTGTCTACAAATGATTTGTCGTTTGGAGCGAGGGCGATACATGAAAAATGAAAGGAATATGATTTGAATATTAATGGCGCGGCCTGAAATCGCATTTTTGTTGCTGAACAAAAAGACATATTCCGTTATAACTCGAACATTTTAATTGTATTTCTATAGAATCGTATCAAAGACACCGGAGGCATTCGTCTTATTTATATCAACTGATCCTGAGTATAAAATAAAAGAGAGAAATTTTGTGCAAATAAAGAATTTGCAAAACGTATTCCATCTTACTGGCGTAATCGACTCTCCCCCCATGTTTCTGGCATACGATGCTCGCCATCTAGCGAATTTGAATTTGCTTCGGTATTTGCATGTTGTCACTAGAAATTTTCTACTTTGGGACACAATGAGGAAGCACACGAGTGGATGGGGAATGATGTTGTAAATGATGATGATGACGATGATTACACGAAGACCGCTAGATAGGATTTTCAGTTATTCGAGGCGTTGCAATTCTTTTCACAGTTTACTTGCATACATGTTGTTTTAATCAAATGATTCTCTGTTCTTGGCACACAACCTAATTCAATCTCGCTCTTATTTTTTGCCCTCATTTTTTATTTATATTTTAACATATCTCCTCTTTCGCCCCACGTGTCCCCTCTCTCTTTTACATGGATTTACTATCTTTCTAAACAAATATTTTGCGAAAAAGCATATGCAAATTTTCGAATAACACACTTCACACACCCGCGAGAAGAAAAAAGAAAGTGGACTCGCGTATATACTTGAGTGTGTATGCGTGTGGCATCATAATAATAAAACCGAACCGACGTACTGATACGAAGTGCATATGAAATTAGTTTTATTACAAATTTATTGCGGGATAAAAAGGATTTTCCTGTTGCAAAAAAATACGAATCGTCGCTTTTTTCGCTGGATTTAGAGATAAAATCTTATCGTAAATTATGAAACGTGGGGAGGCATTGAATAATGCCCATTACAACCGACCACAACCAAAGCAAAAAACATACGCACCCATATAAATTCTATGGGAGGGATTAAAATTTGGACAAATTTTATTCAAACAACCGTAAAACGAACGCGAAAAGATCGATTCGATAAACAGAAAACGCCAGCGAAATCGCCGAAAAGTTTGTTCTTCCCGCAAAAAACGATTCGATTATTTATTATATTCGAGGACAAATTAGGTATGTATGTGAATGCGATCAAAGCCAAATTTAATTGCATAGTTCAATAATGGAATGGAAATTATTATAATAAAATAAGAGTAACATAGCGATTGTAACCTCATTCTATTGTTATTAAAAATTTATTTATTCTCTCATCGACGGATTGGATTTTATGAAAGCTACTTGAACAAAGCGGAATTGTTAAGAGGAAATGTGTGTAATTGGTACAATATTGAAATTCTTTCAATGGGGTTATTATTGACGATAACATACGGTTCGCTACCCGGAGTTTTACACGATTTCCTAAAAATAGAAGCGAGCTTTTAATCCCATTTTTTTCGGAATCAAATGAAATTTTAAATCTCTCAAATTGTGAGAATATATTACTAAGAAAATCGTTTAAAATTCGCAATAAGGTTTAAACAATTGATTCCAACAACTTGTGAAACAATTCTATTTAAAGCGAACATTTAAAAAAGTTATCGATTAAGTAAAACTCTTCGAAACAAAAATAGTATCACAATTAAATCCTTCCGTTTTTATCGTCATTTAAAATCCCTTTATCGTTAAATGGCTAATCCTTTTCTTATAATAACAAACTATTCTTAATTTTATTTTCATGCTTGCAAACAGCTAATGATGCTCTCGGTATCGATTGATTTTCTTTCTTTCTTCCGTTTTGGTTGCGATCCTTATTATTATTAACATGTGCTGGTATTAAGAGATTAGTATAAAATCAGGGCGTATAATAATAATGATTTTTAAAAAAGTGCCCGCACACACACATAAAATTTGTTGGAGCGAAATGAATGTATGGTTCAATGAACAATTTCTGCTAGATAAACATTAGCCGGGGATCAAAATAAAAAGTGGAGACCGACTACCGAACGTTAAATAAATTTTATACTGGAAAAATTACAAAAAGCTTTGTTTTCATTATTATTATTACCATTCGAGAGGGACAACTCCGCCCTTTAAATTTATGTTTTTTCATAATTTTTCAACTGGCAAAAGGAACACGTTTGGTAAAAAAATGGGAGTTTTTTCCTATAAACGTTTTACGAAATCCTAACAGTTGAAACTGTTAAAACTGTATATGATTTTCATGAATGTTTGGAACTTGGGTTAATACGCTTTCAGCAATCGATTTTTTTTACTCGTTGTTATTAAATTATTTAGAGATATCCATTCATGGGCATTGACGAATTCAAAAGCTTTCAATGAAATTAGCAAAAAGCCCGTTCCATGTTTATTTTAATTAAATTCCGCATGTGTTACTTGAATATTATTAAATACTGAATAAACATTAAAGAAAATAGAAAACTGCCATCGATATGTGTACGCTAAATAAATTCGTTACGTTGTGCCTCGTTTATTTGTAAATATAATATAATATATTTTCCAAAGCAAACACTAACAATTACTATTAATATTATTGTTATGTCCAAGATTAAATCTTATAGATATATGGATGTGTGTGCCATCGTTAAATAAATAACCAACCACGCATTTACAGGGAATTAATTCAAACTAATCCAACGAACTATGTTAGACTACTAGTAGTTTTAATCTTATTAAAAAAACTTTTTTTAAATCCAAATATACGAGAATTTTCAATATAAAATTAGTTTTTATGCACTAAATACTTGAGTAAAGCTGCCACTGAACGCTCTGTATACCTACATTATTCGGATCATTTCATAATCCCCAAAATGTGCAATCGGAATGTTGCTAATGAAGATGTAGTGGCAGCAGTTTTAATTAATACGATAGAGTAACAGTTTGCCCTTTAATCTTCCCTCTCTCACATAATAGCGATTATGATATTCTAACTGATTATTATATTTTGAATGTTTATGATATCGATTGTGCATTAGTTTAAATGAAAAGTGGAGTATCGATTTAAACTGGGCCACTAATCCATCATTTTCAACTAGTGCAGGGAACCTCACTTCTGAAACGTACTCCAGCGGCTGATTGTATAAGTCGCCTTCGTTCTTGATACACGTTTCCGCTTGATAAATCTGCACATTTTCGCGGCGGTTGACGTGTAATGTAATTAAACCTGCGAACGGGTTATTTCCCAGCATCAAACCGCACATATGTTTAGTCTTAGTAATGCACGCTTCCTATAGTAATTTTAACACACTAATCTTTAAATTATTCCAATATCGCGTTACGTTGAAATTAATTCCAATCTCTTTCCTCGTTTCGGTCGATTTCCCGTTTACTACTATCTAAGATTTTCCTCGACTGCCACTTACTATAGTAAGGTAATGTAACACGTATTGCTAGAAATTTATGAATATCTCAGATTTTAAATGGGAGAATAACGAGTATTCCAAATGTAAGAGGAACAAGTTTTGATTAATAAAAAAAGAAAGTGTAAGAGTGACGAAAAAAGTGTAGAGGGTAGAAAGCAATTTTGTGTTGGATAAAAAAAAAAAGAAAAAAGATGGAAAGAAATGAAACAAAGAGGGGAAACGGCGGAAAATAAGGCGAGTGGAGGAAATCGATTTTTTTTCAAGGGGATGACTTTAAAGTGGTTGACGAGAAAATAAGATAGAGATTTGGTGAAGATCCCTTGTTCACTTTAATTGTTGGTCTATTTCAAATTTTCATCCTGTTCTTGCCACTTTTATTCTTCTTCGTGAGAAAATTAACTTATTTTCATTTCCGTTCAGTGCGTTTTCGTGCAATTGATATAGTAATTTGTTTTAATGGAATTTTAAAAGCGAGGGGTGATTTAAAATTGTCGGGGGCCGCTAAAACATTCGTTTTAATAATAAATTATACGAAATTTATAATTTATCGGTAAAGGAGACGGTCTAAATAACATAAATGTGTTGGATATTTATTTTATTGCATTTTGCAATACAACTTATAAGTGATTTATGTATTTAATTCGACCGAAAAACGTAAAGAGGATAAAGGTCTACAAATCATGCCACGTGTCCAAAAAATATACGTGTGTGTATGTGTTTCGTTGGAGATTTTGCGTTCGGTAGAAACTTTTTCGGGCGCGATGTAACGACACATTTATTATTATTTATGAAAATGTAATGTTATGATAAAAGTATATATATACGTGTATACAAAACTGCGGGCAGAACATTTTACATAAATTACCAACGGAGCAACAACATACGTTATAAATATTATAAATAAATGAATGAACCCGAAAGATCCGGAGCGAAAAATAATAATAATTTAAGTGAGCGAATATTTTATGTTTATTACGTTCAAGAAAATTTAATTAACTGAAAACGTTACGAGTAACAAGATTTAAGTCGAAGTGAGTGTGTTGCGGTCGAAGAATTAAAATGAAAAGAATTTTTGTTTGGCAACGGCACCCACTTTTCGCAAATTTACGAACTTACTTTTTTCTTGATACTTTAATAAACGCAAACCGCAATTTTCGTTCGCTTGTCGACTTCTTTTCCCCACGATTTTAATTATGCTCTCACATAAAACCAGTGAAAATGTGCTCTCTCACGTGAGACCTACAAAGTGTTGAGTTCGGCTTCGCATTGTTAACTTTATCGTAACTTGTTAAAAAATTAATTATTGTTGTGGACAACATTTGAAATACAAATTGCAAAGAAAATAATGCATTTTCAAAATGTACGAAACCGAATAATTGCAATTTACTTTGGAAATTAAGATCCCATCATGGTTAAGTAGTTTCCCTTCACTTAATCGCTGTTCTATTGACGGAGGATTACTAAACGTTTATTTGCATTTGCTCCGTCATTCTCTATCTCATTGTTTATGCAATTTTGTAAGAAGAACACTCTGTAAACAATTAATTTCTAAAATAAGTACAATGCCGAGATGCAATTGTTTGTACCAGTTTAAATGCCACTAGTACAAGAATTACAACTTGTATTAGTAGTCGTAGTTAGTAAATGCCCCATCTATAAAATATGATAATCTGGTAAAGCTCTTAGAAATGCTGAAACGGTGTGCCCTTAAAATGACGATAAAACCCGAAAAAGCGTTTGTTCGTCGTCGAGTAAACTGAATCATAAATGTACCTCGTTAATTATGTGTTTAATTAAAAGGAAAATGTAAGAATGCAAAATGGGAAAGCTTGCACATTTTTCAACCCGCAAAACGGGTTGGCGTTGTTGTTCTACCTTACTCTTTGGACGTCTGTTGTTCCAAAACGTATTTATTATAAATTAATTCGGTCTATTTGTAAATCTACCCCAATGCGAATTAAGGAAGACAAACAGGAGAAACGTCCCTTTTACACATAATAATTTTGCTTAAAGTAGTTTTGGTAGCACTAGTACCTTACGACACTGTGTCGGCATTAGAGAGGCATTAATTAAAAGGAACTTTATATAGGTAAGGAAGGGAGTGAGAAAGGCCATCCCCTAAGTATATTTAATGCTAGAACTAACAAAATTAAATCATGTAACGGATCTCTGGTAAAACTTTAATGAACAAACTTTTATTTATTCGAAAACGGTTATATTTATCAAAGTAAATTTCATCAACATCATATTCTTCATCCTCATCAACATCGTCTTCTTCATCATCATCATCTCGGTTAATGTCGTCATCTTTAAAAAGAGAGATATAAGAGAGAGAGAGAGAGAGCAAGAGGGGATGAAACTATAACTGTATCCTTAAAATCATCGACCGAAATATTTAACATTAATTGAAACTGTCAAATAAAATGTTAGATTATACCTCGAAATAAGTAGAAATGATGGCAACGATGATGACGATGTTGATCATCATCTTCCGGATGTTCATATAACTTGATAATATTACTATTAATAATTATTAAGTAATTACATTATTTTTAAGTGCAGATAAGGATGAGGTGGAATTTTTATCATCATAACTTATGAAAATGTTAGTTATTATTATAGTTTAAGATATTTTTATGTTGCCCTCACACTTCCTATCGCACGGAGGATAGTAATAATATTTTTATTAGGCCATCATATTTATGTACTTGGTAAAGATGATGATCCTGAAATATTTTCAAGTCTTTTTTTGTTCGTGCTCCCTTAATTCGTTTTTCTCCTTTCGGACGACCCATTTCCATGAGAATAAAATAAAATTTATGACAAATAAAATTTTTCTCATTAAATTTAAGAAAAATAAGATATCACAAAACCAACTGCTCCGCCAGGAATATATTTGATATAAAGGGTCGAATTTTAGCATTAGAATTAGATACTAAGCTTTTGGAAGTGACGAGATCCTTACTCTTTCAAAAAATACAAGAATAAATGAAACCAAAAAGAATATGACGATTGGAAAATTTGAATTGAAAACCTACAGACAAATTTGAATAATGCTTTTCCTATAGGTAGATGAAAATATCAATGCAAACTTGCAATCGTATTTTGAGTACATATATTCATTTCGATGAACCATCTGGCGAAAATCTTCTTTCATTCACTCCTATACAATAACCATTTTGCTTTCTATGGAAAATGATAATAATATGTCCTCAATAACCTTAAAGAAAGGGATGGACAAATGCACGGTACGGTACAACAACAACGAACCGATTTCATTGTGGGAACGATAGGAACGGAAGCGGACTATTAAATGCCTTTCAGATTCGCCACCGAAGCAATTTCGAATCCCGGATATGCACGTCGTTGGCTCTATAAAGTCCGCAGCCGAAACTGACGTTATGAACTGGAAAGTGGTATGTTATTATTGTAACTTTAACAATAACTTTAAGAAAAGCCCTTTTAATAAGTTTCATTTAATTACATTGGAATTTCAAAAATAATACTATGCAAAAAAATTTAAATTCGAACCAATTAAGAAACTTCCTTCAAACATTGTAGGTAGATGTTTATTAATTAGAGTAGATGTTAATTATTTATTAATTAACAGAACGTAAGCAACTCTAAAACGTATTCATATTACAATAATTATTAATTCAACGAGATTCAAGTTTCTTACGGCGAAAGTCTCAAAAATATAATTACGAAGATAAATATTTAAAATAACGGTTCTTGAAAGACAATCCTTTGGCAGTGACAGCACGCAAGACAAAATTGAACCTTTGAAAAGTACGAAAAAGGTCTCGCATATATTTTATAAAAAAAAGCAGCGGCGAGGAAATAAAAAGAAGGAGATTGTGAAATATCAAACTGGCAGCATTAAAATTAAGAGCCATAAAAATTTCTCAAAGGGCCATAAGTATGTAATGAGGATAGCGAACAGGTAGTGTTAAGAAAAAGAAAGATTGGACAAAGAAAAAGGAAACTCAGAGATACAAATAAAATCTTTAAAGATGCTTTTTAATAGTAAAGGATGGGTTTTCTTCGTTTCGGTTCTTTTCTTTCAGTAGACGATCCCAATTTTACGAATTTTACAACCGTTACCTACCCCGTATAGAGCAAGAATATAAAAAGGTGAGTGCGTGCGGAGTACGTTTTAAGTTTGCCGGTGTAACGAATTAATTTTTTTGCTTCCCTCTCGTTTTCATTGTACACATTTTATTATCCATCTTCTTCTCTTTGCTCCCAAACGATCTTAAAATAAGATTTCATTCTACCGGTTTTCCAACTGGAAATGAGGGTGAAATCTTTCTCTATAACTCGCTTTCTTCTCCCCGCTCTTTGCATTTGCTCTTCGAGAAGGAAAAAATAAATACAAAAAATAGAAGGTGAGTTATATGAGTATTACTCAAACAAGCGGTTATATATGCAATATTCCGGGGACGGAAGAAAGTTTTTTAATGAAAAAGAAAAAAATGTACATGTATCCATCCGCTTCCCCTTCAATAAAAAAATATATAAATATGAAGAAGATTCGTATTTTTCATCCAACTTCTGATTTTCGCATTGATATTAAATCCTTTGCAAAGTGGAAGCAAAATACGCCACTTTATATTCTAGAACCTAACTCGTTTGTTCCAGCCTCCCCACATTCGCATTTTATATTCGGTCTAAATATTACAATATACTTGATATCAAGATATACACAGAAATATAGCGGAAAATATGTACATATCACAAACTAACCCTTAAAAGTTTCTTTTTTCTCTAAATAAAATAACTGTATAAAGAAAGCGAGTCCAGCCGAAAAGAGGGGTTGAAACAGTGCGAATTTTCATGCATGAAACTCGTTCGTTCCTTTTTACCATTTAGACGAACCATTTTTAATCAACAGACGTACGTACGATTATGATTTATTCAGATAAAACGGCTGGATTTCAATTAATCGGAAAGATCTCATAGAAAACGAGAGAAAATGTTGAAACTTTTTTATTAATTCCTGTCTAATCCGCTAACACATGTCGCACAGTACATTTAAAAAAGGAAAAGGAAAAGCTTGTTCTTTCACTTACTTTCTAATAGGACTAATGGAATAGTTAATGGATGGTAGTTAGTAAATTTCATTAAATTTTTAATCAATAACAAGCAGTATAAATTTCTAAAATGATCAGAACAAAAAGTCGTTGGTTTACGGTTGAATGGAACGTCCTTAAAAATTGCGAAACCACAAAAGATTTTTGTTTTCTTGTGTTTTTTTTTTTTGAGAGATTGCGAATATCCTTTTGCAAATATCGATTTGCAAATTACATTGTTCACGTGAAAACAACCCTTTTCGGAATTTCGACCAACGTTTCGAATTAATGAATTTCTATCGAATTATAATTTTCAACAATAGCATGTATCAAACGGATTTGAAAGGAAATCCATAATACAGCTTCGACTGACACTGTCATGTACTTTATTTCCCAACGTGTAACATCCCCGATTAAATTCCTTTGACTATTCAAACTGCGGGTTTCATGTAACTGTTTCAAACACTCGAATCTATTCGTTTAACACAAATTGATATTCGAATTTTAAAAAGAATGGTACTTGAAGGCAAGTCGATAAATTTAAACTTGTAGCAGACATTTTTGCATTTTCCTCTTTCGAAAAAAGAAATTAATACTTTGTAACGCTACTAACGAAAATGGCATTTTAAGAAACATAACGTCAATTTCTATTTCATTTATATTATATTTTACAAGTACGACAGTTAGAGAAGTTCCAAAGAGAACTTTAAATGGTTTAATCACTGGAAAAGCTTATCTCGAGAATTTTATCGATTAAGGGCGAAATTTATTTCTACTTCATTCGTTCACGTAGATAGATATAATAGATAACTCGTTATTGTGCTGCAACTAGTTCTATTCAAATCCATTCGCTACTATTATTATTATTTATAACAAAAATTCCTTCAAGTCATTTATTCGCTTTGCAGTGATTGCAATCGATTTCGCAAATGGTGCACTTCTCATAATCCTTCTTTTATAATTTTGCCAATTAAACGTTCTTCCTTTCTGCCTTTTAGTAACCTAGTTTAAAGAAAAATTGTCGTTTACGTTATTACACGAATTGCTCATCGCACCTGAGTCTCTCATGAGGAATGAAGAGCCCTAACAAGACTAGAATCTGCCTTGAAGCCAACCACGAGCTATATATATTCTTTTGAGTTATGCAATCCATAATTAAGTTACTTTTGAGAGCAAAGAGAATGGAATTTTAGAGAGGATTTTCCATAAATTAGTTTTCGACACTCGCGAATCTCTTTATATAGAATCCAGTAATTTCCCTTCGCCTCCGCCACAATTCGAACCGTCCATATCCTCTCCAGTAAAATTGCGATATGAATGGAATATTAATAACATTCACGAATTGTAAATGATCAATTCTATAGACACATTCATCATCATATCATATTAATTTCGTAATAATCAATGATTGCCTTTTAAATTTATCAGTAAAGGGGTCTTGTTATTCAATTTTTATTTTACAACAAATTTTACTTGATAGAATTTTACTTTACAGAATCGTGGGCTGAAAATGTCTTAAACAAGAAATTGAATCTCGCGTGAAAACGTTCCATTCGACATTATTCTTATTCCAAACCCATCTACTCAATTTTAGACCAGAAGAACCGAATTAAAAAAAGTTCATCAAAAGACGGAGAAGAATATGTTATCGTTAAATTATCTCGAAGAATACGCAAATATTTCAGTCCGGCATGTAAAAATACTTTTACTAGAGCTAATTTTCAACATAGACTAATAACTGGAGGAATTTTATTTTTATATGGAAACTCGTCTAAAATCATGGATATACAGAGAAATCAATTAGAATCCTATTTCAAAGTGTGGACAAAATATAATATAAAACTTATTTGATTGACGTGTTGATAAGCGGCAAATTGCAATTAAAGGGAAAACTGTGCAATTTTAATGTACAACTTTGTAAAACGATCAAAACAAAATCTTCTACTTGTATAATGTTTGATTAATTTCCGATTTTGTATTTCCTCGTTGGCTCGTAAACTTGCAATACAATTTATTCGTTATACGTACCCTAGAAAATGTTATACACATTTGCAATAAATCTTTTCATAATTTCCATAGACGTATTGCATATTCTTATACCAGGAATACAATAAATATATCGTTTGTTAAAATTTGCATTTGAAAAATCGCTAGAAGCTTCTATCGCAAGAATAATATAATAGACTCCATAAATTTTTAAAGGAATCGAGTCCTCGAATACATTCATTAACTTGCTCTTAGCCCAATAATAACATCGCCTTATTGTTGTTCCTATTTGCAACGAAATTAAATATTATAATAAGAAAAGATCCCATTTTCCCTCCATTCAATTCCATTCCATTCAACCGACCCTGCTTTTTAATGTTAAATTCAAATACAATCATTGAACGGAAGAGATATCTTAAAAATAGGAGCTTCTTCTATAATTTTTTCCACTCTATTATACCGTTCATGTCTAGTTGAAAAAGCAACATGCTAAACATAAAGAAACGATGTCTTATTTAAATAAACGTGCGTTTTACAATTAAATTATATAATATTGCAATCAACCAAATAGAAGATCTAAAAATAATTCCGTTGCTTTCGTTCTTATTTGGAAAAAAGTAACTTCTTACAAAAAAGAAAGCAAACCAAAATGCTTTTAAAAGCTAATTTTTATTATCGAATAACGTTAAATCCCCCTCTTGCCTAATAAAATACAATAAGTCAAGAGCATTTGATTTCGTTTCACCTTCTTTTTTCTTGTCGCTGCTTTAGTTTTATTGACTTGATTGTGGGTTTTAAAGGTTCTACTTTCCTCAGTTTCCTTTTTTCCCTGCACAGGAAACTATACCTGACTCTCTCCACCATGCAATATAGGCAGATATTTTCATTCTGTACACGTGAGATGAGGACACTTTACGACTAAAAACCAGTTTTCCAGAAGAAAAGGACGAAGCAAAAGAAAACGAAACTTGCTGACTTAGTATTGGTTTTGTATCCAATACGATTAAGTTACAAGGAAACAAAGTACGAGAAAAAAAAAAATAAATAAACGGAGCTAAAGTATTTTAGGATAGCAAGTATCGGGAATAGAGGATGAAGTTACTTTGTGAAGGAGACGAAAGAAAAAAATGCTCAAGAGTTCATTGGCGGAGCACGTTTAGAAAATGCTATTACCTTAAATGTAATATGATTAGCATAAATTTCTCTTAAGATGGAATCGGATTTTGACGGAGATTAAAGTGTGCAAATTATTGCTAAATCATAGTTATTAGCATGAACAATTTCTTTTAAATAAATTATTAATACTGGATGTATTTATTTATAGCGTTAAGGGGTAATTAAATTTCACAACGGAAACGAACAAATTCCATTGGCTTTGAAATTTAATTAAATTAAAACGTCGAATAATAAAATAAATCACGCCACTTTATTAGTTTCCCTTTTATTATTATTATCCCATCCCTTTTTCTTTGCCGTTGCAATAAAAGAAAAAACAAGCAAGACCAACCTGAAGAAAAGGAAGAATATAAAAACCATAAAGTACGTCGTAACGTGGTCAGAATCAATCCGTGGAAATAAACCGCAAAAATACCGTTTGATGCGTAATCCTTTTATTCGATTCCAGCTTTAATTTTCATTTCATTGTAATAAGACGTAAGCTTATCCTTTTTACGTTTACGCATTATGTTATTAAAAAGGCAAGACATATGCGTGCTCGGGCAATAAATATCCCGGTAGAAAAGAAAACCTTAAAATTGGCCGGACATAAGGGAAAACCCTAATTTCACAGAAGGATTATAATGCAATATAACAAGTGCGCGCGTATATACACAGGCAAATCGGTTAAACCGTGCCCATCCAAAACCACGTTGTGATGTTTAATATTTAAGTCCGTCGGATTATGTCCATCTTCTGGTCGAAAAACATGCCAAAATGCAAATAGAAAGCAGATGACGCATACGGACCTTTAACCCTTCATTTGAGATTATTATTGCAAAATTTAATAAATATAAACCCCGACCAATTAGGGTATATCGTATACATAATAATCGGGGCCGGCCCCGAATGAAATTCTGCCGACATTCGACCGCATTATAATGCCCGGACTATTTAATTTAGTTTTAAAAATGTTTTTTTATCAAATAACAAAATGATTAGCTGCTGCTATTAACATTTTGCAATGGAAAATTAATCAGGCGGAAGTCCTCTTTGTCGATTTCGTTCATAATTTCTTTACAGTTCGGAGTTTATTTATTTTTCTTTGCGTTCGGGATACGGGCCAAATATTCCGCAACACCCTTCAATTTAACGATAAACATTAAAAAGCACTAACGGAATGCTTTCAAGTCATTAGGCGGATTAACAAAATTGCCATTCGCCGTTCAATCCTCTCACTCACTCCGGCTACGATCTCTCTTTATTGCCAAAAGTCCCCCCGCATATTCTCCAAAATAATCTCGTTTATAGGTAATACTATTAAAAATATCGCTTTATACGAAAATTGTCGTATGCTCCATTTTATATTCCAAGTTCCCCATACGTTACTTCATTATAATCGAATAATATAAAAATACACAAGCTCAAAAGGAATTTTATATCATCAATATTGGAATTAATTGTTGAGTTTTGGATAAAAATAAATGTTCTTCCAACTCTACCTTGTTACAAAATGAAAAGCGTTTACCAAAAAAAGGCTTTGACCCTTAATATGGATTTAGATAAACTGCAGTTTATGCAAAGCTACTGCCACAGAATTGTCCTTTAAATTAAACATCAATCCTGGAAAGACGATTAAACCGTTTGATACATGTCCTTTTTGCTTCGATCACTGTTTCACTTTTATCCCGCCCGTAATGGATTAATTGAATTTTTCGCTAATTAAAAAGCACTAAATCACGAAATTTGGGTTTAATTCACGTTTGAATAATTTGCATTCATTAATAAATTGATAGGAAACCAGCGCGGTGCAATAAAGCTCTTCCCCGCACATTTTTTTTAATTTTTTTTTAAATTCTCTATTCCGTTTCGACGGTATTCCGTGCACAGGATTTTATGGTAATCAAAACACTCGCTCGCACACACACCAAACACACTGCGAAACAATTAATAAAGGTAAAAAAGGGACGATTTCGAAAAAGTAATTAGAATTGCTTTTCCTGTTGGCTATTGTTCTTCGTTCAGTTGCCGATATAAATAATTCATAAGCCCTCCAACCATTTGCTGTTGTAATACACTTTCCATTCACATCATTGACTGCTCAAGAAATGAAGAAAAGGACATTTTGCAAAGAAAAAAATACAGATGCAACAAACAAAGGTGAATTATCGAAGTTTGAACGAGCTCAATTATTTATTATCCGAAAAGCTCGACCAAAAAACACCGCTGCTATAAATGGAAAGCATTATTAATGATTCGGGGCATTATTTCAGCAGCATACGCCCACGCAAATATAAATTGTAAATTTATTCCGAATTGATCATTTGATATTGGCAGGTTTAATTAACTATAAATTATCGAACGACGAGCACACCATCAATACCTATACATAAGCATCAAGGATTCCATAAAAAGAAGGACTAAAAAAAAAGCAGGACGAAAACAATCATTCTTACACTTAACGCTCCTACCTTTAAACTAAAAGTACCATAATAAACCTTTTTTTGTACATCGACCACAATACGCTCGTAAACGAAAAGGTATTACAACCCACTGAATGCGAATGTAAAAGCTCGAATGCAAAAAACTGTTAAAAGCAACATTGAAGCAATGCAAGTTTTCAGATTTTATATTCGCCTTGTTTTTGTTGATAATTGATAATGTGATTCCGTTACTGTATTAAGAACAGATCCATGATTGAAAATTCTGTTTTGCAAATCAATAGAAAGCAAACGATTTCTTTAAAGCATCATCAACTCTTGCTCGTTATAACTAATAGCGAAGCGTGGGTGACGTTATAATGGAGTCTAGGATCGATCAATTAGTTTTTCTTTCGAACACTTCAAAGGCCTGAATTCACACCTGTTTATTATGCGTTTATTTTAACATGAAAGCATCGTTTTTCATATGAAAATAAAGGTCGTCGTGCCCCATATGTTATTTCGTTCGGAAAAACGAAGCCCAGAAGGTCTTCCTCAAGGTTACGAACGAAATTAAATTGTATCGATCACATCGGCGTGAAAATTAAATTGTAACAGAAACAAATTTCTTTTGCTCTCCTGAATTTTAAAAGAATCCGTCGCACGCGTTTTGTTTGAATTGATATAGGTTTCTTATTTCAACTACGAGCATGAATAATTTTGAAGTCGCGTAAAAAATCTCCTTCTGAACACATCCAAGCGATATCTATTAATTTCGGAAACCAATAGCCTAGCGAATGGCACTAAAATCACCTGAAACCACGTTATATTCATCATATATAGAGTTTGTTATCTTTCATTTAAGGTATCTCGCGTTGATTTCCAATTAGAATTCAATTTATCGCACATTCACACGTCCTAATCGAATTACGTATTAATCATCAAACAAAGATCAGCGAAACTATAATTCTATTGATTTTGAAGGACAATCATTCATAGTGAAACAAACAGCAAGTGAAATGTTAAAAACTAAAAGCGTGCTGTCAACATTTTAATGTTAAAGAAAATCAACTTCATTTTGGAGACGTTCCTCTTTATTTGTCTAGTTTTAATTCAGTCACTCAAGCTGCAGACTATTCATTAATGCCCCGGAGGGAGAACGGCAAATAAAAGTTGGAAAGACGGGAAAATGGGGAAACAGCTGGTTCCTTGGAAATTACTGCTAAAACTGTGCGAATGACGGTCTCTCTTTATCAATTCTTTTTTTTTTCGGGTAGCATTATTGTATTTAAGTATTTAGTAATCGTCAGTACATCTTTTTATCCATCCATTCGTGCTTTCGTTTTCGAGATATTAAATAATACAGAGATTCTTTTTGTTTGCTTTCGCTATAATTCAGTTAATTGCTTTTTTCCATTTACAGCAAACAAAAAAAAGTTAAAGTATTGTTTCGTGATTCGCTGCAAATGGCACAATAGGTATAATTCAAAAAGGCGTTAATTACCTACAACTCATTCGATTGTTGTTTAAATGTAAATTTTATGCAAACGTGCGTATGAAACCTTTCTATATGCAACAGTTTTAATTAAAAAATTGAGAAAAAAAATTTATTATAAATAATCAAGAACTAATAGAGCAAAAGAAGAAAATGTTGCTTTTGAAAGGTGAATAATGATTATTATTGATTCGTTTCGACAACGATAACGACCAAAAATTCATAAAATATTTATGGCTCAGTTCAATTAACGGCCAATTTTCGAACTCAACTGCAATTGACTTTAATTACATTTATCTTCCTTGTAAAACATTCAATTTCAATATGTGTCTCTGTAAATAAAACATGTTGAAAAATTAAAATAATTACCAGTGTTGATACAAAGCTAGCGAATAAAGTAAAATGAGAAAATGTTAATTAAATGGAAAATTTATTAATGTGCTATTTATTCAAATAAAATAAGTGAATGTTTATTTTCCATTTAAAAAATGATTAATCAACATCAAATTAATGATTTTTTTATGAATTGCTGTGACCGCTTTAAGAAGAACTGTTTCGCTGATATTTATTAGTTGTCTAAATATGAAACTCAGTTTGATGTAATTTGTTTTGAACGAAATCTATATGAGAATCAGTTGCAGTAATATTTTGCTTCAGACGGAAATGAATATAAATTTATTTAACATCCAGTGTCGATTTTTCTTATTGGAAAATTTCTATTTGCAGCGTATTATTTGTTAGAACATTAAATAAGTTTCCACTGGACGTTGATTCAACTTCCTATCAATCTAACTGTTTCTGATTTATTCCGTTTTCCAATATATTGTCGTATGTAAATTTAGCGTAAGAAGAATGCTTCCGAAGGTGCGAAACTTTCAAACTACCCATTGAGTTGTTTACGTTTCTCTTTCTTTCCTTGTACCTCCTCCACCCCCAACATCCATTCATCCCTTATTTAATGCTTTGCCGAGGGGTTTCCATTCTAATAAATATAAAATAGGCATTGGAAGTTAGATTGGAATGTTTTTCTAAATGTTTTATGGCTTTCTTTATTTTATTTTGCGAAAAAACTGGAGAAAAAAGAATATAATTAGATAGTAAAATGTACGAAGCCAAATAAGACGACTAAAAATAGTTGTCAAGTGGAAATTTACTCGCTCGCCTGCCAGCCCCTGGTGGTGGTAAGATAATAAAGGAGACGAGAAGAAGATGATGATTTACGATAATAGCTTGTGGCAATTTTTCTTTTCATACGTGAACAATTTTTTTTTTTCATTCTTCCTTCTTGTTAACGCTAACGCATCAGATGATGATGACGACGATGATGGCGGTAGAAACATTGATAATTCAATCTTGTCTAATATTTTCTTTTCGCCCTTTGAGAAATATAAGGTCAAATGTAATTAATATTAGGGCCAGAATCTTGGATATCGATCTTGAATTTATGAAAGCAAAGAAATAAATTTTATTTATTTAAACCAAAAGAAGAAGAAAAAGATCTTTAATTTGTGGCTGCTTCATCGCGAATAAAAGAGTAGAAGAATATTATTCATATTTCAAACGATATTTGAATGATAAGAATGGAAAATAATGAGAGAATGGGATAAGGGCGAGGGCGAAAGTGGCGGCAGATAAAGGGCAAAAAAGGTAAAATTCCGAATTCAAATATTTGCCATTTATTTTTACAATCGACTTTAAGTTCTGAATCTTTCGTGCTCGGAATTCATTCCTTAACAAATACATTATTCTAATATGAAAGTGTGTGAGATAGACTAAGAGAGGTTTACATTTTTTTAGCGGTCTCATTCCAGCATCATATTATTATCAAACAAACGTAAAATAAAAGAATTTTCTTTGCTGAATATTTCATATTCAACAAACGTAAGGGAAAGGCGCGAAAAGGTGGCCAACAGACAGATTCATAACATCTCCTCATAATTTTCTTGCATGAAAAAGAAAATATAAAGACATAAAAAATTATGTTAATAAGTCATTGTTTATAACATCATTTTCGGTTGGTTTTATTAAATATATTTTCCGAGAGGACCGTGCGCGAGAGGAAACAACGTGAACCGACCAAGAAATGACGGATGGTTTAAGGGAAGTAAACCGAATTCAATGCTTTTGTTAAGCGAATAGAAAGTTTCTTGAAAGGTTCTCTGCGGTCTTATTGAACGTTGTTAATTCTTATATAAAAACGAAATTCTTTATGGGTTAAAGGGGAGGAAAGATCAAAAGCTTAAAACCATTCATACGCTTCGCCTCCATTCTCCCGCATTTTACTTTTTTAATTTATATTCCAATTCGTGTAAACAAAAATACATGCAAATTAGACCTTTATCTTGTTAAATGGATCTTATTTTTCATTCTACCTTTGTAATTTCCACGAGCATTAAATTTATTTATTATCGGTTGACTTTTTAAACGCTTTGCATATAAATTTCAAAAGCTTTTGTACCATATAAGAAGAGGTAGTGTCGATGAAAGAGCAATATTTATTTTGAATTAATGGAAATAATTTTCCTCTCTTTTTTCTTTGTTGGCGAACGTGTGAAACGAGCGTGACGTTTGTTTGGTTCCCTCTATTTAGTTTATAGGTTTGGTTATTTGGAATTCTCTATGGACGAATGTTTCCAATTTATACAATATTTTGAGTGCGTGCGAAAAATATCGAACAAAAAGAAAATGCGTTAACATCAAAATTCTATGCTAAAAGTGCCGATGCAAATCTGCGAGCATTAAAAAAATATATATATATATATATATATCTGTATACGCCGGCTGGGAAGCCTATTTTATTCTTTTCATTTTTTATAAATTCCATATACGTAACACTTCAACAGATTTCTAGCGCCCGTTTCTCCACGCTGGAAAAAAACTTTTATAATATTTATTGGAATAAAATGCTAATAGTTAAAACTTGGAAGGAAAGAAATAAAAGGAAATCGGTATAGAAGCGAACATATGGATTGCAAACACGTGGAAATGAATAAAAATTATAATTCCACTTGGAAAAAAAAAGACAGCCAGTTCGGCCATTTAGCATATTAAACCGTTAATCAACGTAGATGAAAGAGATGCGAAATTGGTTTCTAACTTATTAAAATTTCATCCTAACGAAGTTTGTTAGTTTTCACTCATAACACGAAAAAAAGAAGAACTAACGCAAAAAAGTGAGCCAAAATAAATGGCGTGAGCAATTTTTCATCTAACCTAATTAAATTTCATAAAGTCAAAAGAATTAGCGGAGAATATAACGGAATTAACGAAGGAAATGAATGCATCCTCGTGCTGATGAAGTAATAATTAATAAGAGCAAAGGAACGAGAAGAAATGTACGAATAATGAGTACAATGGAAACCGCGAAATAAATAACTGAGAAGGGCGTTAATGTATGCCACATTAAAAATCAAGTGTAAAGTGGTCATTTGAAATAAATTGAAAAAAAAAATGCGATAAATGATGGCAACGAAAGGCACTAATTACTTGAAATAACTTTTCTTTCTAGATGTTTATTTTATAACCATCTACAATCTACATCTAACACTAGAAGTCCATTAATAATAAGAACGCTTATTATTATTTTAATATAGTGCCTGTAGTTTAAGTGAAAAATTCTTATAAATATAGTGGAAGAATTTATTAACTTGGTCGCTGTCACTTTACGTCCCAACAATGCCGCTTTACCACTCATTTCTATTCTCTTATTATTTATTTAGTCTTTTTTTCCCTGTCGCAACTTTTCGTTAAGACTATTTCATAATAGAAATTTATGTCACTTTTAACGTATATAACCGCTTCCTGCGTCCTTACATCGCGATAAGAATTTAACAATTTTCCTAGGGAAGAACGTACAAAATTGTACACTTTTTCTCGAGTTTATTTATTAAAGAATCGTTATTACGTATAACGTGGATGATGATAATTAAAATCGTGTCTATGCGAACCACAGAAATTAATTTGCATAACAAACGTTTTTGTCGTTCGGCGTACCGAGCGAAAGTTTTTCTTTTCGGTCGGGTCCCATATGTGATAACAACAAACCTAAACGAAAATAATTTATCGAATGGGGTTTTATGTCGCGCAATAAAATGCCAAAGAACGTACCGTTCCGGGCGGTTCGTATGTTCGTTCGTTGTTCATTACGTTGCCACTAATTTCAACCAGAACAGTATCGCATTTATTACATAATTAAACAATTAGCAATAATAAACAATTAAATTCGCATATTACAAACGATAAAAGTATCGTAACACGTAACGTCGCGTATTTTAGACCTTGCGAAATTTAATTAACATTAAAACTTTTCGGCAAGCAGTTCTTCCAGCTTCAATAGAAATTGTAAACCCAAAAATTGTGTATCCAAATATTGTGTACTGAGGAGTGGGTAATACGATAACGAAACTTCCAAAAACATTTAGTTTTAATTTGTCGTTATTATTGCAAATTCAATAGTCGAAGTAAGCTATTTAAGTAAAAGGCAGAATATGCCATCAACTTCTTCGTCATTTCCCATTCATTCCCCTCTATTCTTTCCATATCTACCAGCAATATAGGAAAATTTACAATCATTATCCATTGCTTTTAATTAAACGCTCCTTTCTTCTCGTTCTTCGTGCCTTTCTGTTGTACACATTTTCTTATTGTCTTCCTTCGGGACATTTGCATTCTTAACGATCCGAATATTTGCGAATATTTGCTCTTCACCAAAAACCAAACGGACCAAAAAATAATTGAAATGATAAAGATAAAATTTCCACTTTTTAGCATTCGCTTTGTTCAGATTTATATTCGGTGCCGAAACAAAAGTTTCGACTTATGACTGAAAACAAAAAGTTTTAAAGTTCATCTTTCGACAAAAATTTCTCTAAAAGCGTCGTGGAAAGAGTTAAAAAGGGCAATGAAAAATCAAAAATAAAGAATCCATCGAACTACAAGACCATTTAGCAACACTCGTAATGTAAATGAGATAATCTGTTAGAACCCCCCTTATACATCTAATTACATTTAATATTACTCATCGTTCATTTTAAACGAGAACTTTCTAATTAATTTCCAAACGTTAATAACAAACATTTGAACGTATTACTTAAAACTTATGCAATGTACAAGATATTTTCCAGTGAAATACAATTCTAATTGAGGACGTGTTACATACTAAATGTTAGAAATACAAATAACGACGAGCACCAGCATCCACTCGCTTAACATTATGTCTGTGGATGGAGACACACAATGCACTTTAATATTGTTAATTTCAACCTCCTATTTTAACCATCAACAGCAAAAACAACAATAATTTACTAGTTCTTGTAACGGGCAACAATAACAACAACATACACCGACACACATGTACGTAATTGATTAAATTACTAATTAAGTTGCAACAACTACTTGTGATGTATGATATAAATTACATTTTTCACCGACATATGTTGCTTTTTTGTCTAAAGGAAAATTAGTTCTTGTTGCAATAAATTGTGTAATTGCTCGTCAAACTGTTGGTAAACTATTAGACGAAACTTTCCCAATAAAATCCAATAGGAATTGGTTTAAATCTGTATTGCGAAAATGATATGAACAACTTATTGGAACTTTTTTGAAATTATTTTCGAAAGGCTCTTTAAGCAACAATCAATTTATATAAATTAACAATAATATGAAGTAATGAACGATAAGTATGATTGACATCTTTACAACGAGATGCAATTAAATTCCATCGATCGTCAAATCTTTAGAAAAATTACTTCCTTCGCCTTATCAATGGTAAACATCGGTCGGGCGAATAAATAGAATGACAGTGCGTGCGTTGCAACGTGAATATTAATCAGATATAAGAGAAATGGAACTAATAAAGATAGTAGAAGCTCGAACGGGAATAAAATTAAAAGTTATTACCATCTTCCTGAAACCCACGCAAAATAAAAAGAGGGGTTTAAATGAATAATATTGGTCATGAAGATGAAAATAGTAGAGCAAAACAACCGTGAAGTTGATGAATCAAGATTAAAGCTTAAAGTCGCTGGAGCATTGAGTTTTAACACGAACCGCGTCTTATATTCTTGTACGTACCACTCAAAGAAGTGCCGTTGTATATAATAGCTTTAGTTTGTAATAACAGCAGAAAGAGGAACGAAATGCCGAGAAAAAAACTTGTTAGATGAAGAAAAAAGGAAGTGGTAAGAAACCAACTAACCTTGTCGCTTAACATTTTATCAGATTTCAGTTTCTTTATTTTCTTGTTACTGCACGATATTTTCCATTAAATTAAATGAAAGCAGTAGAAGAATTAGGAAAATTGTTCTAAAGCCGAAAATGAAAAAAGGAAAAACACTTAAGCTTGTCGCTGCTTCATTCTTTCCTATTGACCCAAAAAGTTTACAATAACATTTGTAAGCTAATAATCGCGTTCGTCCACTTGATACGTGAGCAAATCTATAAATCTGTCCGGGAAACTGTTTAATACCGACCGACGAGAAAAAAATTCGGATAAAGAAGAAACTGCTTAAACCGTTATTACTGCGAAATAGAAAAGAGATGGAAAAATAAAAATGGAAAATGAGAGGAAGATTTTTTCCCGCACATGCTCTACCTCGTTTCAGACCTTGCGGCACATTTTACCAGCTGTCGACGTTTCGGATGGACCGAGTTAAAGTTAAAGGATAGATTTCCCATCCTTTGCAAAAAAACTTTAGATGGGATTCTGTATAATGTATATAAATGTACCCAAAATGGACAAACGTGACCGTTAACACGATCACGTATGCAATTAGATTGTAAATAATATTTTGTGCAGGTAAAATTTGAATCCATCGCCATTTTCTCTTGTTTGTCCAATTTAATTGCCATTCTTTCGTTCCAGTCGTTTCTTTCACTTTATCATTGTTTGACACTGTGTCCTATTTGAGAATCAATTCCCTATTGGAAGTCAATAGGAAATCCCAAGGGAGATACCGAGCAATTATAAAGTTAATCAAACCTTTTCTCATTACAAACTACAAATCTATACATGCATGCATTTGATGTGTTCTATTTTATTTCATAATTTCATATTCAGCCAACCGGTGCAACTTCAAAGTCTGGTTATTAGTACTGATAGACATGAATATATTCGTACGCATTATCATAATTTTGAAGGCGTCATTAACGTTAGTTTATCAAATCGAATCCATTTTCAACGTTAACAAATTCGCAAACAATATTGTTTATGTCGTTAGCGAAACGTATAAAATTTGCAAACGATTAAATCACGTATTCGTATTCCCTCGGCGAACGAACAAACAAACAGCGTTTCTTTTATTTAATACATGGCTTTACGGCATTCTAAATGGAGGCAATTGAGTAGTAGCTGAGCCAATTTATTTATTTAAATTAAGTTTAGCTCATTTTTAATGCTAAAGGATAATCATAAAAGTTAAAATGTAATTCAATTGGGAGACTTTAAAATGTATAAGCAATGAGAGTTACGAGAGAATTTTGCAATTTTTTTAACCCCTACTTTGCCAACTCATGAAATTATTACTTCAAATTTTGTGCTTGATTTACTAACCTTTTGATTAATTAAATAAAATCTCTGAAACTCAATGGAAAAACTTTTTCATTCATCACTAGTTCAAACAAGTTCAAACAATTCATCTTAGAGTTCAAATTTAACGCTCTTCAGAAGGACCTCTTGCCAGAAATTAAAACTTAAAAATACTTTTTGTTTCACTGCCAAAAAACCCGATCATTATCTAGCAAGTTCTTCAATAAATATAAACAAGGAATATTCGTCCTCATTCACCTTTAACTCCATTTGTTCTCATCACATTAATATTTTAACTGGAACCATTTCATCATCATTTGTATATTCGTACATTAATTGCAATAAACAATAACATCAATTGGTCAAAAATTTCGATTAAATTAAATTTATTATGCCCGTTTATTTGTATAAATTTGACAAAATGTTGATTTGCAAAATGGGTTAATTAACAATGTAAATGCACGCAACTAATACACGATTAAACCATTTCTCTCCATTAAAACGCCCCGATCTTTATTATTAACAAATTTAATTACCAATCTATTGTCCTAATATTTAATTGAAGTTTTCCTCCATAGATAAATTTCTATTTGAGCAACTACAGTAATTATTAATACTTCCTTCTTCTAGTTCTTCGTTCGAAACTTTTCTTCAAGTAATAATAAGACAATGTGAATTTATTAGTTGCTGGCGAAAACTTTAAAATAATAATTTCAAATGCGTCGTACACGTACGTGCAATTGCAAAATTAAATTTCGAAACAAAAACGTTTATAATGAGAAATTGTATGCGAGGCATGTTGTTCAGAAAAGTAACGTTAAACATTTATCTATTCGCACAATTATGCGGAATATTAGCGAGAGATTCTTTAAACAGATGCACTGTAACTTTAAGCAAACTTTATTAAAAAACATCGTGCCCTTATCAAGTTGATATAAAATTTCATTTGAATTTAATTGGACGCAAGCTAATTTATTATTAGCTACTATGGCTTTGCAACACTAACCAACTGATTGAAACGTAATCTGTTATTGCTAAAAATATTTGCAACACAATTGAGCCAAACATCCTGCTCTGTTAACATAACATGACGAGCAGTATAATACCCGGCCTCAACGATATATCATTTATCAACTTGTTATTTGAATATTTCAAATTTACAATCTCATTATTTTATTCAAATGAAGAAGATTACAGCAAAGTACCATCAACATATGTGTGGTGCTATACAGAGATAAAAACTTCATTAAACTGGGTCCTCTCGATTCGTTTTGATCTTCTTACGTTTGACTTTAATTTAATGGTAACGAAAGCAGCATCAACGTGAAATCTCGAATCGATTTGATGAGGTTTTCGATTGGATTGTCGCATTAATAAATCATGTCGAATAATATTAAACCGCTAAAGAAGTCACACGCTTTTAAATGCAACACATGAATTACAGATTTATTAATAGATTCGAATGGATGTTTGCGATTATTGGCGCAATTAAACTCGTTGCGGAAGATGCGAAACAACTTTAATTCTCAATGGTCGGTATACCAAACAACAATGTTTTCTGTACCAATTTATTAGTATTTTGTTGAAAAAGAAAAATTTATTTTGATAAGGAAGAATAATTAACAAACAGTAAAAGTAAATACTAAGCAGATATGAATGGAGTAAAAGGAATCAAAGAGCAATTGATGATTTATCGCTTAACTTTCTTCAACGAAACACCATTTTTCATTGAAAATTGGTAATAATGTAGTGATCTTTTCAAACAACGTTTCCCAAAAAGAAAAAAGGAGCAGGAAAAGGACAAAGAGGATACGTCATTTTATTGAATACCTCAAGTTAACGAAACGACGATATTTATTCGTTTCTTTGTGTATCAACTAACTTGTTTTCTTTCATATTATCCTGATTTGTTTTTTCTACAAACGGTAACCTTATAATGTAAAAGAGGATCCCCACAAAAAAAGAAGAATAATAATAGCTTTTAACATTAAACTGATCGTAACAATAAAGAAAAGCCACGCTGAAAACGGTTTTCAGTTCAACCATTTGTTAAAACCTTTTTCTTCTTGCGAAAACAACAACGAGAAAAAATGTAAAAGCTAATAGAGTTCAATTAGTATTTAGATACACGTGTGCAAGTATCGTTTGGTGCACCATTAGAATTAAAATTAGAGTTTTGAACTTTAATATAATTCCACTTAAAATAAAAAGTAATTTTTATTCTTGCGTTTACAATGTCTTCCTTTACAATTTTTTCCGTATTTTGTAAACGTTAACGTTATTAAACCTCTTTCATAATGTAATTTATAAAATGGACCTTTTATTATAGAGGGGTTGTATAACCAAAGGCACGATTTACCAAAAAAGCTCATTTACCTTTCTATATTAAAAGCACATTATTTCTCTAGACAACAAGTTTAATGTTAATTATCAACGCATTGAAAACCGTTTAAATCTAATCTCAATCTTTAGAGCTTTTAGCATTTTACAACGTGCGATCCAAATCGAAAATTCGTTCTCGTTAAAACTGCAAAAAATATCATAAATAAGCAAGTAGATGACTCAATTTTATTTTGGCAAAGCTTCACAACATGAAATTCGCCATAAGCAAACAACCAGAAAAAAAAAGGAAACCGCCAACACCCTACCCTTTACTCGAAAAGAAAAAGAAGCGTTATTTGTATAAACAGTGGGGTTGTTGAAAAGGAAGCAAAGAAAAAGAAAAAAAGAAATATGCGTACGAGGGAGTGTGTGAAAATAGGCAAAGGTTTATAATAAAGTAGAAGGCGACGCCATCGAATTGTAACAATCATTTTGCCAAGAAGGAAGATGTGCAAAAAAGGACGAACTAATGACAGACAAGGATAACGATCCGCATTCACCCCTTCGACATTTCTTTCCCTTACACTTGTTCCTCGTTAACTATCTTCTGCAAACTTCTACTCGATCCACACTCTTACATTTTCGTTGCTATTTATTTTTCTTCTTGTTACACGCGTACATCATATACGGGATTCTTTGTGTAACCGAACAGCCCAAGGCTGTGGACACGGACAAACGAACCGACTAAATAAACTAAATAGAATCGTATCTAACAGTTTCATGAATATAGATGGGGAATAATGGGTAAGCTCGGCTATTATCAATGGTGCCGGCTAGCATTCGATGAAGCTTGTTTTTCGCCATCAACCAGCAAACGCAAGAATTTATATTATATTTTTAACGCTCCTTCTTTATAAAAATTAAATTGGGTATTATTATTATCCTAAATAACGATCCTTCCCATGTTTTTCCTTCGGCTTCTTATTTATTTACAAACGTTAAATGAGATGGAAAGTTACGCCATCATCTCGATGGAACCGTTAAGATGACTTTCTTCGTGTTTATTACCCGTTCGTATTTATGCGAAACAGTATAATCGACCAGAAAGATTTTCCTCGTGGATATAAATAAACACGAGGACGTCGTCGTAATCATCGTTCACAAGCGATGGCAAAACTTTATTTCTCCTTGATTATTATTATGTGCGAAATTATTTGCAACTAGTTGTAACGGCCACTATTTGCAACCCCTTCCTTGCTATTTAACCCATTTATTGGTCTTCTTCGCTAAACTTGTTGTTTCCATACTATGCCTGTTTAACAAGTAATAGAGCAAAGTTAGCATTTAGTAAAGTGGATTCCCGAGAGATGTATCTCTTATAAATACACTTCACATGCTGAAACTTAAATAATTGCCGACTAATTATTAAATTCGACGCAGGTATATTAAACAATATAACCGAAGCTCGAATATTGTTTATGATGATTTTACATTTTTGTTAGATTTGTCTAAATATAGTTAAAGATTAATTGTGCAAACTTTTCAAACAAACGGAAGGGCTAATTAATTCGGAATTAATAATTGCGAAAGACGAAAAGGAATTCCTACTTTTTAATTCGCAAAAGAATGTCCTCTTTCGTAGGCAGTGGATTAATTCGCACAGTAAAAAAATAAATTAACGTTACATCCCTCACATATGTCTCTTTATACTGTACGTTAAAAAATACAAAAACAAAAATTTTAAATTAAAATAAACAAGAAGGAAATATGAAATAAAATTTTAATGAAAGCATTCAATTAATAATTTTTCGTTTTTTTCCTCTCGTACATATAAACACATTTGCATATTCAACGCCAGTTGGAAGACTGTATGGAAAACGTACTAATTTTCAGATTAAAAATAAATGGAAACATGTTAAGCAAATATTTTTTTATTAGTCGCAACTACATTTCACCGTAACTTTAACATTTTATACGCTCTCTTATTGAATAGTTTATCACGGTTCATGAGATACCGACAACACACATTCTGTCAACCCGTTGCAGTCAATTAAGAAGTTTTTAGCACGAAAAGTTTTATAAAGTTGTTACTTGCATATAAATAAACTTGCAACGAACCGGAAAAAGAATAGAATAAAGCGACGACTATTAAATTGTTTAATGCTAAACGCATAAAGTAACATTGTTGTTCGATGCCTTTAACACTTTTTCTCCCGCGGGGAAAGATGTAAAGATGAGAAAGTTACGAACTAAAAAATGAAATAAATTCTTGGCATATTTTTTTCGCCGACAAACAACTGATAAAATTTGTGTAAAATTCGCTTACACTATTCCCGTAGAGTGTATAAAAATATGTGCCACGTAAGTAAAAGAATCTACGTGTAACATTTCGGCATCAAGAATAAGAAGATGATGTGAAAAAGAGCGAGAAAGTTGAGGAAATCTGAATATTACCGGAAGCAGGTGAAGGAGGATGCCTCTGGGACGATTCTTTCCATATCAAATTGAATTTTACACAATTGCTCATATTCTAGGTCAATATCTTTTCGCTCATAACAGAAGAAGGAATAAGAAAATGTTAATAAAAAATTCAATTACTCCTCACCTGTCGTTGCAAATGTTGTTAATATGATGATTTTCAAAATTAATCCCTCCGATGTTACCATCTTCTTCTACACGATTTCTACATATATGTATTAAAAAAACTGGTTCACTTCTCGGTCGCTTCTAATTCCTTTAACGGCAAAAAAGCTCGTTTGGTTTATTTATCGTTAAGACGTTATGGAACGTTGCATTTTCCATCCGCTTTTCTGATTGACCAACCGTGCGTTATTCCCTTGGAGACGAATCTGCAAAAGAGATAGAAAACGGTAGAATAATTTTATTTATCCGCTCCGTTATATTAGAAATAAATGTCTTAACAATTAATAAGGAAAGAAAGGGAGGGGCGCCGGAGGAAGTCAAAAAGAAATGATCGCTAGAGTGTAATTGATTTATTTCCTATCCTAATCAATTATCGCCACTCATAAACGATATTTCCAATTAAATTTCTCCCATTTCCTCACAATTTTATTTTCAGACCTTTTATGTCGACGTAAAGAGCTTTAAAATGTTTTATGCGAGTATAAAAACTTGGTATATTGCGAAAAATAGAGTACCAAGGAAGGACATGCATTCAATACAAAATAAAGGACAGGAAAAATGACAAAAGCGTTCATTGCGATTCCCTATTTTTCTCATTCTGATCCAATTAATCGATTCCCGCAGTCAAAATGGGATATCGGTAGCTCACGGCCGGGTATTACGCTAGATATTCGCCCCCTTTTTAATACAGGATGATAGAGGGCGAAAACATTTATGAAATACCGCAGCGAATACTTGTAATACTTCGCGAAATAGTTGCTCTATTAAGAAGAATTCCTTTTGGCCTTTAACTATAAAGGCAGCAAATATCGAGAGGCAAGTTAAAATGATAACCATTTTTTAATTGTTATAACTTCAACTCGATTAGAAAGTGATCGTGATTGAAAAGTGATACGATAGGTAAATAAAGTTTGCGTTAGATTTAAAATTAAACCGTAAAATCCGATTGGCAACTTTCGTATTTCGCATTGAAACTTCGGCAAAAGTTCAACAATAGGCACGATTCGTACAAACTGCACCCGATTAAATTCGATCCTCTTCAAATTGTCAACGATTCGCCCGCGTAAAGAGATAATATTATTCCATTTCGGTCGACAATGCGGCTTATTATCGCTTCTTTTCCTTTCTTAATTAATGTTGCGTTTAGCGTTATTAGTTTATGTAATGTACGAGAGAGAATCGACTGCGTTGGTTGATGATGAAAACCTCGGCATGTTTATTAACACGTTTCGTCAATTTATAATCGCGTAATAAAATCATCATCCTCCGCCACGGTTATTCGAAGCCCACCATTCGCCAACTAACGCCGCATAATTCATATTAGACTGTATGAATTAATTAGGAATCGAGAGATAAGTGAATTATATCCAAAGCTAATTTATGAACGAGTAAAGCTAATAAATTATTTTAAGAGCGAATTCTTCACGATTTTTCCCCGATCGCATTTTTCCTTTCCTCCAACTCCTCAAACAATACGTGACGTTTTTCATTTTAGTATGGGAAATTTGTACGAACACTTTTATTCTTCTTAAACTTCGCGTGTAAAATATAACATCCTTTTTTAAAAAAGTTGAGATAAAAAGAAGTCGATACCTTAAGCTCTTAATAATGATCGTAAATGATTTATATTAGCGTATAAATCAGACTTTTTGTTTCGCTTAAAAGAATGAGTTGATATTTTTCTCCCGCTTGCCACTTTTTCGCACACTTCTTTCGTTGCAAAAACAAATTGTATCACGTATTATACCGTGCACTGTAATTAAATAACGTGCAAAGAAAAACGAAAAAGCCTTTAATTTTGTGAAAAATAACAGGTAGTTAAACTCCAACGTCCATCCAACAAGAAACTTGCAACCTAAAGCACTTCTAACTACTTCTTCGTACTTTTCCACTTTTTCTCATTTTTTTTTTCTTCCTCCTCGGTTCCAGTGATAAATGAGTAATCACGTATACACTGAGGGAAGGCCCTGGTATGTTTCCTTCAAACTCTAATGATGACGGAACAAATTTAATAACACCGTCTTCAATTAATCGGAGAAATTACTGTAGAAAACAAAAAAAAACTGAAGAAAGTTTACAAATATTGCATTTTCGATGAGAAATTTTATTTCATCGTTTAAAATTAAACGAGCAATTCGAATGAGATTCCACTTTGGAATGCAACAATTTCCAACGTATTTGTTTGTGAATGCTAAAACGATGTTAATGATAAGGAACGGGATAATGGCGATAATGGCTTTTCAGGAGTTTATTAAACAGAAGAAAACGGTGCAATTCGAAGGGAAAAGGATCTTCCAAAACATTTCGTTTTATGATCAATGCCGCTACAAAAAAGGGAATTGGGCATAAGCAATTTCTTTGTTGGTAAAATTGTGCAAAAAAGACGAAACGTTCAATAATGATCTCTATCCAATCTCTACAAAATCTTCAACCGCTGACAATACTCGAGCGTTCCTTTAAAGCCTTTTAAAATGCATCATGTAGCCGAACAGTTTCAAACCTAGTGGTCATCCAAATAGTCTTCATAATCAGTATAAAGATGGAAATAAGTCCCACAACATTCGCTTTTATGATTCCCTCTCAATATGTTTACTTTCCACAAAGAGGGGTAATAATAGAGAAATGCTTATGGTTTCTTTTTATTGGTAAAGTTGCATGAAAAACATTATATAGAAAAACTCTTTTCGTATAACAATAGAAAATATCCATCACCAAACAAAAATTCTATTGAAAAAACTTCCATTTGCATTAATCCGAAATGCATCCATTATCCATTATCGAAAATCCAATGACACTAATTGAAAAGTAAAATGTAAAAGTTATTAAGTAATATATACCAAAATGGAAAAAGAAATGCACACAAGAAAAAAAAAATGGTGGCAACAACAGCAAAATAATATTTCTATAAGCCCTAATGGAAACATGGTTTACTAATTTAAATGTAAATTAACGCCTTTCGAATTAAAAAGCAACTTCACCATGTTTTCCTATCAAAATTGTATTTGAATATAGACGCGTTTCCTCCGTCCCTTTCATTTTCCACCAAACATCAAGGCTTCCCTTTTTTGCACGCAGTGTCCTTTCTTCATTTTTGCCTCCTCGAAAAAAATAAATTAAAGATTAGATTGCTTAATCAACTAAACCGAACCTAATTCATCAGATCGCTATCATTTCGAAAATAAATTTGTATAAAATGGAATCGCGTGTGTTACGATCGAATTGTCGCACGACCTCTGTATTGCCACACATCGCGTTGAGCGTGTGAAGAAATGTCGCGGACATTGGCAATACAAGACGGTCGATTGCTTAAGTGGTCTTGCATTAATTTCGGTGGACCGATTGACCCTGTCACATGCCCTTTTCCGTCTGAGTGAGCGTGTGATTGTAAACAATCCAAGAATGTGCGGATGCTGAGTTTGCCACGTGCACCACGGATCGTGGGACCGATTATAAAGGTCAATTAAAAAGGCATAGCATCCGGACTTCTTGGTAGGGATGAGAATGGAGTTTGAAGCTTGGCGTGATTTCTGCACTCATTAGTTTTCGAACTTCCGTGTAGTGAAGTTGAGTTCCCGAGTGCAGAAGTTGGTGCCCTGTGCTTGTGCCTGTGCCTTGTGCTTTTGAGAGAGAGAGAGAGAAGAATAAAATGTAAGTCTGTTTTGCCATTTCTGCACGTTCCTTATGGTTTACTAACAACCATGTTGCAAAATCGGGTTGTCGATGAGGGAGGGTGCAAGATGCACCTCATAACCCTCATGCCAGGCGAATGTTGGTTAACATAATTATATGCCTGGGCCAGTTTGGGGGAAACTCCACCTGGCGCACCCCGCGCTAACGTTGTTGACGGGGGAGGGTGTCTTTTGGCACCTCCTAACTCCCGTACCAGGAGAATATTCACCTGGACCAGTTTTGGGGGCAACTCCATCTGGTGCAACGGAGGAGGCGTCGTTGGGGGGTGGTGGCGTCCACGTAACCCGCATACGGCAGATGCGTCTGTTTCGGTCGCATCACCTTGGATAGGCGATGCCGACCGTCGCGACTCCTTACTAACGCTGATGTGTTAGTTATTAGGCTTTTTGCACGACTTACTGAACCTTGTGGGTTCATGTGGTTTTCTTTTTATTTCAGAGAACTTGAATCGGCCACAATTAATTACTTTGTAACAAATAAATAAATGAAATAAAGATATTTGGCCCTTAAGGTAAGATAATAATCTTTTATTCGTTCCCAACAACCCATGCAGAAGCCAGGTTAGTAACCCGGTACGAGAAAAAAAAAAGTAAGTCATCTTTCTCGAATTGTTATTTCTAACTCATTTCGGCATCCGTGACAATCTCAGAAGTGGGATTAGTTCACTGACCTTGCTCTGCATATGGTTGGAACGAAAAAAAAATATATAATTTACGATTCAAGCTTCTGGAATAAAAGAATGAAATGCAATGCTTGCCTTTTCGTCGTCAATCTGGGTCACCGAAATTTGACCTGTTGTTTATACTTTTTTCTGTGTTTGATTTATGTGGGAGAATTAAAAGGAATAACTCGGTGAAGGCCGAGTCGAAGATTATGTGTATCTTCATGTTTGTGTATTTCCTTGATCTCCGTCAACACAAAGAGAAAAAGTATACAATTGTTTGTTTGGACTGCAAAATTTCCGATTTTGCTATTGTAAAAATACAGATAAATGTGTCGGGCCATCCTCCTTTGTTTTGTTTCAATAGACGCCGCAACATAAAATCATTCTTTTGGTCCGAAGTGAAGATCAAAATATTTATGTTTGCGTATTATTTTTTGTGTGAAATAAAGAACCACATGTGTGTTTTCTTTTTCCCTTCCTTTAAGAACAAAGAGCGAAGATTTATAATGGTTGGACGTAGAAGTAAGAGGAATAATGCAGGTGAGGAACAGGCTGCTTCGAGCGAAGATGTCACACCGGCAAAACGTCCGAATACAACCAAGATCGATAAGTTATCTGACGTAGTTTTGCAGCTCGCACATTCCGTGCAAGCGATGCAAAATAGTGCCGTAGTATCCAGTCCGGCAAGAACAAGTATGCCGCCGTCGCTGCCAGTGCCGCCGTTTGATCCGTCCAGCGAGTTTTCGTCGATAAATAAATATATTAAACAAATCGAACAGTTGGGCGAAGTAAACGCTTGGACGGAGGCCACATATATTTATACGGCAACGACAAATCTGAAGGGGCTCGCTCGTACGTGGTACGATTCACAAAACTCCCTGAATCTAACTTGGGATGAATGGAAGGCCATATTAAGAAAGGCTTTTCCGGAAAGCATCGATTATCAGGGGATCTTAAGGAAAATCCTGAACCGCGTAAAGAAAGCGGAAGAGTCGAATTTAAATTACTACTATGAAAAGATGGCCTTGATGGAGTTGATGGATTTCAACGATGAAATCCGAATGAATTTACTAATTGGAGGACTTCAAGAGGAAGCTGTACAAGCGGCCGCTGGTGCCGGAAACTTCAAGTCGCCGGAAGAGTTGCTGCAATTTTTGAGGTCGCTTCCTTCGACTTCGAAATCGTACACGAACGCCTCCAAAGTATTTACAAAGCGACCATTTAAGCCGCCAGTTTTGCAACAACAACATAATAAAGGGATTTCGAAATTTAATAATCGCTCTAGACCGCAAAAATTTGTCGTCACTTGCTTCCGATGTGGCAAGGAGGGCCACAAAGCACCCGATTGCTCAATGAAGAGGGAAGAAAAGGAAATCAGGACGACTACCAACAACAAGGTAGGATTGAACAAAAAGTATTTTTTGCAAGTAAGAGTGAATGATGTCTGGGTGGATGGTTTCGTCGATTTCGGTTCTTCGGTCATGTTAATGAAAGAGAGTACGGCACGTTTGTTGAAATTATGGTTTACTAGTAATCATTGTACAACAATAAAGGGGTACGGAGGTGGTACCGTGAAACCACTGGGCGTAACACCTCCAACAAACATTGAAATTGGCGAATGTTCGGCCAGATTAACATTTTTGGTGGTAGAAGATCGCCTACAAGATACAGATGTCATAATAGGCAATCCATTCACGGAGTTACCGCACGTGATCGTACACAAGGACGACACGAAGTTAAATTTCATTCGGAAGAAAAAAGACTAAATTTACGGCAAATGAAGATACGTTAATTCCATCGAATTACGTTGGTTTCGTGTCCTGTCGTACAGAAATAACGGGAGATATTTTTATTGATAAAAGTATACGTTGCAAGGAGGGCGAAGAAAGCCTTATACCCCGTTCAATAATGAGAATACAAAAGATGAACGAATGCAAAGTACCGGTCATCAATTTATCCGCCAACGAAATAATCATCAGGAAGGATGATGTTATTGCACGTGGAGAATCTTGTGAGGAAGCTGAAACTCTCGCGGACATTAAGAAGATCAATGATGATGACGTAGCGCCGCTGTTAGAAAGCGACGTAAAAATATGCGAAGAGCTAGGCAAAGAGGAACGACATCGCGTCTTAAAATTATTAAACGAATACCGTGATTGCTTCGCCACAAATTTGAACGAAGTTGGTTGTGCGGTAGGTCAAGAAATGACCCTGAAATTAAAAACGAATAAACCAATCTTTTATCGTCCGTACCGAATGGCTTACACCGAGAGGGAATTGGTAAAGGGAATGGTGAAAGAATTAAAGGAGGCGGATATTATTCAAGATTCGTCTTCGGAGTTTGCTTCGCCGATTGTTTTGATTAATAAGCCTAACGGTGAGAAACGTCTATGCGTGGACTATCGACAATTAAATGCGATAACGCAGAAAGATCGTCATCCGTTACCTTTAATCGAAGATCAAATAGATCGGTTGAGAGGATTTCAATTTTACACGACTCTCGATTTATTTTCCGGCTATTACCAAGTAAAAATGGCAACCGACTCGATGGATAAGACTTCTTTCGTAACGCCGGACGGGCAGTACGAATTTAAGAGGATGCCATTTGGCCTCGCTAACGCACCCAGCGTTTTTCAACGAATAATAAATAAAATGTTAGCATCATTAAACCATTCAGCTATTCTCGCATATTTAGATGATATTTTAATCCCGTCCGTAACTTTCGATGATGGTATGAAGAATTTGCGAAACGTGTTAGAAACTCTCCGTAAAAATAATCTTACTCTAAATCCACGTAAATGCAATTTCTTCAAGAAAAGCATACAATATCTCGGATATGAGATAACGAAAGCTGGTATACGACCTGGTGAGGCTAAAATTAAAGCGGTTGTTGATTTTCCTACACCAAAGACCGTCCACCAGGTGCGACAATTTCTCGGACTCACGGGATATTTCAGAAAATTTATCCCTAATAATGCAACGATCAGTAGACCACTAACTGAATTACTGCATAAGAATGTGCAGTGGAAATGGTCTGATAGACAACAACGAGCATTCACGATTTTAAAGGACAAATTGCAAGATCGTCCGCTATTGGCCGTGTATAATGGCAACGCTGTGACAGAAATTCATACCGATGCATCCCAGACAGGGATTGCGGGAATATTAATGCAGGTGGACGACGATGGAGTACTGAAACCTGTACAATATTATAGTCGTCAATTGACCGCTGCCGAAAATAAATGGCATTCTTTTGAGCTAGAAACGTTAGCGGTCGTCGAAACATTAAAGAGATTTCGAGTGTATCTTATCGGCAAGAATTTTAAAGTGGTCACCGATTGTCAATCGCTAAAATTAGCGGCGGAAAAACGAGACTTGATACCAAAAATTGCTCGTTGGTGGCTACAACTGCAGGAATACGATTTTGCAATAGAACATCGTGCCGGTACAAAAATGAAGCACGTAGATGCTCTAAGCAGGAACACGGTTGGAGAAGCAACCGAATTGCCAGAAAATTACGTCTTTAGAATAACAACCGACGACTGGGTGATGGCAGCCCAAATGACCGATGCAAAGCTAGAAGCTATAAGAAATATTTTACAAAAACCACCATCAGACACCTACTCAAAGACAATTCACCAGGAGTATAAATTAAGCGATAATAAAATTTATAAATTGCTAAATGGAGAAATAAAATGGTTAGTTCCACGTGGAATGCGACGTGAAGTTGTAAGGTCCAATCATGACGAGATGGGACACTTCGGTTTGGAGAAAACGCTTGCTAAATTAAAGGAAGCGTATTGGTTTCCTAAGATGAGGGAATATGTGGACAAATATATTCGAACATGTGTACGATGTTTGGTACACCGGTCCAAAACCGGAAAGAAAGAGGGATTTTTACATCCGGTTGAGAAGGTACCAGTTCCGTTTCACACGATTCACGTTGATCATCTGGGACCTTTTAATAAAAGCGTTGGTGGAAAGAGGCATATTTTTGTCGTTATAGATGCCTTCACCAAATTTATTATCATACGCGCGGTGAAAGCAACATCGACCGCAGCTGTTCTCAAAATTCTTGATGAGATATTGGTGATATATGGAGTGCCGACCCGATTAATATCTGATCGTGGAACGGCTTTCACCTCCAAATCGTTTGAGGATTATTGCCTCAATAAAGGCATCAAGCACATATTGAACGCTGTCGCCACGCCCCGTGCAAATGGGCAAGTTGAAAGATACAATGCAACGATATTGCATGCCCTGGCGAGCAGCGTAAATGAGGAAAAGTATTGGGAGAAGCACCTTCCTAACATTCAGTTCGCCCTGAACAATACGAAAAATGTTACCACAGGCGTTACCCCGAGTGAATTATTGATGGGTTTCAAACCCAGGGCACATGCGGATGCAGCATTAACGGCACAAGTGCAACCTGAACGACCAACCATAGCCGATCTCCAGAGTGAGAGACAAAAAGTTAAGGATCGCATTGAGGCCAAACAAATAAAACAAAAGGCATTGTTTGACAAGCGTAGAATGCGACCTCGAAAGTACCGTGAAGGAGATCTTGTTGTCGTGTTTAGACAAGCTGTTGGCGAAGGCAGCAAGAAATTGCTGGCCAAATTCAAAGGGCCATTTAAGGTCGTCAAAGTCCTGACGCAGGACAGATATGTGGTTGAAGATCTAGAAGGATCCAATCGGACAAGAAGGAAGCCCCATCAAGCGGTCGAGTCCGCGGAACATTTGAAGCGGTGGTTTCCGGGGGATGTCCTTAGTTCTTCGGAGGAAGAATGAACATTTTTAAATTTAAAGGTTAGTGTCGATATTGAACAAACGAGGTCGTTTGGTTTTGCAGGATGGCCGACTGTTACGATCGAATTGTCGCACGACCTCTGTATTGCCACACATCGCGTTGAGCGTGTGAAGAAATGTCGCGGACATTGGCAATACAAGACGGTCGATTGCTTAAGTGGTCTTGCATTAATTTCGGTGGACCGATTGACCCTGTCACATGCCCTTTTCCGTCTGAGTGAGCGTGTGATTGTAAACAATCCAAGAATGTGCGGATGCTGAGTTTGCCACGTGCACCACGGATCGTGGGACCGATTATAAAGGTCAATTAAAAAGGCATAGCATCCGGACTTCTTGGTAGGGATGAGAATGGAGTTTGAAGCTTGGCGTGATTTCTGCACTCATTAGTTTTCGAACTTCCGTGTAGTGAAGTTGAGTTCCCGAGTGCAGAAGTTGGTGCCCTGTGCTTGTGCCTGTGCCTTGTGCTTTTGAGAGAGAGAGAGAGAAGAATAAAATGTAAGTCTGTTTTGCCATTTCTGCACGTTCCTTATGGTTTACTAACAACCATGTTGCAAAATCGGGTTGTCGATGAGGGAGGGTGCAAGATGCACCTCATAACCCTCATGCCAGGCGAATGTTGGTTAACATAATTATATGCCTGGGCCAGTTTGGGGGAAACTCCACCTGGCGCACCCCGCGCTAACGTTGTTGACGGGGGAGGGTGTCTTTTGGCACCTCCTAACTCCCGTACCAGGAGAATATTCACCTGGACCAGTTTTGGGGGCAACTCCATCTGGTGCAACGGAGGAGGCGTCGTTGGGGGGTGGTGGCGTCCACGTAACCCGCATACGGCAGATGCGTCTGTTTCGGTCGCATCACCTTGGATAGGCGATGCCGACCGTCGCGACTCCTTACTAACGCTGATGTGTTAGTTATTAGGCTTTTTGCACGACTTACTGAACCTTGTGGGTTCATGTGGTTTTCTTTTTATTTCAGAGAACTTGAATCGGCCACAATTAATTACTTTGTAACAAATAAATAAATGAAATAAAGATATTTGGCCCTTAAGGTAAGATAATAATCTTTTATTCGTTCCCAACAACCCATGCAGAAGCCAGGTTAGTAACCCGGTACGAGAAAAAAAAAAGTAAGTCATCTTTCTCGAATTGTTATTTCTAACTCATTTCGGCATCCGTGACACGTGTTTCGCATTATTACCATACGAAACGCCCTTTAAAAAGTGTATGGGAAAATGTGTTATAGGAGTTTTCTTTAGATTAAGAAGAATGAGTAATTATTTGCTAATCTTAAATTAATCTAGAACCTGTTAAATTTCGATATGGAAACACTTTCCATATTAACTTAAAAAAAACTTGTTTCTAGTCGCTTTCCGTGAACGTGAGAGAATAAAGCGTTTGAGATTTTTAATGGGATTTTATTTCGCGAAAAGAGATTATTATTTTATACGGAGTGAAAAAAGAGAGCAAAAGTTTCGAAATGAAAAGTCATAATTCCTACGAGACGATTTTATCCAATTTGTCACATTTTTATTATTATTTTCTATAAACTTGCTCCTCTTTCCTAACATTTATCGAACGATTTCAAAAGAAAAAATGTTAAAGTAATTTTCTATAAATCAGTAATACTCACTTCTTTCAGCTGGTGGAAATCACCACAGTTTTCAAACAAAAACGATCAAATGAAATTAACGTAAAACTGGAACATGATTTAAACAATTTTCAACCGAAAAGCAGTTAAACTCTTCTGCTTTTCCTTCCCTCTCTGAATTATCGTTTTTATCGGTAACAAACTGTTATAATCATCACTGAAAACGCGACAAAGAACCGGAATGAATTTTTCGCTTCTTGCGGGTCAAACTTTTCCTTCTTCTTCACCAATCGATTAGCACGTCATTAATTAGCAGATGATTCAATTCGGTGTAGCAAACGAAATAAAAAACTAATCACAAAGTAAAATTAATTGTTATCTACAACTTTCTCCGTTCATAACAATAGTCATCAATCAAAGTAACTGTTGTTGGAAGTTCTTGTAAAAGTGCGTTCGTTGACGATTTTTCCACAAATCGGAAGAAAATTCGCACCACGAAATTAAAACTACGTGCCGCTTAATCAACAATTCAAGAAAAAAATTGTTTCGAGATCTAATAAACGGAAACGGAACTTTATTTTAGTTCGTAGTAGAACAACTTTTACAGACGTTAACGAAAACGTTCGTCGCGTCGAACTGAAAGCCCGGGCCGACGCGGTGTGTCCGACAACACCCGGACCTGCGCCACCCTTATTCATATATCTCTACCACATTACACGATTTTCTATTTTATTTCATCTTCTTCGTGCTCTTCTTTTAACAACAATGATCATCATCATCATCGGTTACCAACTTTTTCAAACAATATTTATTTGACGATTACAAATTGATAGGCAATTTCGACGATAAATACTCTAATAGGTTCTTCCGATGAATGCTTCCGATGAATGACTCTCGTAGCGCGATTCGCAAAACTTTCCCGGGCCAAACTTTGTAATTTCTGTAATTGACAATGACTTCGAACGCGCCAGAATTTATTATTAGTTCTGTCGAAGAGCTACTTTAAAGCAAATACCTTAGTTCAATAGTAAAGCGAAATTTATTTATCTATTTGACTTTGGAATTGAAAATTTCACGAAAACTATCCTGGTAACAAGGGGCGAATGTAATTCTTAAAACAAATTGAAAACTTATGACGGCGCCCGGGGTAACCGCTAAATATATTTAAAGTTCGATAAGAATAAGAAAAGGAAAAGATAAACAGGACGAGATGCGAATCCATACTTTGCAAACTATCGCGATTTACATAATGCCCAACATCCATAAGTATATTTCACAACAAATGCAATCGCTGATGTATTACTTTATTTGCAATTATTCATAAATAATTACCATTTGAAATGTTTCATGGCGTAATTATTAAAAAGAAAATCGCATAAAGCACAATAAGGAAGTTGCTAGTGCCAAAATCTCTTTCGTCCCATCAAATCAGAAGGAATTAGCTGTTATGTAAATTTATGCTTAAGAAAAAGAGCCAATGAGGAACTGAATAAAGGAGCAATTTTCATCGTAGATCTACGTTTTGGACATCGTCCAAATCAGCAAACCAATGTAGCAACTAAAAGCTAGAAACGGTAAAAGTAAATTGCACAACGAAATTAAAGGGCTCAGTCAAAACTATTGCTTTTTAAATTGTGAAATCTTTATTGATAATTGGCAAAAATAATTACAAAATTCATTAAGGAAATATAACCTTTTTTTTTTGTCTCAAAAAACGGTGGTACAAAAACCATGAGATGCATCATAAATATATCCAACATTAAATGATGGTTGCAGTAATAAAATGGATAAACGTAAATTGCGCCCGTTTTATCGCTCGCCGCATTTATTTCATTTCCGCTTTTCTTTTCATAACATTAAAATAAATTCCTTTAAAGGACTCGACGATAAATTCGAAAAAAAGTACCAACAGCGACGGCGATGGGTAGGTTTAAAGAAACCGGCGACACAATAATAGTAAGTCGCTTTAATTTGACACTTCTTTCCCGCACAATTTGTTTTTCTTTTTCTGCTCGAGAATTGTTTATTTTAGCAAATATGAATGCAAAAATTAATTTGCATTGTGCAAACGCGACTGTACGCGTGCAGTAGTTTTTAATTAACAGGAGATCGTCGATTCTTTTTTGCAAAATCGACAATTCGCCCTTGTACGATAAACGAAATTTACTTATTGCAATAAAGATGATCGGTTAAATTTGTTGCGGACTATTTTCACTCCAAAACTTGGCATTTTCCTCTAAATATTTCCTTGTTTATTATTTTGTGGCCGATTCAATGACCTACAAAACTTTTGGCACGTCATCGAATTGCCAAAAATCTTTGCCAAATAGTCTACCGCATCGACTATCGCCTTTTTGCTGGCAAATGGTAATTATTTCTGTAGTTGCTGAAAACCACTTGTTGTCACTGTTCGAATTTACAAATGAAACACAGTACAGCAAAAAGGAATACAATTGTTATTTGCAAAGATTTATTGCAGTTTTTTGGCTTATACATTAGAGGCGATAAGGATGATTGAAATGTGTATTAATAATAACCGTATCAATCTACGAGCGTTTAGTTGCATTTGATTAGCGCCATTATTGATATGCTAATAAATGATATTAAACGTTATCATTATCAGCAATTTACCGTGAATAATAATAATATATGTTATGTACAGAAGCTAATGCTAAATTATTTGCACGAATACGTATTAAGGTAAATGGCTAGTGTGTGTTTGGTGGGGGGAGGAGTGCCATGAAAATGCTATTCAAAAGTGAATGGCTGAGGAGAAAAAAGGAAATTGCGACGAGCTAGAAGCTAAACTATTTCGCAATATGCGGTTATAATAATAACGACCTTAACGTATTATTATCATTATGCATGTCAGTGACATCAGCCACGCATACGAAACCGTAATACATCACCGACTAACTTAACAATGGATCCTATGTACGGAGAAGTTTCGAATTTAATACAAGCCAAACCGACAACATTATAATAAGAAACAATTAATTAACGTTTTAATGAACATTAAGGGAAATATTACTATTATTCGCTGCTGGTTTTCTTTTTCTTGGCTTTAATCAGAAAATAATGATATAGAATCGTTATTAAACAATATCGAGGATGTTTCATAAAAGAAGTGTTCGTGATTAATTAATTAACTTTAGGGAGGGTAAAAATGTAATCCAATTTCGATCAAATACCGGGGTAATGTTCTAATATAAATATATTATACTATTGCGTGTAGAGAAACGTACAAAATCCATCGGCGTTCTCAATTAGACATATTAAATTACTCCGTGATTGGAATTATCTCTGTTTATAAATTTGGAGATGTTAATAATAGTGATAATGACGATAACATTATTATTATTGAAACTCGCTTTGATCATTGCGTACGAGAATTTAATGAAGATAAACTGATTTCGCGTCGAATTTCTACGGTTCATGCCAAAGCAAAAAGAAGGCAGAAACCGTCAAGTAATTGATATAAAATTGGCTCCCCCGTTCTTTTATCTTCATTATTAACAGCTCTTAAACAAATAAATAATGCGAACAGCCCGGGCAGGATTCGTCTGAGAGCCGACTTTAAACAATTACAACCTTTAACAATAATTAATCTTAATAACAATTGTTCTTTCCTTCTTTGTTAATCGGATCGCATTTTTTTGAAACGGCAGCGAATTGCGATTGAAAATTGTTTGGGGAGGGCCCTTCGAAGTTCTCCTCGACTTTCCCGCGGGTCTAACTAACAAAAACGTCGTCGTTCGCCGAACCGTTCGTCTAGCCGCGCGACCGCATTTCTAATGGTTCCCTTAATTTATTGTGTCGAGGTTCCTCTCGGTTAAACATACCTTACGTTTAATGTATATCTTAAATGGTTAACGTAATTTATGTATCAACTTATGGAGCCTACGCCGTCTAATCAAAACCTTTGCGAATTAATAAATTAACGCTGAACGCTTAAACTTCGCGATGACTTGCCTTATCACTGATTTATCAATTTTTTTATTTGCTTATATTAATTAACATTCTTCGCTGTTGAAAGTTAATTAAAGTTGCGGAATCTTACCGAAAGATTATAATAAAACAACACCATTAAGTTAAAAGGAATAAAGGAGAACTGCTATTTGCTGTTGATGATGGACGTTAAAATGAACCGAACAAACTAGTGTCAGTGAGGGCGAAACAGGATTTCCTTCATCGACGTTTATTATAAAACATTGTCTCCATTCTATTAGGAACACTAATTTGTCCTCATAAAATTTCCTCGCTCCGTCTCTGTCACTGCTCTACACGCTACCATTCTTGCTGATGCGGTTTGTTTGCTCCGGCGAAACTAGGAGAAATGGCTGCGCGAAAAAAGGAAGTACTTTATCCTCGAACATTTTGCCATTTTTCTTGTTCGCTTTTTTCTGCATTCTAAAGCGACTGAAGGAAATTGGGTTAAAAGAAAAATTGTTTTATAATAAAGAAAAATCGTGGAGTAGTGGCCCTAATGGAATAGATTTTATCATAATGTTATTGTTTGCACATTTTGAGCATTGTTTATAATTTTACTTCTTTTTTTTCTGCGAGCAACTTCTTTAAAGTTACAAGAAGTTTTTAAATAGTTTTTAGCTTTTTAATATTTACACGCTCGCAACGTACCCATGTAGATGAAAAAGTTTCATATTAAAAACGCTTTTGCAAGTATGTGTGTTACTACTACTCTTTTACTGAAAGTTGCAATTTGCACAAACGACAAGAACAGCAAAAGCAAAATAACAATGTCAACAGAAAAAGAAATAAGATGAATAGAGCAGCGAAAAACTTCTCATTTCGCTATCTAGCTTACAGCTACGTTCCCTTCAACTATTTGCGAATAATAATGATAAAATTGTTGTTGTTGTTCTTCTAGTTGTTGATGTAATACCATGGAAAAGCAAAACTAAGTAATTTTTTTACTGATAACGTTTTTCATTACGTTTAATTAGTTACTGATTGGAATCTATTAATTATATCAACGGCTTTCTTATCTAATATGATGTCTTTTTGCTATTGTTCAGCAAGTTTTTGTTTTATTACTTACTTAACCGCTGTCGCCCAAAATAGTATTTACAATGATGAGAGAAACTTTGTATTACGATCAAAACGGTATTGTTTACGGAAACTTAAGATACGTGCAAAATCTTGACGAATTATTTTTAAAGAATTTACTGCATGTTTGCGATCTTCAAGCAGATTCTTATTAAACTCCTTTCTTCAATAATTACGTCCTGTAGATTTTTTTTTTCTCGCAAATTCCCATCCTTCATTCAGCTCATTTTGACACATGCCAACAGCTTACACGTGTGCTCGCAATCTCGCCGAAGTGTGTAGCAGATTTTTTTGTGCCTTTGAGCAAAAAACTAATTTTTAAATACATTTGAATATACATTTTTTAGGTATTTCGTTTTCATAATTTTCCTTTCTGTATTTTTTTCCGTTTTTTTTTTTATAATTTTTTAGCAATGTATTTTTTTCTAACCATCCATCTACCCAAGTATTCACTAGTGTAGTAGTACATTTGTATTTATGTAAATGGGGGGTTGCAAAAAAAAGAGTAAAATTGTGAAGCGTTTACGCAAAAACGTTTCTTTCTCCATGCAAATGTTATTTGAGCCTTTAGGAATATGAAAACATAAAAACATTCCACTGATATTCAATGGGGTTTCCCTTTTTAATTAAATTCTTGTAAGAGATCTTATCGATCAAACAAAATTATTCTTACAACTCTCTGATGGTAAATACAAACAATAATGATTGGTTATTATGAATTAACGAGAATTTAATAATACCTCTTAACATTGGGTTGCCTAACGTAAAAATCGTTTTTCTTTCGTGCTCAAAATCCACTCGTAGTTAAATTGATATTCATTAAGCATTGAGCTAATTAAAATTGTATCAATTGTAATTAAATATTTAACTTGAACCACATTTTGTGTCCTCGATTTCAATTCCAACTTGTGGAAGCTAGAAAATGATTCTTTGAATGATTCATCATCGTTCATTATCATCAACTGACTATGGGGACGAATTAAATCGTTACCATTTGATGTTGTAATACCAATTCCAATACGAAGTTGGAAAATTGTTATAAGGCAATCTTCGGATTACTTTATAATGATGAACCATTACGATGCAATCTATCGTTTAATTCGTTAGATGAACGTTTGTTAAAATTCTCTTTAAGAAAATTGTTGCTGCACATATTTTTTATCTAACATTTCTTTCGTCCATAGATTTTTCCTTTCTTTGTTAACTTTTACATGAATTTATTATGTGATGTTCCGTTAAGTACGTAACGACGTTCATTTTTCAGGGACGTATAAAAGCTCTTAAGAGAAATATCTGTGTTTGTACGGAATGCAAACCATCACATTTTTATTATTATCATATACAAAAATATATTTATGTGTGTACGGGACAAATATAGAGAACAGGGGGAAAATATAAAAGCAAAAAAGGAAGAATATTTATTATTAGGCCGGTACGTACGCAGAAGAAGAATGCTTATAAGATAAATATAACAACCGTCGCAGGAATGGTGGTAGAATAAGGCCTAAAGAATTTGTTATGGGAACAATGATTAATGATTGAATAAGATTTATAAATAGATTAATGCTTGTTTCCATTAAAACGTAAAGAACTTTTCTTTTGCGTCCACCGTACTAAAGGAAAAAGAAACGAGATGAAAGTGAAAATAAAAGATTTTTAAATAAAGAACTTTGTTTCGAATCACACGCCGGATTATTCGCAAAGCAGTGTAAAATCGATTTATTTGTTTGTTTAAATATTAAGAAGGATATAAACAGAAGGATAAGGTGGCAGTAACCGATAAAGCTTTTCATCAGCATCCAACATTCTTCATTTGCCAACTTTTAAAATACCCAAGAAAGCAAGTTTTTTACTCTTGTTTCAAAATAAACTAATTCAAACTCTTTCCTTTTATGAAACTTAACATATACTATTGTAAACGATTTTCTTCAAAGACAATCAATGATTTTGTGCAATAAATAATTTTGCTGTTTGTATCAAACGATTCCTTAAAACTATTGACCTTTTTATTTAACGTTTATAGTCGCTTGAAAAACACATCGTCAAATGACTTTCCACAATTTAGAAAGACAAATAATGTAATTTAATTTCTCTCCTTTGTCATGCTGTCGTTAAGAAAGTCTCATAAAACACATGGATGAATTGAAAACAAACTGGATGGCTTTTAAAATTCTTTTTTCACGGGAAGGGTGTGAGTGGAAGTAATGAGGAAAGAGCCTTTATTACAAAACCGGGAAATTTATCGTTTTTATCTAAGTGTTAATTAAACTTGAATTATAAATGGAAGCCTAAATAAAAATAGCCGCACTTCCTCTATGTTACAGGATTTTATTTGTTTTTCTTCGTTTCCTTTTCTAGACAACTATTTAATTTTCTTATACATTCACTGTAATTAAATCTACATTTATTAAAAGAGTGAATTGAGTTCTCTTATTCCTGCTTCTATTTTCTCATTGTTTAGCGTTCCTTCCAATAAATTTATCTGAATATCTTTCGTGCACGTTAACAGTTGCATCCTATTCGGTGTACTTTATAATTTCCCCATCTTTAAACTATACCTTATACTTCGAGTCGAAGTGAACTGCTCGCGAAAAATAAATTGCTGACTGTTTTTACTCGAAGACAGCAACACAATAACAATGCTTTCTCTTCGTTCTTTCTTTTCGTTGAAAACGTACAACTGGGAAATGACTTTGGAATTTTCTTGCTGAGCTTTTCCCCGTTATTTCCTTTAAATTTTGTCCAACTAAAAAAAAAACGTAACAATCCTTAAATTACATTTTATTATATCATCAGATACGGTGAGTTCTTCATTAAATGAAACATACATGTTGAACGAAAATTTCATTGTTCGCATATACTTTGTTGAAGAAAAACAATTTGAATGCTAAACGTTCGAAAAACTAACCGCAAAATGATTGTAGTTTGATCGATTACGGTGCTATGGGTCAAATCATTAATTGATCCTATTTTAATGGATTTCTAACGGACGGACGGTACCTAACGATTTCATTATTGTGAGTAGTTTGAACGTCAATGCCAATGATTTGACCTTCTTCATCAAGAATCAATTTGATAAACGTTTTACAATATTGAAAATCTGCCCTCGTTGCTTCCGGTAGTAAATGTTAAAGTATTCCAATAACGTTAAAGAAGAGTCACAATTTCCAAAGCAATGAATCATTGTTATCGTTACCGTAAGGTTGTTAATAAACGTTTGAGAAAAATCGTTTTTAAAAACTTCTTGAAACAATCTTGCCTTTCTTTTTTCTTTTACAAAGTAAATTCGCCGAACCTCCTTCCGGCTTCTTTACAGCTCATCCTATTGTCCATAACTTGACCATTTTTTATCTCTCTTTTTACGGTCCGTTCATTTTTTTTTAAATAAATAGTTTTTCTTTACAAAGAAATAGACAAAATCTTCTTTTTAAATCGCGTTTATTTATAGCTGAAGGATTTTTTCCTTCATCCGAAAACTTTGAAAGGAAAATAAAAAGGTTTCGAGATGGATTAAATATAAGTAAAGAAAATTTAAAATATTCTCCCCCATTCGATGGAGAAGAACAAAAAAGAAAGCCGGAATAAAAATGGAATTCTTTCAATGTTACGCCACAAAGAACTTTAATTTGATTTTAAACTCCAAGAAGGAGCGCGAATGGGAAAAATGTAATATTAACTTTACAACCATAACGACGATTTCCTCCTGTATGCATTTATGAAATTAGGAATTGATTTTTATTGAAAACTATTTCGTTAAATTTATTTAAATTATCATAATGAACGAGGAAATAGGATTTATGTAAAAAAGAAACATTGTTGGAACTAGATGGAAATGTATTTGGTATTGGAATATAGAATTAAAAGGCACGATGAAATGAACAAAGAGAAAAAGGAAGGACGGAAAGAGAAATAAAGTGAACACTGGGAAATATAAAAAATTCTTTATACATATAACGAAATGAAAATTTGAATTTGAGATTGCGATGGTAAAAGAAAAACGACAAAACGGGAGAGGAAACAGAAGGGAAGAAAAAAGGAATCGTAAAAGAAACTGAAAAATTTCATTTTCTATTTCGGTAAAATAATAATCACAATTTGAATTTTCATTGTTCTATCTTTCTAGGCCGTTTGCTTGCAAAGGAACGCAACAAAAAAGCAGGGACGACTGCCAGCTAATAAAATATGTAAAATCCCCATTATGTCGGTGCGTTTCTTTAGAAAGCAAAACCCATTCACTGTAACGGACTTCATGCAAAACCGCATTGAAATATTGTAAAAAGGCTCCAAACGCAAAAATAATTAAAGAACGTCATTATCAAATGCAAATTAAATGCGAAATCCTTAACGACACCTACGACTTGAACGAGTATCTCAAAAGGAAACTTAAAATATAAAAAGAAAGCACTTCTCTTTGCGTTCCGTGATGGCATTAAAGCAAAACTATTTTTCTTTAGCGTTTTCTTTGAGATTAATTTAAGAGATGGAAAACGGCGGCGTGTGGCAATTATTGCAGTAATTTACGACCGGTTTAAATTAACCGTTTTATATAAAATAAAAAGAAAGTAAACGAGCACTTCTAATTTAAAAGTCGGAGAAGAATTAAAAGCGTGAATGTAAAATCAAGTGTTTGTACCGCAATCCTAACAGCAAAAAGCAGGGAAAAAAGCAAGTAAATAAAATTTCTTCAAACGGAAGAATCGTCCTTCTCTAATTTAAATGTGATTTTAATTAATAAACAACAAACCACGCTACATTGTTATTACAATTTGTTCATATATATGTACACGTACGGATGGTGGATTTTCGAATTTAAATGTTTCGCGTGCAGAAATTTCGCCCACGTTTCCGCAGTTCACATTTTTCGGCTTCCGTATATAGTTTTCAATGAACAATTGTTTCGGTATAATTGAAAGTTTTACGACGCTTTACACGAGACAATTGCCTCGAAAAGGGAAAACGCCAAAACACACACACACGTACACTTTCGACCCACTTAAACAAAATAATATTATTATTTGGAGCACACACACATTTAAAACGTTTTATTATTCCACTAGCACAACTACATCGCAAACTATGCCAAAGTTCCTTCCTTCATACACTTATGAGACCATCATCCGAATGCTGCCATACCTAATGCAAGCGTATACCGACAAGTTCATTAAGGAACATCGATGATGGTACGTAGCGATAGTGGAAAGTGCCAACTAACCCAATATAACTAAAACGAAACTCGTGCTCTAAATGCCTCAATCCTATTAATTAATAATACAAATTAGAAAAAGAATCGATTGAATCAATTGCAAATTAATTTTAGAGGCTATTGACTTTAAACCTTGCCATAAACGACTGGATGGTTAGCTTTTAAGACGTTCGCAATTAAAACTGGATTGACCTTTTTCACATGCAATGTGTTCGGAAAATAAATCCTTGCGATATTAAAAAATGGGAAAATCTTGATCCGTCAAAATAGATTTAAAAAGCTTTTAATAAGAAGTCTTCTATTATAATTTCCCCACTTTAATCCATTGTACTTATGCGAATAATAATAATCTGTTCCTTATGCTGTCTATAGCGTGCGGCAAATCCCTAGAAAATCGCTTTTATTTGAAAGATAGAATTTCCAGTTTTTTTCGCTATAAAGTTGGTCCCAGTCGATACTTATTTTTCAGTTTTCGAATTCTCTTTCGTAACAAGTCAATCATCTGGACGCTCTTCAAGGGACCAGAAAGTAAAAATCAATCGAACACGTTTCTTTTCTTCATCAACGTTATGATTATTATTACTCGACTCTACTCCTGGTGGGACTATTAAAACTAATAAATTGTTAGATAACTTTAGTTAGTCGAAGGAAAAAAGACTTTCCTTTCTCGTCGCTTCTTGAATAATAATGTGCAAGCGGCGTTTTTTCTATTCCTTCCTCTGCTGAATACTCTTCTTGGAACCGCCATTGAATCACCTTATTGTAACACCGCGCAAAATGGATATATGTACGTCTGTCATTTAAAAAAGGAGCCGGTGGAGCTAAAGAATGGAAGCGGCAGAGGTAAAGAAAGCAACTGGCAGAGTTAAAAAAAAAGAATAAATGGCCCTCGGCTGCATACCAATTTGCTGCAAAAACATAAATTATTCAGAGTGCGACATACAAGTTTTTCATTTTTTGCGAAACGAGACAAACGAACATATTTATAGGACATTGTAAACAGCTCATAATCTAAAATGGGATTCTTGAAGTTTAGATTAAAATAATCCTACCAGCAAATTGGTTTTTCGTTGCCTGAAAGGGTACCAACTTTGGAACTCTTTTTGCTATCAGTGTCATTTGTCGAAAACTTAAAGACTTCTCCGAGCGTACATTATATTCTGGACAAATTGGGCCTATTCAATGCAGATTTTCCAACGATTGCTTGCGTCGTTTAAATGTTAAGTCAAAAATAATCTGATCCAGTGTGACAAGACAAAAATCCTTAGAGATTTTCAGCTTTTGGTACATATTTTTCAGAGGATCTCTCGAATGAATAGAGCCAAACGAATGTTGACCGTTTACAACAACATAATGCTAACAAAAAAAAAGGAAATGAGATGAAAAGAAAGCAGAACAGCCTTTATATATGCATATTCAATTTCCTACCTTTTCAGTCTTCCAACTTATTATTTAATATTTTGCCTACCCTTGTTTCCTCCAATTTGTTTTTGCGGTTGTTTAAAGAAGAAATTTCTGACCTACAACAATCGTTTGGAGGTAAAAGATGACAACACAAGACGGAGCAACAAGAAACCGAGAAACGCCATCCCATTTGACGTGCCTTTATTATTAAATAAAATAAATTTTGTTTTGTCCTGTTTTATTTATATTTATATTTGCAAATATATTTTATGGAATTACCATAACGAGACGTTTTCCTCGAATGATGTACACACGCATTTATCATTTTTCCGCAAATAAAACGAAGCCGAAGAATAAGGGAAAACGATATTCTTATTTACTCTCATCCACTATTTTTCCCCCGGTATTGTTGGCGGTTACCCACTACACCTATATTTTCCTGGGTATTGGTTTTTTTTATTTATATTTGTATACGAAGCTATCATAAAAATATATCCCATATGCAATTGTTGAACGTGTCATTCTTTGGGACCGTGGCAAATACCTGAACATTTTACGAAACAAAATTGTCGCAATATTTGTTTCTCCCGACCTCCTGTTCCCTATAAACCAATCAATGTGGAATTTCTCTTTAATTTGACGAGGATACGACAATAACAATAAGATAACAGAAAAAGAAAGTTTGATTATCTTTTCTTTTTCGTCAGTCTAGCGACTCGAAAGCTGAAAGGAAACTTTTTCGTGTTGTCAGTCGGAAAACTTTTACCATGCACGTGATTGGATTAACAATGGCAACTTTATTCTTCAATAAATTTCAAATAATAATAGCAAGTGCTAGAAAACATATGCAGAATTAAATTTAAATATTAATCAGAAGTTGCTTTTTCTGCCGCCAAAGCAGCGGTTACCCTCGCGTTAAACCTCGACGGATTAATTATTATAACAATTGTTTTAAAGTTGCACGTCTTGTCTTAACTATTTTCTTAAATTAATTAATTAACATTAACATCATGCTTGTTAAATTATTTGCTTCTCACAGTATCACTAGTAATAGTTGAGATGCCACAATTAATTAACAACGTCTATCCGTTAACGTTCGTCAACATTTCGTAATGACAATAATTAAATTCGACTGGTTCATTAAACTGTTTACAAGAAAAAATTACATAAACAGGAAAAGTCGTGCAACTTGCATAAAACTAACGTTCAAAGATAAACGAACTGGTTTGTGTATGCAACGCACGTACACGACGTACAAATATCGAGGAATAAAACTGTTATGAGACGAATATAACGGATATATTGAGGAAATATATGGATGGAAAACGAAAAAAATTATATAAAATTCCAAATATAAAAAAAAACGTATGAAGAATGAGGAAGACGCGAGAGAACGGGAACAATATAAACAATACTTATAAATATCTAATATATTTAGAAATGATGATGAACGAGCTCGGTGTATAATTTTTTATTTTTCTGATCGGATACGTGCGGGTTAGTCGAAAACGGAAACCTGGTGGTTGTAATAAATTATATGTGAAAAAAGGGGCATCGGGTGTGAGGCGGCGAGAGAGTGAAGGAAACTGAATACAGAAATATTATTAATACTATCATACTAAATTCATATCAATTTTTATTTATATTCAATTCCATCGAATTTGAATGCCAAACATCGAAACATAAATAAAAGTAAACGAAAAACTGAAAACAATCGTCACATTTTTCTTGTGAATAATTACAAAGCTAAGCAAAGAAGGAATCGAGGTCAAAAATTGCTTTGAACAATTTACGCGCTCATCTATAAATGAGAAGCTTGAAAGCAAGAAAATTGAGCAATTTGCCCTAATTTGACATTTTTTAACTATAACTTCAATGTATATGCTTAATATTGGTTTCATAAATTTACTAACAAATTAGCATTAAACAGATTCAAATATTCCATTATCATAAATGAACAATCTGTGCCAAAAGTTGCCAACTTTTTTAATAAGAACACAGGTTTACTCCAAACAAGCTCATTCAAGCAAATGTAACCACATTTGGACACAACTACAACAAATACAACTTTGATGAAACACACTGCATTAATAAAGAGCGCAAATTGCTTACGAATTGTTAAAAATGTCAATATAAAAAAAACATTTTCGTAGCTCCTTTACGTGAAACTGTAATTAAAAAAAATTAAATAACCCAAACAATAACCAACAACCAATTATTCGCATTTTACTCCAATTCCTATTATAAAAATGATTAAATGCAAATCCGCAGCGCTTTCGCGTTCTCGTTTCGTTCTGGTGGATGCGCCGGGTAATCCTACGCGAAACTCGCTCTAATTACAGATTATAGAAAATAATTAAACTCCCTACCGATTTCAGGTACCAAGCATCATCGTATTCCAATTCAAAGCTACCATTTCGTTCACCAACAATAACTTCTTCTTTACATTCCTCCTCCTCGCCTTCTTTCATTCGCATTTCTTTTACATCTCATCTTTGTTGCCGCCGCTGTCGGTACGTGGTTTCCATTATTAATCGCTGTATACCGAATGAAATAGGCTGTTGTTGTTATTGTAGCGGCAGTACATGTTTAGTCTTCACGTGTCAGTATTTTAATTAGACCGACGTTATCGCAAAATTAAGGATATGCCATTCCCGTACACACGTGCCCACTATATGTATGTAGGCTTTTATTACGGCACGCGAATTATAATATTTATTATGCAAGTGTGCGAAAAGCTCGATGGTGGGTAGGGGGGACGATGATGATGATGAGGTTGAAATTCGTTACGGCGTTAAGTATAATAATCAGTGGTGAACAACGGTTGGCAGGTGAGTGGGCGAATGTTTATAAGGCAGAATGGATAAAGCTGCTGGAGGATACACGTGCATGCATGTTGTGTGTGAAGAAGGAATGTTGTTATAACGGTCGGTCCGTACATTTTGCAGGTATATTGTTTCAAGTTAAAAGGGACAATGAATGTTTTCCGTCGCCTTTTACACATACATCGCCTTGTTAACGGTTTGTTGTCCTTGCTTTTCCGCAGACTCTTACTTTTCATGTTATTCTTGTTACTGTTGTTGCTATTCTCATTGTTGTCGCAAAGGTACTATTTATCAAATTGCATCTTGTAGAACAGACCTTTCTTATTTTCTATTACTCTACCCAGCATATAACGCTTTCGTTTTTTGGTTAAAATGCAAAGTAGCTGCTAAAGGAGCAATAACAATAAGAATAACATGAAGTTGAAAGGAGGAAATAGAATAGTATGCTGGTCTCTGTTCATCTCAATGAAGATATTGTTTGTGAAAGAGAGAGCCAGTGCGACTCTGTGTATGTGCGGAATTTTTATATTTGAAATGCAAAATGAAAGTGTCATGTGTCGAGTTTCCTCTTTAAATTTACAACGCCGCACGAATGACCAATGCTCATAATTTCATTCTTCTTTCCTTTCCTTTTTTTTTTTTTGGCAACCATTCGCTAAGTCTCTGTGGAGACATGCATGGACGTTACGGTTTTTTCTCCCTTATTTTCGCGTTTTTGCTATTCCATTTTTCCCGAAGTTGCTTTTTATGTGCGCTGTATTCGTGTCCCTATTTCCTTCCATAATATTTTCAATTTGTTCCTCTACCATTTTTTTCTCAGTTTAATTTATTTAAATATAGTACGTATTGTGTATATGTACGTTTGTGAGCCTTATATTTTATTTGGGTTTAGAAATCAATACGAAACGTATTTTGCAACCACTACTCTTCCAACTACTACCACTATTACCAGTAAATAGATCCCCACAAGCAACAATAATAATAATACAAACAAGATATTCCTTCGACGGCGGTGGAGGATAGAATTGATTTCAAGCTTTCATCCGGCACTTTTTCAGTAATTCGAAGTGTAACGATCTTTCATTTTGGACGACGGGCTCATACCGACGATGGGACAAGTAGACCAAATGATTTCTTTTTTCGTCATTCCTTTTCCTCTTATTAAAACTGAAAGGAAACAGGTGAAACGAAAGGGAAATTATTTTGCAATCGTTCGGGTCGTTTATTCGCGGAAGAAGTCCTTTCTAATGCGCTCGTCAATAGAATGAGTTCCATGCAAAATATATTTAATGGATGCCAATCATAAAAGGAAAAGAATAAAATGATGCTTTTACCGGATCGCTTTAAGGAATACGATCGAGTGAATTAATTTGGTGGCACCGTAAACGCTTCCAGATATTGCAATATCATAATCCAATTGCGATCGATATCAATTGCAATCAATTCCAACGTTTATAGTGGAAATTATTAATTAATTTCTAATTACAATCTAATTATTAGTAATTAACGACTAATTTTAAGTATCAGTAATTGAATTTTTATAATTTTAGGCTTATTTGCTAGAAATTTTAATTTGTTTAATGACTCAATCAGGCAATTTTCCGCCTAATCCATAGATATAATAAATTTATCCGTTTTTTTATTATTTTATCGCAAACGAAAATACATCAAACCGATTTCCTGCGATTGGATAGCAGATTATTTTATTAACCATTAAAAGGACATTTATTTATCGACAATTATTTGGAATTTATTTTTAAACCCCGCATACTACCGAGTTGTCTATAAATCGATCACAAACTATTTTGATTATGGCAAGTTTAGAAACTTCTTGCATGCGATTATTGTGCATCAACAGTTAATAATGCTCTTATCATTACCAATAGTAATAGTTCAAACATGCATACTAATAATAATAAGACAACATAACAATAATAAGGAGTAAGTGCATTAAAGGACCTTAAGTAAATAATATTGAGCACAAACAAACGTAATAGTTTCAGTTCTTGCGTGGTGGTAACACTGAAGTGCAAAGAACATTACCTGCAAAGAGTGCTTGTGCGAAAGTTAACTGAACCTCTGAGATACTTTAAAATATACTTTACTGGCAATAGTTAATAACAAATATTTGTCGAACCGAGGAAACTCTTTTATCGAATTGATAAAGGAGCTTTTCATCGTTACCAAAAGCAAAATTATTTCCCTGCTAATGTCCTGGTCATAATAACGGACGGCGAATTGTGGCGTTTGTTTATTATTGTCCATTTATGTTAGACGGAAGTCCTCTGCCACCGCACTCACTACCATTCAGCTCTAATGGTTCCACAGTGCCATTTCAACCGACTCAATGTCATTTACCAGTTTAAATCCTTCCTAAAATAATTTACGATTAAGTTCTTTCGCACTCAAATGGAAGCTCTTCAAAGTAATCTTCGTCCAGAATATTAGTTCGAAGAAGAGGAAAATAATTTATTGTAGAAGAATTGATTTGTTAATTAATTTTAATGCCATATCTATGTATATTATTTTCATGAAAGCTAAAACTGCAAAAATAAAGTTCACTAGAAAAATTGGACGTGCTCTCAATAAAGTAAATTTGATGGGAAATTTAATTTGAACGATATCAATTTTGATAAATTTCGTTGGCAATATGAAATTTATTTATTCATAACGTAAAATTTGAATACAGGAATGTTTTTTTTTCATCGTCATCATCATGATAATATTTATATAAAATTGTTTCCACTTATTATTTTGAACGTAAAGCAAATTTATTGTACGTATATGACGTGCAAAAAAAAATTCGAAATAAAGTACACACAGGGCCACAGTCAAAGCAAAAACGGTATAAAGTTTGATTTTATAATAATATAAGCCAGCAATCAATTTAATTGTGTGCATTGAATCAAAAATAACGATGTTTTTTTTTGATAATCCTTCTACGGCTATAACGAAAATAAAAATCATTTCCACAACGTTTGTACTAATTTTTATTCCAATTGATAGATAATAGTGGAACGAATTAAATTTTTTTTTGCACCTTTACTTGTTTGACCCCTTTTTTGCAAGGCTACGTGCCTCACAATTTTTGGAAATTACATATCCGGTCCGTTTTGAAATTTTCACAGTAACACGCACGGGTGCCCCAATTAAAATTCAATTCCTCACCGGTTGAGTTATCAGTTTAAACGACTTTTCACCGTTCGCATCCGCACCGAATTTGTTTTATTTTTTGCAGAATTACATTTAACCGGTACGGGAATCTGTAAATTTCGCAAATCATAAATTCAAACCTAATGTACGTTTATCCTTAGTCAGCTCTTCGCTATTCCAATGACTTTACCGTTGTTGCCGCATGAGAAAGAAAACCCCTCTTTTTCCGCTTCTTCTATGCGGTTTATTTAAATAGAAGAGTCGAATTAATTGTACTAAAGAGACACAAATTCTTCCACGAATTCTCTACCAGCTGAATTTTTATGGAGGCAATTTGTGGTAGCATGTAAATCGTATTTTTTATTAAGAACGTGTCGCATTGTTGCTAAACGTTAATATTATACAAGAAAGAAGTGAATAAAGGATGAGCAAAAGGCTAACAGAACTTTTTCTGATTGTTGGTTCTTGGGATATTTATAAAACGAAGTTTTATGCGTTCTTTTACATTTTCTCGTGCTTCTTTTAATAACGACATCTGGTACCGTTGTTTTACAAGTCGTATATCGAACTTGCTCGATGGAAGCGGGGTTTCTTATGAAATATTCAATAAAATGGTGGAAGAACGAGAGAGGGAATGGTTGATAATTAAATACAATACGTTTAATCATAATAAATTACACCGTTAACATTATAATTAATAGACAATGCTTATTCTTCTTCGTCGTTGCTCTCTCACTTTCCCCGCCAAAAGTCTGACTCTCGCTCGCTATTTTTCTTTCTGGCCGCTCTTTTCGTTAATTACGTTTGTTTACAAGAGATAAACCAATTAAATGTTTTCACACGAGCAAATTTCTAACCAGATCACGTTGCATTGTGCTAATAACGTTCACTCCGCGCTACCATTACAACTCTATATAAATACACACACACACACTTCTGTATTCTGCCATTACTTTGGAAAATGGAATACATTTGACTCCACGTACCGCTCGCTTAAACGCAAATACCCATTTAACGAAGCCGATGATGATGGCGATGATCATATCTGACGGTAATTATGCAAAATTTGCAGGCAACGTGTCGTTGCAGGATTCGGCAATCGGATCCCATAAATACCATTGACACTGACAAGCTAAAGAAAGTTAATTCTGGTTATCGACTTGAATTAAAATGGATTTTAAAAATGTAGTTTTCGAATGTTGACGCTCCATAACGATGAACACATCTGAACTGGGGAAAGGCAATAAAATCCCGTGCATTTTAATATTATCCGGATGTTGAATAACAGGATTCGCAGTTTAACAAACCTAATCGGCTAGTTTGTTATTCGAACCGCAACTTCCATGTAAAATACAGTCAAGTTCCAATAACTATCGTACTAATATCACGGTATAAGTTAAGCCGTGACGATTAATGTTGGTCCATTATTAACTTCCTTCTTCTTTTTCGCCCATCTCGCACTCGCCATACATGCAAAACATACATAAAACGTGGCGGCTGCATAACGAACGTAATCCCTGCTACTGCTTAATTAAGCGGAATTAACGTACCGTTTTAAATATTAAGCGGACGAGAGAGAGACAGGGAAAAAGTTCAATAAATCGTGAACAATGAAAGAGAAATGTTACTACGACCTTATCGGCGGATAATTAAAAGTCGATTCCATAACATTTTTCGTAAATTTATATCCAGAGAAGAATTTAAATAACGGATAACACGTAGAAAGTCGAACGTCGTAAAATTAAATTAACCCTTTTATTTTGATATTAGCGGCTGAAAAAGGTGTATCGTTTCGAAAACGAAAGTAGAACATAATTTCGTAGTAATTAAAGCGGAAATGATATAATTTTCATACCTGCGCTAAAATGTTGTTATTGCACGGGAAAATGGGAATAAAGTTTAAAAGGGAGACGAATTAAATGAAGGGGAAATTGAATAATAAAATAAAAAGTCGGAGCGAGAGAGCACAATAACTTTTTTCCTCGTTTTGCCGTCTCTCCTCTTCTTCCCTATCCCTCGGTTGCACCCCGTTCTCGCCTTCGAATTTTAACGGCGCCGAGAATCACAATTACATTTTAATTGAACGATAAATTTCGAAAATATCACATCTTGTTCTATTTAATACTTTCCATTTCCATTCTGATCGTCGACAATAAAGTGGGTATGAATTCACATTTCGTCTTCGAAATTAAAGAATTAATTCCTAATTAATGAATCATTCCCGTTAATTATTAATCGTTAAATTGGATGCTTTCAAATTGTAATCAAACGGAATAGAATCACAGAGAATTTTTGTTTTGTTCGTTCATTCGAAACGAAAGGAAATCGAGCAAAAAGTTGGTGAGCATCCATCTAATTCTTGTTTTTGATGTTTATTTAAAATGTTTATGAATTTTATTTCAACTTTTTTCTCTTCCATGAATTTTCAGCGACCAAAAACAAAAAAAAAACTGAAAAGCTCTTTGCACATAACATTATTTACAATTTTAATTGAACAACATCAACAATCGTTATTTCGTTTGAAATATTAAAATTAAAAAAATACAACACAACAATTTATGCTTCAATTTTAATCAAAATAATGGCAAGACCTAAAACATTACAGTTACCATTCGATAACGAATAAAATCAACGTTTACTGTTCGAATGATAACTCTCCTACTTAAAATCATTTCATTGAATTGAACCAAATCCTCAAGCAAAACAATTCAATACATGAAACAATTATTGATAGATATTTAGGAAATTCGTACTTTTCCTAACTCTCACATGTCGAGTAATTAGAGAATTAGTAATTACGAATCTAAAATTTAGCAAACAACGAAGTTCCTGACATTTTTGTTGTCCTAAATTTGATACATTTTCGATTCTCCGAAACTCCGAACAAATATGTCGAATTTAGTAAAATCGCTTTCTTATCATCGACAAACCATCTTCGTTCCTTAATTAATTATTAATGACAATTAACATGAAACGTTCTTTTGTTAGGGCGAAACGATACCGTCACACGAAGATATTGAATAATTAATAAGCTCGTAGTTGGAATTGTTCGAAATTGTGGGGAGGAAGTATATTCTTTATGTTAATGTATGTATACGAAGATCTCTCAAATTATTACTCCCTTACACATGTGAAAATACGTGGTTGGATCAAATCGAAATGAAATTTCTTGCATTAAGGAGTAGTTCGTAATTTGCGGTTATTTAAACCCTTCACAATGTCATTAGGAACCTACTTAAAACAGGTTATGCTTTTGTTACAGTTTAATATAAGTTTTATTAAAATCGGAGGTTAGTTTATCTTTGATCCGCCCTCGTATTGCAATTCCAATGTTCCACCAGGAAGTAATTAATGTGAAATGTATGTATATATGAAGGGAACTAAAGATTGGTTGTGTCGTGTTTTAACATAATATTAATTTTTCCGTGTTTCATCTACGAAACCGATGTACAATTGAAAATGAATTCCACAAAAGGAAACAGACGATCTAAACAGAGAAAAAACACACTTTCAATTAGGATAAGCTTTGATACTAATTAAAAGCAATTTCTTTCCCTTCCTGGCTTTCACGGCCTTCACAACGACCCACTAACAGTTAATATTCTTGACCGATCCTCCTTTCTTTTTTTGCCTTTACTATTTCCGTAACGGTTATTCACGTTTAATAAAAGGATTCAATTAAATGCGAAGACGAGTGGAAGCTCTTGGCGCAAAAAGGACTAATGAAAATGTTGTCTCTTAATTGGTGGCAAAATTTAAAAAGCGATTTCGATTTATAAAACGAGCAAAACAATTTACAACGGCATTAAGAGAACGACGATTATCGTTAATGCATTTGGCATTTAATTAACAAGTAGATTCCTCCAGTTTAATTAACTCGAATTAAAAGCGAAAGTCGAGCGTTTAATGGTTAACGATTTGTTAATTATTCGAAAATGTTTTTCCTATATTATTAAAAATTATGGGATTGCAAATATAATGTTAAATGTCATTTTTACTTGTCACTGTTAGATTATGTTTCTTCTGCGTTGATAGTGAAAGAATTAGGAGAATAACAAAAGACAGGAGATGAAGGCAAGTTATGAAAAATGCGAAAAGTTTCTCGTTACGTTTGCTGCCACGTCGTAAGTAAACAAGGTTTTTTGCGAAATGTTAAAACGAAGCCTACGACTTGCTAACTAACCGATCGAAAAACGACGAAGAGCGTACAATGTAACAAAACGAAACTCTATACACACATATACATGGGGAGTCACCATTGCCACAGAAATACAAGAGATTCGTGGTTGAAAAGAGAGAACGATAAATTACCAGTTATAAACAAGGGTGCAATGAGGTAAACATATTGCTCTGTCACAACGTTTTGCTACTTTAACCGGTGGACGACATCGTTTGTCACTTTGAAACTAAACGGGTAGCGTCAAACCGCACGAACGTCTGCCTGCCCTTATACAAGAGAGAGAGATGTACATTTTGCCAAGAATCTATGGCCAAACATACAATTGCGACTTAATAAATTTCAGTTTTCGCCGGTTCGGAAGATCTTATTAATTATAAATAAGAAATAATAAATGCGCCAAATTGCACGGTCGTAAACGTTCAGTTTGCTCGCATACATTTTAATCAACCCCCGAGCGCAAAATTTTAGCAACAACATGAACAACATCGTTTTCAGTTAAGATTTTCGTTAAGTGTTGAAATATATGGACGCATACACACACGTGTTCATTAAAGTTGCAAATTTTATGATTGTAATAAATTCACTAATATCGCACATACGAACAAATTGAGCAAACAGGATTGCACTTTCCAAGAAAACGATTGACATAAAGTTGACTCAAGTCACGACTACCAACTGCGTACAAAAATGGCAATCGTTATCGTGCAGTATCATAGTATTCTTATTTCTTTTGTTTTAATAAAAAATAATTATAATGTGAAACGGGTATGTTTTTGGTTTAACGATAATGTTCTTGTGTTTCTGCGAAAACCTTTCTCCGTTAAAATTGTAACGTACATTAAAGGAGATTTTTTGCATTTTGCGAATTTCCAGTCGAACGGAGCTGCGCCTCGTCTCCTTTTTGCTTACCGTTTTATTTCCCGTTAATGGTTTACATCCTCCGCGTACATTAACATGCTCCATTTCGAGTATATTTAAAGAGAAAGGAAAGCCATTTACCATTAATCCAATGTTGGTATGTCACCAACAAATTTGTCATTATTACTAATGATAATTACAAGCGTTATTATCAGAATTATTATTATTTCAGAATTATATTTTAGAATGGGGGAAAACACACACAGAGGAAAATACATCGCACATCCATTACGTTTACGATCTCGCTAAACGTTTTAAATGGCTTAAACTGCAGTCATAATTCGATGCAGTTTAATGGTTTTATGAAAAATTATCATCTACAACAACTAATTGCTCTGATTAAATGGCAAGCTCAATAGCGTTTGCGCCCAAAAGCAAATTTAATTAAATTAGCTTTTTTGCACGTGGCAGCCGTTCGTTAACCAAAAACGAAAAGAACGTGTAAATGACGATTACCGAAATGGCATTAGTTGTTCTGCAAAACTAGGTTCGAGGTGAGATTTAATGTTATTAGGGAAACGTGTAATATTTCACGTTTGGTCTGTTTTCATAAATCTATTCGAATGTAAATATAGCTGTAATAATAATGAATAAAGGTAACATCGGGCGTTTGCGGGCCCGTAAACTCCCACAAAACCTCTTCATTAGTTCAGCAGCTGTCACGAAACTTCCGAGACGTCCATCAAAACCCCTCCGTTAGACCTGGAGAATAGTGACGAATATACAACGTACCCCGTTATAATCATGATAATAATAAACTTGTTTACCTCGCCCCGTTATTCCAACGAATTATATCCGTTTGCATAGAGAAAATCATTTAGAAAATTTGATTATAATTTATTTATCAAATCCTCCTGAATGGGAAATTAATAAATAAATAAACGTTAATTTCCCTAATTGGTTTTCGCCCAAGTACTAGATGTTACCATTAGATTCATCCTAATCATCATACGAAACGTAGGATTAGATAATCTTCGAGGAAAGAAGTCAATTAAATTAAATGAGAATGTAGAGCGATAATCATAAATGAAAACAGTGTGTGGAAGGGAACGCTTTGCACTTTTTTAAAAAAACCGTTCACGCGGTATGCTTTCAAGTTGCACATTTATTCTAATATGGATAATATTTATATTGTATGAGTAGCACAACTAAATTGCGGTTTTGCCGGCGCTTTCGTTGCAAATGTTTGTTAACTTTACATGTAGTAAACAGTGACTATGCCATGTATGTGCCGACATACATGGTATTATATTCATGATGATGGTCCCGAGCTCAGTATATTATTATCATACATGCACACATTACCGAATAGACTAAGCAAACTTTTAGTTTCTAATAATTATTCAATGTTTATTCGAGTACGTCGAAAAGAAACGAGCCAGCCAACCAAACCATTGCCATTTAATATTGCTTGTTTTTACTGTTTGCATGTTCGTTTAATAAAAGTTTAATGAAAATATTTTACGTTCTTCCGTCATCCAAATGACTTCCAACTACAATAGACTGGCTCCTTCTAAATTCATTCTACGTGGTCTGATCAAAAACGAAATTGTTCAAAACTTTAGTTCGTTCGCTTAACTTTCACTTTTGAGAGTCAGGAAGTTAAATAACGCAAATTGAACGTTTGCCAGAGTTGAAAGGATAACGATATAATCGATGGAAAAGTTAACAAGATTTCATCTTGTTCGGGTAATAAAAAGAGCGATGCAGAAGAATCGTTTCAAAGTTCGAATTCAATCGTACATATAAAACATTGATTAGTGGTGGTAAACATGTTATGGTGCATAAAACGTTAGGGTTGGCGCATTATTACTTTAGATATGAAGACATTGTGTCCTTATATGCTGATGATTAATCGATAATTCAAATCTGTAGTAAAACATTCGTAGATTCAAAATACAGGAAAAATCTCTTGTATTTTGCATCGTCTGCCTTTGTGCAAAAGTAACGTTCCAGTTTATTCAAAGCAAACAAAAATTATTATATTTCGATCATAACAGTTACATTTTGCTTACTTTTTTCGCGCAAACGAAAAAAGAGTAAACTGAAAACAACATAAAAAACGCGAATCACAAAAACCAATTTCCAACCGCGTTTTCCCCCGTTCGAAATTAAATTTTAACAACTTTTCGCTCGTTTTCGTTTCACAGTTTTATTTTATTTCATTTTCTTTTTCACTTTGCTTACTTCATGTACCAAAGAAGTGCTAACTAACAAAAAAAAACAGTAGTAAAATTCATTCAAAAGGAAAAAAGTCGACTAAAATTGAAAAAACAAATTTTATGCTCATGAAATTTATTTCAAATTAATTCTGCCAAAGAAAAAAACTTCCAATAGATGCGATTGCTACACAATCATCATAAAACTCCATTGATTTATTACTTTAAACTATTTAATGTGAAACGTTATAATAATTTACGACGCATAAAACATCATTATCGGTTATCCATTAGCGAAATCTATAATATTCGTCTAATAAGGAGCAATATTCAGCATCGATTCTCCATTTTATTATTATCACTAGCGAAGACCAGTAAAACTAATAAAACTACAACAATTAATTACACGTGACATTAAAATTAATCGCTCTAACGATCAAGTAATAATCATGTGCAGAATCCTATAACCTTTTCGGATGTGAAACAACTAAAGACAATTCGACAGTTAGCAGTTTTTAAAAACACACAAATTCTACTTCGAACCACTAACTTCCCTTAATATTAATAATAAGTGCATTTCTAACATTGATTAATACGTCTCCACAATCAAATTATTCAAGTTTACTAACTATGAGTAATGATCGTTTAGGAGATGGTGGATGCGTTGGTAATTTTGATAAGATTGATTGATTTATATAGGAATATTATTAAAATAGAATAAGATACGTAGGAGACCAAAGAAATGCCCAAACGAAATTAAAGATAAAGACTTTTATTTGAAAAAAAATTACTAATTATATAATATTAAGTCAGCAATATCATAGTCCCAGTATTATACCTTAAAATTCACCTATCCAACATAATTTAGTTAGGAGAAGAAATAAGATTAAAATATTCCATGAATAATAATAATCGTATGAATTAATTGCATTTTCGTTTACAAAAGAAAATTTCGAAATTAAACTTACATGACGCAGTTACAGTAAAGACTTAAGTTGGGAATTAAAACCGTAAAAAGTGGTAATAACATTAAACGAACATTTAACACAAGAAGAAAAAGGAAGTTTCTACAGAAGAAAATCAAAGTTTTAAACTGAGTTTCTACAATATGAAAACTAACAATTTCTGAGTCTAAAACTAATCGAAAGGCTTCTATAATGTTTAGAAATTATAATAATAACGATAGAATTTAAAAGAAAATAATCATTACTCGATTCAGTAAAATACGAATTTGGTGGATGCGCCGGGCGCATTTAATAATCCTCTTAGTTATGATTATATGGCAAAGATTATAGAATTTAAATGTATAATAACTATCTTTGGTCCAATTTAAATACCTATAAATGTTTGTTCATGTTAAGAAATATAAGCATTATCTAATTAATTAAGCTTATGATTATCTGTAAGTGCAGGTTATTAATAATTCAGTCGCGATAAAATGTTATGAGCATATTTTATTTATTCACCAAAACACCATATAATTTTTATTTTATACTTCATTGCATATTAAACGAGGCTCACAACAAAAAAGTCAAACGATATTTAAAATAGGGTCTCGAAAATAATAGTGAATTGTATTGCACGCCACAATCCCATTAAGATTTGTTTGTAAATCGTTAAAAGTTATTGATAGTGATATACAAATTTTTATTTAATGTCACTTTTTTGCTATCTCATACATATCACAAACGCTTTTGGATTATTACTACAGTAACAATTTGCCTAATAATAAAAAACTCGTTCACTTTTTACCAATCACGTATTTTTTTACAGGTACTAAATTTTTATTTTAAAGCCCTTTAAACGTGGAATAAAATTAAATAATAATGATATCGTCCTGATGGATCCAAAACATTTTTTGTTGCCGTTTGGAAACAATATAAAAGCAATTATGATATAGTGAAAGCTACTGGTAAAAATTTGTTCGATATTTTATCGACAAAATAAACCTGTTCTTTTTCCAAATACATTCAACCCTTTTTTCAAAAATAAATAAAATCGAAATACTTTTTTTAAGTCTGAAAATAAATATCATCCCTCAAGTGAGTAATGTATTTTTATGTGATGCCATCGTCGTCATAATCATCCCCCCGTATCGATTGCAATGCGGGAGAAATAAAAATTAAATTCCAATCAATTTAATCCTCGTCATTTGATTTGGATATTAATAATTCGCGCATGTGATACATATTCGCATCAATCAAACGTCAGAGACTTCAAATCTTATCAATTATCTTCTTATCGCTACAAAGCCACGCGATCGTTGATATTGCAAATTTTTAAAAATCATTGGCAAATATCAAGGTTTATTTTAAAAAAAGTTTCTTTGTGCCAAGAATGAGTGCTTACGATTTGCGTAAGTTATTCAAGTAAGTAAATTTTTTCCAAAGTGAAATTAATAGCTAACGTGTTGCAGTTTCTCTATTCGCAATTGCTTCAATTGCGAATGGCATAATTTTAAGGCGAAACGTGCAGGACGTCGATTTTCCGCGACAGTACGCATCCGGATCGGATTTGACGCAATTCGTGCGGGTGGATGGCGGCCGACTCGTGACAATTAAATGTCCGAATCATTTTCAATTCGACGATAAACTGTTAAGATGCGACATTAATACCGGCCTACCGTCACCACCGGATTATTCGCGGTATTGCGACAAAGACCATGACGGCGTCGTTGCGAATCCGATGAATTGCAGATCGTTCATTAACTGCTGGAAAGGTAACGGGTATCTGCAATACTGTCCGCAGAATGAATTGTTCGGTAATTGGACGACGACGTGCACGTTTCCAGACCAAGCGAATTGTTGCGAATATTGGGAGGACGATTCGTCTGTAATTGTTTAATTTGCATTGTACATCTATGATTTTTTGTGTGAATGAGCAAAGAATAAACTTACGTTTAATGCAGAAAAACGTCCGGTCGCAATTTTCCATCGTCACGAATTGTAAATAGTTTGCTTTTCGAACAATGCGCACTCTTGACGTTCGCAACTTTGTTCGTTTTTAGGTTTAAATAAAACCGCACGGCGACGAAATAGAATATTTCGACGAGACTGATGAAACTACAGCCGAGGAATAGGCTGAATATGCCGCCCAGTGACGCTGAAATAAATAAATAATTCGCGTTCGTCTATTAACAACGGATTCGTTCGGAGGACGTTTACATAACATTAAACGGCGTATAATCGTATGGGAAGAACCGAAGATTTTCATAATTTAAAACAGAAATTTACATAAAGAAACGAAAAGAAAAACGCCAAGCAGAAGAAGTAGAAAAAGAAAGTTGGATAGGATAGGGGAGACTGATAAAAATTGCTGAACTTACATATCAAATATATAATAGATGTGATAACGTCCCTTCGTAATATCGTTTGCGAGTAACTAGAGAAAAACACATGAAGAAGGATGTGATCATTAGTGATATTGGCATCGGATCTGAGACAAGAAAGAAGGATGGTTAGAAGGACAATAATAAAAAAAGAGATAAACCAAAGAATGGGAGGAAAATAAAATCAAACAACAAGGAAAAAAGAAGAACCGTTTGAGTTAAACATTTCAATTTAGATGATTGGTTTTGATCATTCCTTACAAAAACGAAGATGTCGCCATAATATTATTATCATCATCCACGATTATTCTACTTGATGTCGATAGGACGTCGTAAACAGTATCTTCGCATTCTGGTAAACAATTACACATTTTATTATGGTATTCGCTCATATTTTCTACAACATACAAGAACAAGAATAATTACGAAACATCTTCATTTACTCTTAAACTATTTAACAACTAATTTTAATTAGTTATCAATTAATAACGATTTATTATCGCTATTTGACTATCGAACATGTTCTAAAGGACACGCGTTTCAACTAAATACTGATTTACAATGATAAATTTAAACGACGACCACAACAAAGCGTTTAATGGTCTGGCAGTAGTTGAAGTGGTTGAAAACGTTCCAATGGATTAACTACTACAATATAACTATACTAGAAATGATTTCGAGCGCCGTCTCTCTTAAAAACCATTCGTAATAGTTGAAAGGCGAATACGGTTCCTTCAAAAATATAAAATTAAACCTCCACCAGATTATTCATCTTATCCAAACGGAATACAGACAAAGACTTTATTCCTATGAATTTTATATGCTCTGCAGAGCCAACCAAAACTACTTTCTTAGTTGTCAGTATCCATTTCCCTTACAGCAATAAAAAAATGTACTACTACAGCATTATAAAGTTATCTTTTGATAATTCTTGTGTTAATAAAATTCATGCAACACCCATGTAAGCAAGAGTCGGTTGCCTTGTTTCGTTTGGTAAGCAATACCTAAGGAGCAAAAATATAATAATAAACGTTCTACTTTTCTGCAGGAACAATTAGGAGAGAGATGATAAATGAAGATTCACCTAATTTTACACTGTTAAAATTAAAATTGCACTTACGCGACGCCTTGTTCAAACAGGGTATATCCGAGATGTTACAAACGGCGACACCTAAAGAACAAAAAGGAACAACGTCCGTCGTCGGTGTGTGTGATAATAAAAATGTTTGCAATTTGCGAATAATCGTAAATTTGATAAACTGACCTTTATTAAATACACCGACGACGGACGTATAGTAATAGGGCACGCATTTGCATAATTCTAATAATCTCTTAATGGTGCACTCGGTGTAACAGTTCGAGTCCGTGTAATCGTCGAATAATTCTAATGAAATCTCGTCGGGAAACGCACAGTTCCTTTGATACGTCGACAACAATCTTACCGCTCGCGTGCACCGTATCCGCGTGGCGGCCAATTGCAAATAGAACAAACGGCCGGTGGCCACGAATTTATGCGTCGTACCGGTACCCGGATAATCCTCGTATTTGTGGATTATTAACTGCAGAAGAGAAAGAATTTAAAAAATAGTAACCGTTTTGAATAACGTTCGAAAGTTGCTTCTGCCCATTTCAAGTCTCGTTTTAGATTAAGTTATTTTTACGAGCGCAATAAATTGTGTTAAATTTAAATAAGAGGCAAGTGCAGGCGCTCTTTTTTGGGAAACTCATCTACATAATGGGCTTTTGTTTCTGTTGCTTTTTTCTAATGGATTCAAATTAAAACCCAACAACATTCACCTTAATCCCATTAGAACGGTACACCGAATGACGTTCGCGCTCGTATTCCGGATTAATAATCGCTGATAGTCCGCTATCGGGGCCGTAATAATTGCTTCGTAAATTATTTTTCGGTTTCCTGAAAACAAGAACCAAATGAACCAATGCTCAATTTTTGTTAATTTACAATCGCCTCGCAAAAAAAATTCCCTATCTTATATAATTTATGTTTGCTTACTAGGGCTGGAATCGCTTTAGAACTTTGTATTTTGCGAAAGTTCTCTTTTACACGCAAACATCTAACGAAATAATGCGTGAGTGGTTGTTGAACAAACTTTGTTAGGTCTTTGATTGCTTCATCTATTTCATTGTGCTAATTAAAAGAATTATGCGCATAAACGTAATTCGCTTACCCTTGTTTAGCATTAAATATGCAACAAATGCCGTCCGTGCTATAAGAGGTGACGAAAATGTCGGCGCAATCCATTTCTTTGTTATCCCATTTGCATTTGATCAATAATTCGTTGCAATTGGTCGTAATGCGTCTCATATAAGAGATCGGTGTCACATAATCGTTGTAGATTAACACTTTTTGCAAGTATAGCAATTCCGTCATGTTATAATCGACGCTTGTTGGATAAGTGAATGCGATCAGTTGCGTGAGCGCTCTTCTTATCATATCGTGATCTTGCTCCATGAATTCCCTTGATTGATTAATTAATCATTTTTAATTTTACGACAATCCAACGTATAAGCGAATTAAATATTTACAAGTTGCGAATGAAACGATCCAATTTCTTATTCGAAATCCTATTTAAATCGCAGAAACTGATTGCAGGAAAAGCAATTTCGGAGGATGGCGCAAAATTCGTGTCGACGCTCGTACGTGTCGGCGTGCTATTGTACCGATTCCAGAATAAATCGACAATTAGAGATGATCCTAATAAACCGCATAGTACAATAAATATCCATACGATCCTGATAATAATTTCTTATTTTAACATTAACGAACGTTTTTGTCATTAACTATTACTTATCGATCCTACTGTTGCCTTTTTGTACAAAATATTTAAGTCCGTGGATGGTAGTGGACTGGCAGAACTCTTTGGCTGTTCTCTTCATCGCTTGCGAATAATTCAATTTCTTGTCTACATTATACATTGCCAAAGACAAAAAAACTGTTTTTCGAAGCAATGAAAAACTATTATGAATATGTGAAAATGCGGAAATTCGTTTATATACCAACTAAACTCATATAAAATTTATAGGATTGGACACGCAAAGTTCATAAATTAAAATCCAATTGTAAATTGTATCTGCATGTACTTAATCGATATTATTAAATATGAACACTTTAAATAGCTGTAAACCCGGAAATTAAATCGTAAAATATCTAATCGCTGGTTGAATTTTTAAAGAAATTACCAGCCTTCAAAAGATAAAGATTTAATCAACTGGAAAACCGTACATTATGAGTAAAGAAAGAAGTGGAAAAAAATCTTCTATACTCTTGCAAATTATAAGTTAACTTTACAGTATATAATTCTTAACATTATATTAAACTATCATTTAAATGAATTCCAACTATTGCAATTCTGATAATCCCGGTCTTTGAGTGTACATCGGGCGACTCCTTGTTCTGCGTGCATCCATCGGCCTTCGTGACTCATCCAATCTTTCTCGCTGTTTGAATGGCATCAATGGAATTCCAGCAATTTCAGAACATAGCATCTCATCCAGTGTCTAAAAATTATAAATATGTTTAATGACACATTATGAAATGTACATGATGCCATGGAACATACCGAGTTACAAACAAAGCCTTCATTTTTTAATATATTATATATCCTGTCAAATTCAGTTTTGATTTCTACATTGTCATAATTCTCCATGAAGCTTTTCACCTTTTCCATTACATCAACATTAAATGTTGCTTGTTTGGCTTCAGGATTATCTCTTGATATGACAGATTTCAATACTAATAAAACATCATCACCTCTGCCCATATCTGCTAATGCTGATGCCTACAAATATAAAATTTAAAGAAATCCTTATAAAATATACTTAATCTGGCAATTACTCTTATATTCCTAATGGTTGTATAAAATTGATTTTTAGCAGATGATACAATTTCTAAAGCCATCTCAGGTTCACCTTGGTTTAAAGCTAAGCCAGCACAAAATGTTATTGCTCTTCTTGTAGCTACATGTCCAACATTGATTAGATCTTTCCACAGGTCTAGTGCATGTTTCAGACTTTGTTTTGTATTCTGCAATTGAAATATTTAAACTACCTTCACTAACATAAGAGAAACATACCTGCTTGTAGCATGCTGCAAAAGCAAATGTGACCACATTCTTTGGATATTTGGAACCCTCCAGCTGTTTACTTTTTATAATGTCAACTACTTCCAGTACTTCATCATATTTGCCATTGTTATATAAAAGATCTAATAACACTTGATATGACATGTATTGGTCAAAAAAACCATTTAATTCTTCAGCTTTAAAACAACTTAAAGCCTCATCAGGTTTGTTCAAGTGATGGAACATTCTCATTACTACTGGTCCAAAACAGAATGTACCAAATCTTAATTCCTTATTTTGTCCATTAAATCTATAAATTATTGATTAAAATATAACCTAAACATATAATATTTTCATATGTCATACTTTCTCATCATTTTGATTACCAAATCAACATCTTCAGGGGTTTCTGCTATATAAATCATATTTTTTAAATCTTCTGTGAATATCATAGATTTGCCATCATCAGAAGCAAATTCAGTCATTTTAGTTTTAAACCTATCTGCAATATTTGCCAATTGGGCCTTGGTCCTTTCACGTTGAAGTAAAAATCCATCGATTCCCAATGCAGATTTGGCGTACAAATATCGAACAACTAAAATTTTCAAGTTTCTAAGTCGCAATCTAATAAAATCTTGGTTATATATCTTACTTTGTGGTTGTGCAATTATATTAGAGATACTGTTCGTAATATTCCGTGGAATATTTCGTGATGAACACCTAATTAAAGCTGCTAAAGTGTTTGCCATTTTTATTTGTAGTCGTTAATATTTTAATTACACTGACAACACCAAAGATAACACTAATTGAAATTCTTTAAGATCTAACCTCTGAAGCCGCACCAAAAGGAAGCATGCACAAAGATATCAAAGATATTATACTTAGCATGCACTACTGCCCATCGGAATATCGTAATTTCTTATGCAACACACTGTACACAATCCTAGCATCGACCATAACTGTCAGATGACGAAGATCTAAAAATTATTTTTTATTTCTTGAAACTTTTGTGCCATTTGTAGGTTAATTATTTTTTTAAAAAAATATTGCATTTGTTTGTTCAAATATAAAATAAACGGTGGTCCATATATATATATATATATCCAAATCGGTCCTACAGAACTATAAACGCATTGTTAATAAGTGCATCAGTTGGAGGAAATCCATATCAAATTTACAAAATGAACGATAATGATCATCAGGATTTAGGTAATAATACGTCTACCCCAAAAACCGAATTAATTGCCGATGCTGGAGATGCAGGTATTGAAATGAAAAGCACAGAATCTTTAGAAACAATCACATCTGATGGAACTATAATACCAGAAAGTCGTGAGAAGGTTGATGATGAACCAGAATGGATAGATTTATTAGGTAGTGGTAGAATTATGAAAAAGATTATTAAAAAGGGAACACCAGATACAAGGCCAAAAAGACTACAAAACTGTAAGATTCATTATGAATGTTCATTAGAAAATGGCATTGTTGTGGAAACTTCCAAGGAATTTACACTTCAATTGGGTGATTGTGAAGTAATTTTACAGAATTCATTAAGCAAGAGTATATTTTTTTTCTTGTTATAGGTGGTTCAAGGATTAGATGTTGCACTAGGTTTGATGGATGTGGGAGAAACAGCTCAATTTAAGATAGAGCCAGCATTAGCATTTGGCTCTAAAGGCTTGCCTCCTTTAATACCACCCCATGCAACTGTACTTTATGAAGTTGAATTGCTCTCTGTTGAACCTGATACAGATCCTGAAAATTTAACAATTAGTCAAAGAAAGGTTTTGGGGTAACTATGTTCTTAAAAAAATATCATCAAATATTTAGTTTCTGGTGTTGTTTAAGAAATAAGAAACGTGAAAGAGGTAACTGGTGGTATGGTAGAGGTGAAAACAATTTGGCAATTCAATGTTATAGAAGAGCCCTAGATTATTTAGATGAAGTTGAGGGTGGAATAATGATACCAACTGATGATGAAAATGAAGTTAGTGATGCAGCATTACAAGATTTACTGGAGGACAGAATTAGTGTCTTTAATAATATGGCTGCAGCTCAATTAAAGATGAACTTACATGATGCAGCACTAAACTCTTTACAAACAGTACTGAGATGCCAACCAGACAATCTGAAAGCACTATTTCGAAAAGCTAAGGTTGGAATTCTGTATTTTATAATGTAAATCTATATTCATCAATTTGTTTAGGTTTATAGAGCGAAAAACGATTTACAAGCTGCATATAAATGTTTACAAAAGGCCGCCGAGATTTCGCCGGATGTTGTGGAAATTCAAAAGGAAATGTCAATAATTACATCTCTGATGATGAAGCAGAAATTTTCTGAAAGGGAATTGGCTAGACGTATGTTTAATGGACCAAAAATTAACAAGGACAATGATGACACAAAAAAGGAATCTAATAAAGTTAGAATGATTTCATCATGTTTAACTGTTTCATTGAAAATTTATATTTTTCAGGTATTCATATGGGCGGCTCTTGCGGCAAGCGTTGCCGTAGGTGTCATGGGTTTGGCTGCCTATAAATTCAAATTTTAATTTAGAGAAGAGATTATTCTGAACACTTCTTTATGACATTGCATTTGTTTTAAATTTACTTAATGACTTTAAATAGATTCCTATGTCCTTTTTTACAGGTGTATGTGAATTACAAGAAATTAAATATGTATAAATCCGTGTATATAAGGTTTTTTTCTTTCTGAATGTTGTTATAATATCACATTATTAATGGGGAATTTGATAAAATTCATTTATGATTATTTCATTTTGTATGATGTTATTCTCAATACAAAAGTATGTTATATTACAAGAAAAGCTTTTTTTAAACCTAAGACCAAAGTCAGACTGTAAACTATATGTACATATTAATTGATCTATTAAAAAACATGATATACAAAAATAAATAATCTAAAATTATATTGTTTGAATTACAACTATGTATACACAATTTATTAATCTTAATTCGAATTATTTGCATTCGAGTGAATCGGTGTTACTATAATATCGGAAATTATAACATTATCGAATTGACTAGTATATGGTGCTTGATAAAAGCCGGATTTCTCTGGAATATACGAGGCAACCAATTGATCGACATTGATGCTTTCCGTATTATATATTTGTTCGCCGCTCGTACATGGTGAAAACGCTTCTTGTTGAGATGATTCAAATCTACTGTTATTATTCCACAAAGTTTCATTTAGTGTCTTCTGATCGATTGATGGAATAGCCACCGGAATACCGTTTGGAATTAATTCGGCAACGTTTATCTGATAAACATTCAAGTGTCGTTCCGCAGATTCACTACCACATTCGCTATTCTTAGATGTTGGCATCAATTTGTGTGCACTCCTCTGATGTCTGGTCAAATGCGTGTTTCTCTTGTAAGAGGAACCACAAATTTTACAAACGTACGGACGTTCGTCCGAATGTATACGTTTGTGTCGAGCCAATTCCGATTTTCTCTTAAAGCTCTTTTCGCATTCGTCACATTTATAGCGTTTCACCTGTAAAACGGTTAAGAATTCATATGAAAGCGTGTAAATTAAAATATAAATACCTGTACGTGCGAATACGACACGTGTTCTCTTAAGCTGAATATATTTGTAAAATGTTTGCCGCATTGTTCACAAATGAAATCTTCCGAAGGCATGTGAATGATAGTGTGCCTTTTCATGTTGGTTCTATTTTTTGTTTTGTATTCGCAATGGGGACAAGATAATAGATCTTTCTTCGAATGATTACGATATATGTGATCTTCTAACAAATATCTCTTGGTAAAATGTTTACCGCAAATGTCGCACAGTAACTGACTAACGTCTGGCGAATTCTTTTCGTGAGTTACGGTCAAACAATGCCTGTAATACTGATATTCCGATAAAAACGATTTTTCACAATATTTACATAATATGGTATTTGAGGTTCCTATAAAATATAAGGGCTACTTTACAGATAACTTAAACAAAATCGTCTAAATTACCATTATGTTTCTTCAAGTGCTGTTGTAGAGCAAATGCCCGATAATAAACCTTGGGACAAAGGGGGCACATCATTTTTGGCTCCAAACCACTTACTAAATGGCCTTTCTTCTTGTGTTGAATTGCTATAATCTTTGATGCAAATGTAACAGTGCAAGTGATACATTTGTATTTATCATGTTTCTGAAAAAAATGTTGTGAAATTATACCCTCATCAAACCTTTATGCAATTATAATCAAATACCTTTAAATGGATGTACAAATGCTGTTTTTGCAAGAACCGCATTTCACATGTGGGACATTGCCATTTCTTTGCTTTATTATGCATATCAGAATGCATTTTGTATTCTTTTAATTCATCTATTATCAATCCACAATCCAAGCAAACATATTTTCCTGGTACATGCAGCTTCAAGTGACAAAATAGTGATCTTTTCTGTATGTATCTAAAATAAAATTTCACATAAATAATAAGAAAGTTTAAGATTTATCCAAAACCTTTTATCACAGTAATCACATTTATGAATTTTTGTAGTTTCATTATAATTTTCTACAGAATGTTTAGTGGCCAAATGCTTTATCAAGTATTTCTTGTTGGTGAAAACCATGTCACAATATTTACAATTATTCCTCTTATGTCCTGCAATATGACTTTGCAAGTGCCTTTTAAATTTAAATTCCTACAAAAGTACAATTAATAAATAAACAATTAAAAATTACCTTCTCATATTACACTTTGACATTGTGGACACTTAAAAGTTTTCTTTGATGGAACATTTCTACCACAAATGTGTTTCAAATGAAACTCAAATGCCAATCGACCATTAAAATTCTGCTTACATTTTCTACAAGAAATTGGTGTGCCAATATGTAAATTTAGATGGTTTGCAAAATTTAAAAGTGATCTTTTCTTCACATGACACAATTTGCAACATAATATTGCCCTTTTGACAAAAGTATTGCTTTTAAAAGAGCTTCTTATAATTTTATGTACTTTAGAAGATGACTTAAGCCCCTTCTCAGAACTAACATTGTTCTGTTTAATGGGTTCCTTCCTAGTGATGGATTTGCTTAATTTTAATGTTGGATTTGACATATTGCCACATTTTCCCTTTACATTTCTGGTGTTTATACATTTCTTTAAATAGGTAATTGCCTCATTTTTATCAGCTTGATCAAATTTATTTAATTCCTTTATCATACAACCAATCTAAAAAACAATGTAAATAGTAAATTGGAAACATAATGTTCACTAATTTCCAACCTGTTTCTTAAATGTGGTTAATTGATTTATATTTCTGTTAGATATACGAAAGTGCCTCATTTTTTATGAATAAATTTTACAAAAAAGCTAATTTGATTTATAAATTAAAAGATTCTTGTAATTAACGTTATTATTAATTAAAGATACAGGCATTTAAATTCCATCAACATGATAACTTTTTAGAACTGAACACTCCCCAATAGTTACAAAAATATCATTGAAGTTGAATCAAGGTGCTGTTTTTAAAAATACTGTTTGCCTGTAATTAGTATCCAAGTGGTTCAATTAAACAAATTTAAAATATTTATTTAGTATGTATGAATAATATCTGTCACTATATACAAATAATCTACTTTACTAAAATAATATCATTAACGTAATGATAATACAATCTGGGTATATTTCCAAAATAAATTATTGCTAATAGGGTTTAGCAAAAGGAACAATTCTTCAACATGTCGAAGGATTTAAAGTCTCAAATTCTTGGTAAGACGACTTATAAATCTGTGAAGGAACGCTGAATTGTTAACAACCATATTTTAGCAAAGAAGCATATAATCGATTTGCGCAATGAAAATTTGAAAAAGGATATTTTAATAGCTAGGTAATATTGAATTAGAATAAGGAAATTGCAATAATCTTATTTTCTTTCTACTAAATAGCACCAAGTCAAAACGCACTGCATCGCAAGGAAAAGATGTATCAAGAGGAAACAGGCAAATAGGAGAATTGTATCATAGAATCTTCATAATCTATTAATTACACAAAATAAACGACATCGTTTTTTCAGTTGCGGAGCCAGTATAAGAAAATTAGCTACGGAAATTTACGGAACTGATCAACTCAAGTCATTTAATAAACTTAAATTGCGAGCTACATCTGCGGATCCACGATTCCGTAGGTAAATGCTTACACAATGATAATATGCGCAACATTTTACAATGGGAGACTTGTGGTTCCTATAATTTTCAGGGAGCGCTCGCCTGCTCGATCAACATATGAAAGGAAATCTCAATGTCGATCGGAAGTACGTACACCATGTCTGATCAATTCCACCGAACAAACTAAATCCGAATCGTCACTTGCAACGTATCGTAAAAAGTGTCTAATAATTTATAAAAGATTTAATTAATACTTTGCTTAGATGCGAAAACAATTTGAAAGCTGTAAAATTACGAGAAAAACGAGAATCCGTGGTTTTGATAACAGATTCGATTCCGGCCAATGAACCACAACAAGAAGCTATGGTATCAGTTCCTTCGACTAAAGAGAAGGCAATCGTGCAAGAAGTCGCCCAAAACGTTGTCAAAGATATTCAAAAAGTCGTCCAAAACGTTGTGAAAGAGGACATTCAAGAAGTCGTCCAAGAAAATGTCGAAAAAGTCTATCAAGAAGACCTCCAAAAAGTCGTAAAAGAGAACGTGCAAGAAGTTATCGAAGAAGGCGTTCAAAAGGTCGTAGTAAAAGAAGTTCTCAAAGAAGACATCCAAGAGAACGCCAGAGAAAACGAATCCACGAATTTATCGCACGTGACAACCGAAGCAGATTTTCCGCATTCGAGCGAAGTAAACACAATAAAAAATATGTAATTGCTTGCTATTTAATGTGATTAATTTTTTAAAAATTATTCTGTCATCTTCTGCTTTCAGACAGAAAGCGTGGAACGAATCGAAACTTCATTCGGCATTTTTGAAAAACGTGCGACAGTCTTTAGGTAAATCAGTTCGAAATACTTTCACGTTACCTATGACCAAAAAAGAAAGTAGCACTTGTAATGTATGCAATGGAGAATCGAACAGTTTAGTCGTTAACACCAGCAAATTCGATGTGTACAGAGACGAAGACATATCATCAGATCACGGAAGTAATTATAAACGGATAGAGAAAAGTACCATTTGCTCATAGGCGATTTCTGTTATTCTCAAGAGAAGAAATATTCTTTCAGGATTAATCGATTGCTTACTCTCCCCGATCTATGTGGTAGGAAGTTTTTTAGGATTAACATTGGTTGCAACTGTAATATGGATTTTTGCGGGGGACCACTTTTGGGACATATTAATGGAACAGGAAAAAGATGCCAGACCTAATAGATTTCAAACGTTTTTCACTTGTATAGCCGGTTATGCAGTGTACGGAATTAATTCGGGTGTTCAGAAACTATTCTCCTTGTTGTCTTTACAGGTATACTTTAGAAAGAATTTAATATTTCTGTAATGTTAATGTTCACTTACAGAGAAATGAATTTATGAAGAAAACCATTGAGGAGACAGAGGATAGTTGGTTTTCTTTCTTTTACAAATAAATATATTTCTGAAATATATATTATTGTTTTATCATATTTGTTAAAAAATCATTAAATTCAAACAATTGTTTTACTCAGACAGCATAAATTTCAGTAAATACTTTTATAAATTTTCTTTTAAATCAGATTTTTCTCGACTATATTGCAGATGCTTTTTATTGGTCACTAGGACCTAAAGTGCAAGTTACAATTAATTAAAGTCAAATAAAAATTATATTTTATAAATTTATTTTATAAAGATACATTACATATTTATGCACGTCTATTAAACGTGTTTGTTGGTGGTTGTGTTAACTGTAAACCACTAATATTGTTGAAATCCAACATTTTCAACATCTCCTTAGTTTCTGGATCTACTTCAATGATGTCATGTTCCAAAGCAGACACCTCAGGAACGTAGTTATCACGTCTTTCACGTTCCTCTTCCTGTAATTTAATCGAAATTCCTCTAACCTGGGAATGACGAAGTCTCTTCATTAAATGCGTAACGAAGCCCGCAATTTTGTTTCTCAACGACTTCGTTGGGATAATAGCGATTTCTTCGCAGATGCGCTTGTTGGTGTGGAAATCTAAGGTTAGGCGTGTGTAATACTTCTCGATTATTACTTTGGACGCCTTCTTCACAGTTTTCGTACGTACACGACCCATTTCTAAAAGCACATGGTATGTGATATCGATTTGTGCATATTGAAAATGCCTAAAACTTACTTTTTTGCTGTAATTAATCCACAAAAGAAACGTGGTCACCGAAAGTTTATGGCAGAAAGAATCTTTACCCCTACTCCTAGTTACACGAATAACACCAACTTTGGAAAGGTACTAAAGATTTGCGTTGGTACCGCTGTTAATTAGATATTTTTGACATTTAATGAAGGAAGGTGATGATTTTAATTATTATCTTACATTAATTTGCAGTATATGTTGATTAAATGACGTCTGGAAAAGATACGATGGGGTAAATACATTATAATTTTAATTAAACATCCATTATGCATTTGTGGAACTTCAGTAAATGACCGATTTCAATTTCCGAAGCCGTCAAAAGAGCATAATGGTTTATCTATAATTGAACTAAATTTCATTATGTATAAAAATGTTATGATTTATAATATTTTCTGTTCTAGTGAACAACCTATTTTCACTTGTAAGGCACATGTTTTTCATATTGATCCTAAAACCAAAAGGTCATGGATGCCAGCTTCCAGCACAGCAGTTAGTGTATCATTTTTTTATGATTCGTCAAGAAGTTTGTACAGAATTATTAGCGTAGAAGGTTCTAAAGCTGTTATAAATAGTACAGTAACACCAAATATGACATTCACAAAGACATCCCAAAAGTTTGGCCAATGGTCTGATGTCCGTGCCAACACAGTTTATGGTTTAGGATTTTCATCTGAAGCAGAACTTCAAAAGGTATTTAAATGCATTCAATTTATGTGCTGGATCACATATTACCATACAATGTTATTTTCAGTTTATTGATAAGTTTAATGAAGTTAAGGAAGCAACAAGAACTGCCATTACAAAAGTAACTGCTAATGGTGGAGCTGCTGTTACTCCAGTTACAAGTGCCAATGCTAGTCCAATTACTGCCAGAGCTGCTGTTGCTCCAGATCAATCAGATAATCTATTGGAACCTCCAGGTAAATTATATACTGGCCCTTAAAAATTGCTTTAATTTACATTATTTAGGTTCAGCATTAATGTCTGTTACACCAAATGCTAACAAAACTGATGACGACATCCTATCACATCAAAGAAGCCATTCTGTGTCTGCTATACAAAGCAATGAAAGTCCTAGCCATCAAATAAAAACTGGGGATAAGTCACCATACAGTTTGTCCACTTCAGGAAATTCAAATCCAACTGATATGCAGTTGAAATATGAGAATGATAGATTAAAACTGGCATTAGCACAAAGGTAAGAAACCAATTAAATATGAAACACAAGTGCATTAATTAGGAAGAGATTTTATTTGTATGTTAAACATACTTTCACTTTAAAACTCTGAACAATTAATTGCTTTGTCACTTGCATGTCTCCTTTTGGTGAAAGTTGTAATTATCTCATTTGCAATATGACAAATTAATGTCAAATTTGAGTTAATTAAATGATACGATTAATTTGATGAATAATTCTAGAAGCAATACATTGATGGTAGCAAAGTTTATCACAGCAAGTTATTCTTCAAACGATATAACTAATTTGGTAGATCGAGATAATTGAAGTTGTTGCCCTGTTTCCGTTTAATAATGACCACCGTGATAGCCATCAGTCGGATGTGATGCATGACCAATTTTGTGGACGACTGCATTGAATCCGTTATGCTTGTCGGCCTCATAATTCACCACTCGCGTCGTACCGTCGGCCTCTTTTAAACTGTACGAGCCTTTGACGGTGTCGCCGTCTCTGTGCTCGTGCTGTTCCTTCTCGTCGCCAGTGTGCGGATCGTGGACGGCATAATTAAAATTGTACTTTGGATAAGCCTATGCAAAAACGATTATTAAATCCGTCCTCGAAATCCGATTAATTACTCACATAATAATCGACATCATGTCCACCGTCGTAACCGCCGCCCAGATCGCCGTGTTCGAATCCTCCGTCCAAGTGTCCGGCTTTCACGACGGCGAAAATAAAAGCGCACGCCACAATTGAAACGATCTTGAACAGGAAAAATGAGAAAGACATTAAAACTAATTTAAAAATTAATTGAATTGCTACTGACTTGCACTTGATTCATGTTTGTAAAGACGTACGGAACTGTATGTGCAGAAAGATGGCAAATTCGATGGCTTTTATACGGTTCAAATTCCTACCACCCCATACATTTGTGTTTGTTTTTTATGATTTTCATAATAACATATTCCTTCAGTTTAATGCTACGTTTTCCTTCCTAAACTTTCTCTGTTTTATTTGACAAGAAGTATTAGCATGTGTTGCAATTAGTGACATAATACTGGAAAAGAAACGAATGCAAGAGCATTTTTATGCGGACCATTTAGATTCTTAAATGTGCCATAATTTTGATTATGAACCGGATATAATACGATTTAATTGCCGGTCATCTTTAAGCTAATTAATTTTATGTGCTTTGTTATATAATGTAGTATGAAATTATTGTTGTAGCTGTTACCTCAATAACTACCAAACCGTGCAATTTGATTTTAAGAACTAAACATTAAATCGCACGATTTTAATGTGTAATAAACGTGTTAGAATGTTTACGGCAATAAATTTCGTTTATCTCATTCATAGACGCGCAAGTTGTTTCGACTCGTTACTGTTTATTGCAAAACGCTTTCTAATGACAATAATATTATTGCCAAAAATTTATAAGCACGTTTCGTTTCGGAATTGCTTTCCTTTCCGCAAATGTCACAGTGTTTCATCAAAATTTTATGGATTAAGTAATTTACTTAATGGCGCCGTGAATTGAGTTAATGTAAAATAAGAGGATTAGGAAATGAAATACTAGAGCATTTGTTCAAATATGTAATTAGTTTTACATGAATGAGCAAATTAACGTTTTAATATCATCAAATATCTTTCGAAATCGGTTACCGGTGGTAAATTATACGTATCAATTTGCTTGACTTTCATTTCATAATTCGTTTTCCCTTTAATAATTACCTCTATATGTCGTTCATAATATTTATTGAAAAGAAAGAAAAGAGGGAACCTTGGAACATCAAATTAAATTATTAAATTACAATCGTATTGCTAAATGGTTTCTCATAAAATACGATAAATCAATTTTACCGTGAATCCGCATGGTTCGATGTCGCTTTTTACGTAATGTTCAATTTATGTTTTAGTTCCGCAAACGCAAAGAAATGGGAAATCGAATTGGCAACGTTAAAGAGCAATAATGCCCGACTAACCAGTGCTTTGCAAGAGAGCACGGCAAACGTCGACGAGTGGAAGAGACAATTGCAGTGCTACAAGGAAGAGAACATGAAGATGAAAGCAAAGTATCAATCGGATCTGGAAAATAGTAAAGGTTTTTTTTTCTTCTCACTTTTATTACATTTGCATAATTACAATTTGTACGATTTACTTTATTAATAATGATGCAATGATCGCAATTTTATATGTCATAATAACAGATGGTAAACGTAAAATGCAATCGTATTAAACGTACACAACTTAATGATAAAACGTGAAAGTTTCATAATAACATCAGCATGGCTAGCGTACGTTGTTCTATATTTTATTTTAATCTGCAGGCGGAGGCGATATTGCGGACGAATTGAGAAAAGAGATACAATCGTTACGGATACGCGTCGAACAATTGGAAAACGAATTGGACGTAAAAAATGGCGAGATCAAACAGCTCGGCTCGATTAAATCGTCGGACGCGACACAAAGAGAGAACTACGAGTTGCAGCAAACCGTTAAATTGACTCAATCGGAATTAGATATGGCGTTGAGCACGCACGAGTCGCAAAAGCAAATACTGTTAACGTTAAATCAACAATTGGCGACGAGAATACAGGATTTGGTCACTATTCATGACGAGATCGCAACTGCGCTTCAAACGACATAAGGGAATCCATGTATTAATCTAAACGTGGATTAACCGCTACAATGATGGAGAACAGAGTATTCTTATTAATTGATAGTAGTATTGCAACATATTTCTTCTGTTCAGTTTTAATTTTGCATTACGATAGCAAAGTGCAATTTTTTTTCAACAAAAATTTAATTACGTTTCATTCTTAAGACTGCCGTGCCATTTTAGTATTAAATTTTTCATGTTTTCATTTGGCACAACTCTGAGCTGATGGATTTTTTTTTGTGCATTAGGTTTTTTTTCTCGAAAATATTTATTCAACTATCATCATCATGCTGGTGATAATTGTTAACTAATTGTTGTTTTGATCTAGTTTCTAGTAAATCATTGAACAAACAATGACGAAAATAGTCATTCCGATTCTAATCAGTTCAGGTTGTTGATAGTTTACAAAACAAATATCACATCAAAATCAAATTTAAGAGAGTTAATGTGAGGCAATGGAATTAAACAGCAAAGTTAAACGAATTTTATTTAACAGATTACATATTTTTATTTGTGATACATACAATACAACAAACTGAGAGAGAAACAAAGATTTGTTTAAAACAAATTTTTAACTGATTGCTATTTAATTATTCAAAATAATAATTTTTGAGTCTTATTTTCAAAAAAAAGTACAACAAATAGTATTTAATTAAGTATTAAGAACGTTTTGTTATTTTAAATTTTATTACGTTTTTTTAGCTTTAATTTTTAACATTTATGATAATAATGTATAAAGTATGTTAATGAAATAGCACAAATCAGAAGGCTGCAATATTATTACTTCTTTTTTCGTTAAGGATCCATAGAATTTTTCTTCTTGAGGAAGTTCTATTATACATAAATATAAGCACTTGTTGATAACTCATAATATTTAAAAAAAAAAAATATTACTTTAACGTATTATTTATGTAACTTTAATGCATCATTGTATCATTTTGTATTATTAAACTTCATTTACTCTAGTGAATGTGGAAGTTTTGGTTCTAAATCGATGAAGGAATTTATTATGCCTCTCGGCAACTTAATTTTATTATTGCACACTAAAGTATTCGTTTCTTAATACTTTCTCAACTAATTTAGAGCTAACATTTTCCTATTGATTTCTTAACAACTTAAAGCAAATTGTATCGAAAATAATAAATTCATTTTTTTCCACGTATTAAATTCACAAATTTAATATCATTATTTAAAGTGTATATTTTGTAAATTCTTTCTTTTAATAATTTATTATTAAATTAATCGTACAGTTTTGGTGCTAGAATAATAACCAATCAATCACCTAGAGAATAAAGTAAGGAAATGTTCGTGAATTTTCTGAAATAAACAGATTAGAAGCATATTTGTAAATGGAATCGAGGAAAGTACGCTCGTTCATTTTCTATAATAAAACTTTTAATGCATATCTTGAAAACGTATACACAAAATATTCTTTGTCTTAAGTTTATAAAGTTATAATTTAATCTTATCTATCGCTACAATTTTTACTTATATCATTGCGTTTCTGTTTTCTATTGTGATTATTGTATTTGTATTAACGCACGCATTTTTCTAACTTTTTATATTCTTTACGAGTGAGAAAGAGACAAAAATTGGCTCCGCCGTCACTATTTATGTAAAATATCTTACGTAGATATATTTCTTTTTGTATTAAATTTAATTACAAAACAAACAAAAATAAAGTAGTTAGTTGGATTAAGTACTTGCTGTAATATACTGGGCAAAACAAATAACATTAAAAAGAAAATTTAAAATGAAAAGATGATAAAATACAAGAAAACGAGTACATTTATGTGTATAAAAGAAATGTTAAATAAATAAATAATTAATCGAAAACAATTTCAGTTGTGTGCTATTGCTATATTTTTCTCCTATCGTTTTAAGCAAGTTTTAATTAATAATTTAATACTTTTGTTATTAACAATTCAAATATTAAAAATGAGAAAGCTATTCATCTGAGGCACTTTTAAGAATACTGAACTTGAAATCCAGTTACAACTTCGATAGATGTAAATTAAGTTAGTGAGAAGAAATTAATCCCTTGATATTTAATCCAAATTAAATGCATGAAAATAATACAGATTTTATGGATTGCAAAATTCTTAAACAAGTTATATTTTATAGTGTCTTCGTCTTATTGAGATAGCCTCTGGGTTAGCTTTAATTTCTTATTTTAAAAACAATAATTAATTTTAAAAAAAATTATTAATTCAACTAATTTAATTAAAAAAACAGAGCGCACCATCTACTAGAATTCTGTTCGAAGCTTTAGTGCAAAATGAGAGGCGCCACATTTTCTTTCTTTCCGCCATCTCCGAGTGAAGTGTTGAAAGAGTTACAGTTCAAGAACTTGCAAGGAAAAAGCGCGAATTAATAATGAAAATTTTAATGTGCTATATTTTAGAGATTACCATATAAAACCACATATCTTTACATCATTTTATTAAGCATTAATTTATTCGGTTTCTTTTCCAATTGCAACAATCTAAACGTATGTCTCATGTTGCTTAAATAAAAGAAAGACCTCCCGGTATTTCAAATTGTTTTATGGCAGCGAAGTGAAATTTTATTATTACATAGGCCCGATGTTGAACTTTTATCATTGTACACATTCTCGAAATTCCGTGGAGGCCTTTTCATATGGCAATATCTCAAGATGTTCGCGTCTCTTTGAATTGAATTGAAAATTGAAAACCACCCTCTCTAGCCATACGGTCGCATTCCTCACATTGAACATTCACACCAATATCTTGACTGATATAATATAATATACGGCATAATATAATAATACCATTTACAAATTCGCACCACGCAATATATATATCTCTTTCTTCCTTTCGCTCCCTTCCTATTTTGCCATCAGCATCCCTTTTCTTATATTTTTTCTGTTTTAATAAACAAACTTTTCCTTACATTTGCACAATTTTCAATTCCTCTCACAATTTTTTATTCGTTATTATTATCATTGTTCGACATAATAGCCCCATTCTTCTTATAATCAATTCTTCGCCAGAGCATGAGAGGCAGACAAAAATATCATCAGACTTTTGTAATTTGATATAAATTGCTACTGATTCTCCGAGCAAGAGAATACAAAAAAAAAAGACTAGAAGCAAATACATACCGAATTTCAATAATAACGTATGTTTGTTTGTAAAGGAAAACCCCTACCTTTGTTCTCATTCTTCTTAAATAAGAGAAACATGAATTAAGAGTATGAATGTAGAAATAAAAAAATAATTAAAACACGGAAGAAGCCCTTCTTCCCTGTACGTTATTTAAAATAAAGGACCAAACGATCCAATGAAGGAAGGATGGAAAAAAAGATGGAAAAATATTGAAGACGGTATCATATTTAAGTAGAGAGAAAATAATACAGAGAGAAGAACAAGATGGAAAAAAAAAGGGCCGGAAGACGAACGTTATAATATAGAAAGCAATTTTATTTCAAAGTCTTTTGCGCGCTCTCTTTCTCTATCCTCCTCGTCATTACGTTTAAATGTACGACGATTTTTATTTCGTCGAAATCGAGCGCAACCGATGGAAAAAAATCCTTCAAAGTCGAGTATACCTTTTCCTTTTTCTGGCAGCGAGTAACAATCGCTTTCGACATATTATAATGGAGAGCGAGAGTGATCCATGCTCTCTTCTATTCAGGACTACTAATAATAGTATAATAGAGTTGTATATTGTCACAGCATGTGTGCTACATATATGTGCATATTCCAGTTGCCTCCCACTGGGTGTACTCCCAAGCTCATTGTTTAAAAAGCTCTAATACTTACTGCTGCTGCTGCTGCTCCTCTTTTCAATTCTGCACAAATCTGCCCACCATCACCACCACACGATTAAAAACTTTTTTTACGTGCACATAGTAATAATAAGAAGAATAAACGAACATAAAAAAGTACATACTTGTGTATTTGTATTCGTATTATTATTATATAAATGAAGCTACAAAACGTATTATTTCTTCTCCTTTTTCGCCATTACTATTATCCCAGTTATATATTGTTCATAATTGTTCGCTATTATTCTTTCCGTTGTTGTCGTTGCCTTTCAAAAAACAATCTTTCATTATTTATTGTACTCCTATTTTATTATAGATTAGTCGAATACACACTCTAAATATGCCACTCCATTTATTATTTCCCATTCATTCGCTTATTCCATCGTGCGCTCACTTAAAACAATCGTTTAAAATCAAATTGAGGACGCGGCATGGGGTGACTTTGTGCGCGAGGGTTGGATCACCACCATAGAAACTTGACTTGGACGGGGCATCGGAAATTACGCTTCTCAATGATAGTGCAACTGAAAACTTCGTCGAATTCTCGTTAGGTGCAATAAAATGAATCAATCATGGCACGACGGTTTATGTTCAATTTGCATTCGATAAAATTTGCATTTAATATCGCAAACGTTACTGTGCAATTGGTCCTATGAACGTAAAGGAACCCGCCCAAGGGGATGAAATATAGTGTTTGTATATTGTTCGTTTTCCTCCGCCATGAGAATAGGGTAGTCGGGTGTAGTGTTACTGTCATCAAGTTGAATGGTAACATCTTGATGGCTGTCATATTATTATTTGTAATATTATTATTACCCAAGAAAAAAAAATGCTAATCCCATAATTGTACACTATTTACTGTATTACATACAGTAACTACCCCATTATCAACGAATAATCTACCCTCTCGTTGTTTCTTTCTGTCGTCCCATCCCTTCATCCTCTCTCTCTCTCTCTATCATTGGGGGCTAATTCTACGATTATTATGCGACCATTTGCTCGGTTTTTTCCCTCTCGCACAAACTTTTGCACCGTAATAACGTTTCATTATTAAAATTAGTTTAACTTCATATTCAAAGGGACGCCTTTGTATGATTATTATTCCGAAGAACTGGTTTGATCTTTCTACGCGTATAAGAACTGTTTTACTTTAGATTTAGAAGTTTAATGTTGGATTTAGGACTTTAATGATTAGACACAGCAGTAAGATTGGACTTGTGGACGGCCAACTGGCGATATTTTAACGTTTTCAGGATAATTTAAAAAATAAGCAGTGGAAATTTAAATGCACAATGAATTTGGGCCATTTTCAAATTCGGTCGGCCCTAGATGTAAGTTTTGTTTTCTCTTTTGTTGGTCGCTCGGCTTCAATTTCAATACCTGAACAATTAAGGTATTGAGAGAAGCACAAATTTCAATAATCGAAAAATAATTGTAGTGGTACTGAAATGTTTTGTTCCCATACAATCATTTGAGAGATTTAACAACATACAGTAGAAAAAAGTGATTTGTGTATATGCGTGTATAATATGGGGAACTTCTTAATTGATCTCGTTATTTTTCAAATTGTCGGTTATAATAGCGTACGAAACAACATATTTCTGTTTATTTTTCATCTTGTAGAGTCGCTGCAGTTCAGGGGTACGGCGGTTCATTAACTCGTATATACAATTTATTCGATTTCGATATGCAGCGTTGGGGAAAACGGGAACTGATTCTTACCGATTCATAATTTAACGTTCGTGCCACGGAGCTGGATGGAAAGCGAACCGAAGAACAAGTAAAAGTTTTTCATTGTACCGAAAAGAATTAACGCCTCGGTATATCTTATTGCTCTCCCGGTCCTTTTCCATCTTCTACGCTTTCTTCGCCCTACACAATATTGCTATAGAGCTATACATTTTCAAGTGACGTAAATTTTAATAAAGAAAAGCGGGTACACGATAGCAAAGAATTTCTTTCTTTCGTTCGTTCCTCCTCCGCCCAACCACTTTCTTACTTCTTCTTCTTCCTTCTCATTTTATTTCTTTCGGGTAAAAACTTTGTAATTGCTCCTGTTCAACTGAGTTGGAAGAGTCTATATTTGAAACGTCTCGTGCAGACGACTCTTTCGGCGAAAATAGAAAAAAGGGAACTGGAGGAAATGGGAGAATAAAAGAGATAGGGAAAGGGAAGAAAGTAAAGCGTTGCCAGGATAGGAAGAGAGAAATTGTCGATCTTCGTTCTTTTATCTTTCTTTCTGTATACCATTCGTTTCGAAATTGTTCGAAGGAAATCTTCCTCGTCGTAGTGTTAATCCTTCGGGTACTGAACGTTTCACGAGGATTTTGCAATTTGACAATAAATCGTTCCCACACGAGCGAGCAAATAATGTTTTCAGTTTTATAACAATATCAATGAAAGACAAATGATTATTATAAAACGTTTTATTTCTCTTTTTGGAAAACTGATTGTTGTACGGGGGCATGTATTCATGTCAGTTAAGAGGAGGGAAAAAATTAAGTGAGGGAGTTGAAGAAAAGAGAGTAAGCGCGTAGGCCTTAAAGGAACTCGATATCTTCGAGTCCCCTTTGTGATACCTGAATCTTCGATTTATTTACAACAAAGTAAAAGACATGGACAAAAACGGAAAGAAGAAATAAAAACAAACAGAATACATTCAATTTCAATCAAACCATTATTATTATCGTTATTGTTCAGGTAAAGCACAATGGAACAATTTGTATTGTGGAAAAGCACGAAGAAACAAACCCCGAAGTTTATGTTGGATAATTATGAATGAAATTGGGTTCCCGTTCAGAAAAAGAAATGGGTTACAATATAATATAATTTTCTACGCAGAAAATAAAAACGGTTTCTTTCCAATCTCATTTTTGTCTCCTTTCGATTCTAAAACACAAAAAAAATCTAAAAAGAGATCAAAAACATATAAACAGGTTTTAAAAAGTGATTGCATAACGGAAGATAGTGTAAACGCGTTAATTAATGGTCTCTTTCGAATTGTGGTTTAAATCTCTTCACTAGGAATCCGGATATAATTTTGATTTCTTCTCTCCTTATTTAGCTCTCTTTTGAATTCGATTTAATTGGAAAAAGTAGATCAGTCATAATACGCGTGCGGATACCTACAAATTAATTAATTAATTAGAGATTAGATTTGACCGATTGCAAATACGATTCACTCGAATCGTTTGCCAAATTGAACCGGAAATATTTGCTTATCGAGCAAAAAAACCGTAGGGGTGGATTTTTTTGGGAATAATATTCTTCGAAGTGAAAGTGATCCGACGAAAGTGTTACCTAACGAATTTTTATGTCGGTATAAAAGCGACGCCCCAAACCGTTTCACTTCACTTCCATCCGGTTCTTCTACCGTTCAGGATCCAATTAATTCCCAATCAACATGTTCAATTTAGTGAGTGCCAAACTAGATTACTCTTTCGCTATAACATTACAAATCTAATTATTCGTTCGTTTATTCGCAGATCGTGCTCTTATCGTCGGCATTAATCTTCGCCCGTGCCGTGCCAATTCAGGATTACAGTCAACAGCATCAAGAATCGAACGGATACAATTTCAATTTCCCGCAAGTGCATCAACAGTCGTCGTTCGCTCAACAATCGTACGGGCACCAAACCAACGATCAATACGGCCATAACGATCACCAACAGGAGAGCGATCATAAAGGCCCGATACATTATCAATTCGAATATTCCGTCAACGATCCGCACACGCACGATATCAAAGAGCATAAAGAGGAACGCAACGGCGACACCGTCAAAGGCTATTATTCCCTCGTCGAACCCGATGGTTCAAGACGTATCGTCGAATACACCGCCGATAAGCACGGTTTCAACGCGGTCGTACGCAGAGAAAAGTCGCCGCATCAGCAGCAAGACGATGGCAATCATTACGGGCAACAGTCGTCGTCGCAAGCCCAAGCAACAGGTCACATCAATCATAATTACCTCTACTAAGTCATTAACTTTGTGATTTCAATCTTAATTTTATTTATTTTTTAACTAGTATTAATAAACAAATTGAAAGTTTGTAATTCGTTTTTTTAGAAGTTTTTTTAGAATTATTTGTTTTTGGTGTAATTGCAAAAGCGAATGCAAAAGGAGTTGAAGATCATCACAAACTTTTAGGCATCTCTTGGAGTGAAGGGGAAAATGGTTGTTAAAAGTTGCACCACAACAGTTACAAAGACTCGCACAATAATTTTGGATTGGAAATCAAAACTGATGGAAAGTTTTCTCGGTTTCAGAGTTTGTTTATCAAGAGTATCCAAAATAATTGTTTGTTGTGTTGAGATCCAAAGAAAGTATAAAATCATGCGAAACCATAGGTTTTTTTTGGGCATATCTGCAGATTGAATGAATCCTTCGAGAATTGACACTAGAAACCATTATGTATTCCATACAAACTTTGCAATAGGAATCTGAAGAGACACAATGTAACAAGTGGATTGTTACTTTAGGCAATACCTCAAGATTAAAATCTATATTTGGACCCAAACTTTTCGTGCTGAACTGATTATAATCAAACAATAACACCGATCGTTCGAAAAACCAATACACAATTTCGAATAGATCCTGACCTATTTACCTCATTTTCCTACCTCACAGAACGCGAAGTAAAAAGATACCTAAATGACGATGTTGATAATATCGATGATATCAATCTGTGAGGGTTATTGAGAATTATAAAGGCGTCTAGTCAGCCCTAAAGCTATACCCATAATACCGCACAATTTATCTTACCAATCATTGGTGAATGAAAGGGAATGAAAAGGGCATAAAGAGGAAAATAAAAATGGCCCAACCCTCGACCAATGTTTACTTTTTGTTCAAACGTTTTCCCTTTTTTTGTTGTTAACGTCGATGCTTTTCTTCTTTTGGTGCCAGCCTCAAAACATTATTTGAATATTCTTGCTCCAGTTTGTTACATATCAGTTTTCGTCTTAGAGTTTGAACCACCATCATCACTCACGTGTTTGTTACCTAATACTTTCCTTCGTTGATTTCTTCCCCAGTTTTGATCCTAAAATACGAATAAATGGCCATTATCATTGCTATTTTCATTATTTAGTATAACGTTACACATCAACTGATCGTTGTCTGATAAATGCCAACAATGAAGAGATACCTTTTATAATGCGGTTGGTGTGTTGTCAAATAAGATAATTACGATATCGTGTTACCTCTTCATATGAATGAACAAGAGAAATATTGACGCAGGGATGAGCAAATTGAGCGAGCAAAAATTCTGCAAAACCAAAATAAAAACTGCTTAAAACACTCTTTTTTGCAAGTTATGATTTATAACTGTCAACCAACTTCAGTTTTTTCTCTTAACTCCCAGTTTATTTCCATCCACCCATTTCTGATCTCCTTTTACTTGTTATTATTCATTTGGCTTTGATGTTAAACGATCGAACAATATTATTATTTACACACGTTTAACACGTACGAGAAGAAAACAACAAAAGGCAACAACAACGGAAAGGGTGCAAGAAACCACAAAATGAGAAGAAAGAGAAATGCTGCGGCAGAGTGAAAGTCGTGGATGTGGAGGCAAAGAAAGATTGCGTTCATGTGCCCAGCGAAGTGTTATCGTTCCTTTTTCTCTCTTTTTCTTGCGAAGGGGCGCGCGTGTTAAAAACAATTTCCAAACCACCTTTGATGGCTTTTAATGCGTGTGGGGATGAACGAGCGAGGAGCGAGTCGGCGAGCGAGGGTGAGCGAATAAAAAACCGCAATTTGCCTCAAGTTACTGAAAATTTCACGGCCAACGACTCTATACCCTTTTGACTTTAAACTATGCGTAATGCCTGTAACGCTAATGGATTTACTTAAACCTCAACGGTTTTAAATTAAATCAGTTATTTGTGTGCGCGTTTGTGTCTCTGTTTGATAGGACGATTTCCTCCGCCTGCTCATAGTAAGAAGTATGAATCGATTGAATTAGATTCACTAATTAGTCGATTTTATTCTTAGACATTCGTATCTCATTCAAAATGAAATGGGAGGGAGAATGATGTCGTTTCGAATCGTTTCGGCTGCCTTCAACTTTTCCAATTCTTATAAATATCAATAAAACAGGAAGAGGAAAAGCTCTTTTGTCCACAACACGAATTGACACTGATGCAATTCTCTAAAACCGTTCGTAATTCATTGTTCGCCCTTTATATGAACGAGTAAGGGTAAAGTTTTATTGCCTTTTTTTCTATTTATGCAAAATATTTATCTACCATTCCAAGACGGCGTTTCTTTTTACGACTTCCCGACGACACTTAAAAAATGTAATTTGTATTGAAATGACGCGAGGCGTTTTGCGTATAATTGCATTTTAATTGAGAAAGCTTTTAGAATAAATTATGACCGTTTATCATTATTATTAAAGGAGGAATATAACGAATCCGTTCGATCGAGGAAATAAAAGATTCCTACGTTTCGAGATGAATTATTAATTTTTATTATTAAATCGATCAGTTCAATTAAAAAAAATTATCTAATGCCCCACTAAAAGCCGTTTTATGGGTATTGGTTTGTGCGAATAAGAAAACATTTCACTCGTACGTTTACAAAAGCAGCTTTCTATTTCTTTTAGATTTTTTATTCATCTCAATAATCTGGATCGATTAAAAAAAAATCTTTTTGGTTCGTTTCTTTTTGCCTGTTAAGATTTCTTTTTCTCTTCTATCTCTAACATTAATACGTAAAAATAGAGATGATGATGCAATCGTTTAAAGAATGTCTAGAATTAATTTATTCTTCGGTGTTTTTCTTTTGTAGCGTAATGTAACAGGTTAAAAAATGAGCGGATTTCGGTACTAACATTTACTTTTCGCGTCCAAGTACCTAATATTATACCATTATTGTTGGCGGTTATTTGAAATTATTTTATTTTTAATTTAGGACAACAAATAAACTGATTAATGGATTTAGAAAGTGACAGAATTTTAATTTATAACTTGCTTCTCACCTGAATTTATTAGGTGTATATAATTTTTAATTGATGGGCTAGGGCCTGTTTGATAAGATTAAACAGTTTTCGCTTTCTTAAATGAAGATTTTTTAATCGATTCATAAATAAAATTTAACGAGTGAATTAGGCGCAATTTTAAGACGATTCATCGAATTTATCATTATAATTATTACGAATTGTTTCTATTTTCTTCCCTTCTTTTGATTCCTTAATTAAAAGAATTCGCTCATTGCTGGAGTTGAAATTAATTTCAATAAAGCAAATTATATGTATTGCTTTCGCAGTCATTGCGAAAATGGGTTCTATTGTAGCCAGATTTTAATAAAAGTGTTTTACGTTCGGAATTTAAACCTTCGCAACGTGGAATTTTATTTAATTTAAATGTATTCAAATATTATTTAATTTGTATTATGAAAAGGGTGGAAATTGTATTGTGCGCGTATTATAAAAATTGGAATTCGACGAACACTTTTTAACGAAATTGTAAATAATAAATAAATTCATTTTGCAAATAAAATATCATTTATTATTAATCATGTTATATAATATATTTTCCAAAAACGAACGAATGATAACAAGTTGTTATTTTTAGTATTATCAATCACGTTCTAGGTAACAATTAGCACGAAACACTTGACTAAAATTAAATTTTAATTAAAAAAGTATTCTATTTGCGCGACAATGATCAGCCAATGATTAGTTAATCAATAAAAATACTGAATTATTAATATTAATCGCGAGAGGGTCAATAATTTTAATTTAATAAAACTTGATAATAATAATGTACCTGCAAATACCGGGTGTCAATAAATGAATTCGTTTAACTTCAATTAAGAACGATAATCATTTGTGGCCGCTGCGTATAAATTACCGATTTTATAATTTTAATTAATAACATTCATTGTTCATTCATATGCGTGAAGAGCAATTGTATATTTCATGGAAATGTGTTTTTGATGTTAATTAATACTGGTTCGATATTAATATATTCAGTTTCCAATTTAAATCGGACCTCTAATGATTTCCATTCATTTTCCCCAAACGATTCGCATATTGTTTTACTGTTTCATATCAACAATTGTTTGACCACGTAATATGTGAATATGAATTAAAAAGATCGTGCATTTGACGTCGATTCGCGAATAATTTACTACTTGTTAAAGCCACCCTTCGTCCCTTTTTTCTGCAATACCTAATAGAAATCGTATTAGTGAAATATCCTGCAGAAAGTTACTAAACACCCTTTAGTCCTCTACAAATCGGAATAAATGCCATCCCTTCTATTCTTCCCATCTTATTTTTCTTCATCTATCGCCGTGGGGTGTATCGAATCGTCGATGATAGGGTTTTTGATATTATTTGTGTCCGACTGCGTTTTATTACCCTTTTTCCGGACTGCGAACATCTCTTTCCACTCATCCTTCGTTATTATTTTTATCTATATAACATTTAAGAAAGATAGGTACTTTATTATAAGAAGGGCGAAAACAGCAATAAAATACAGACATTCGATTCTTTACATTTGCAAAAAGCGAATTTGTATTTCGATCTGACGCCGCGACATTTTTGCCCTTTCTTCCCGTTGCCGCACTCCGCTCAGTATGTGCTAAATTGCAAAAGAAGAAGAGGGGTTAAATGTATTAATGCAAATAAAAGAAGGGGATTAATAAGGATCCAATGTAACGAATTTCAATTTCGCATTATTAACATTGCATCCGCATGAATCATCTTGTACTTTCTACGGAGATAGATTTAAAATAAAGAAGTTTTGGATTATTTATAATCTAGAATACAAGATTGCTGGAATATTAATTAAAAGAAAATTGTTGCTCAACTGCCTATTTAAGATTAATTTCATTTTGGTGGTTTTTGATACCACTTTGCAAGTGTTAGACCTAACTTTAAAGGAAAAAAGTTACCCTCTGTGTGCACACGTGAATGAGAGGGAAAGGCAAAAGAAAAAGCAGCCAAACGTTTGGCTGTTGGTTCGATTTCAGTCTACTTCTTTTTTAGTTGAATTCTATTAAATAAAATTCGACGGAGCGTAAGGGGCACACGGCTAAATGGTTTTATAGAAATGATATTTATTTGTACCCACTAGTATAAGTGGTAGCAATAATAATAATAATAACAACAAGAGCAGATAGACAAGAATTGATAATATCATCATCATTATTATAATATTTTTTATTTTCGCTTTCAACAAACTTGAAGAACGACGAATGAATGGGAAAATATTAATAATATGTTGTGGGGCTACACACACACAATAGTTAATAATGTTTATTAATAATTTATCATTGCGCCATTAATATAATGAAAAAATTAAAAAAGCAAACGACCGGGATCGCATGAATACGATCATCGAAACGTAATCCATAAACTGAATCGTATCAGATCGACGGGAAGATGGATTTCAATGGGTTCAAAAAGATCCTAATAGTAAACAATATTCTAAATAATAATGGGACCGAGGATGTGCCTTATTCACAGTTCGCTTTCGCCCCGCACTTGCAGGTTATTCGGTTCCGAACCGTGTGATTTTCCTACCGATTCCTTTCTTTTCTCGGTGGATGGTCACCGTACATCTGTTTATTACTATTATTCGTTCGAGTGGTAAAATTTATAATTCATTATCAGTCAATCTAATCTAATGAGAGATAACTTGCGATTAATGCGAGAAATTAAAAGGAGAGACGAATTTGAGGAGACCACACATTAATAGAACGCATAGTGAATCTCATAGTAAGATCTATTACATTCGATTTGTTAATATAAGAATTTGGAAGAATGGGTCCTCTACAACTTCTCGTCTTTGCACTAACGCTAATTCTCTTGCAAAATTCTGGTTGTTTATTTACGATTTCAATTCATTCTTATATCCATTTTTGGCTTGTTTGCATTTTGTTTGCAGTGAGTCCGTTAGTTTGTTACTACTGTGCCGGTTCGTTGAAGAGCGATTGCAGTGCCGGCGTGAAACCTTCGATGGTACGTCGACTGTTCCGAAATGAAGAGCGGATTTGCCGCCGATAATCATCAGGACGTCCTGAGAAAAGTGAACGTCACTGAGAATACCGATGACCTGCAGACGGTTTGTGTACAATTGATTACGCCAGGTATTTATTATCGTCTGTCGTCGTGATTAATTTTTTATGGTTGCAACTTCATTTATTTAGCAATGACTGGTGACGCTGTGTTCTTCAGGAATTGTTTCCGGTTTCCGACCGTAGCGCCGGCTTGCGATATTCTTAAACAAATGGTGAACGCATCGTATTGCGAGAGTTGCGAAGACGACCTTTGCAATTCGGGATCGTATTAAATCATGGAATTTTAATCGCAATTGCGCAATTGTTTAATTGCAATTTTCCTGTTATGTTTGTAAGACTTTAATGTATGCAGTCAACCAAAAATACTTGCTGCGTGTTGACTGAATTTAACAAGATAAAATAAAATAGCTTTTTTTGGTAATAATAACAAGCGCAAATTGATTTGTCCTTCCTATAGTCGGGATTTCCCGCATCTGTTAAAGGGGTCATTTTATTAACAGATTTTATTAATCTCGCATCGAAAATCACAAGACTTATTGTTTATTATTGCTTGCTATCAGTTTTTATATAAACGCAAAAAAAAACGATTATCGTTTTGAATTTTGACCCTGGGTAAAACAATTTGATCGCATCACAAAGTCGAGTAATAATCGCCAGTCAGTCGCTCGTTGCCAGTCGTTCGAATAGTTTATTTTGGAAGCAGAGATGAAAGTTTTATTAGTCATCGCATTGATTGCCATCATGCATCAAACAGGTACGAAACATTTTTCTACTCTTTCATATGTTATCTAATCAATAAATTACCATTAAATTAGCATATGGGTTAAACTGTTATTATTGCATTGGTTCGACCCGCGGTGATTGTGCACAAGGAAAACAAAGCGGGATGATTGTGATACCGTGCGGACCAAATTCGCTAAAATTGCATTCGATGATATTCAACCAGTCTTCTTTGAATGCGGTCGACGATTTGCAGGGTTCTTGCGTGCGATTTGTGGAACCACGTAAGTTTAAACTAATATTCGTCACAAAATGTATCGTCGATGGTGTAATTTTTGTTATTACAGTGCCTGGAAATGGTGAAGCGTTTGCAAGAGGTTGCGCTGTGCTATCATCGTCGATCGATCCGTGTGATTACATAAGCCAACGTCTGAATGGTTCGAAATGCAAGTCGTGCACGACGTCTCTTTGCAACAAATCCTAATTAACTAATCAACCTTTAATGATGCTTATGCTTATTTTTCAAACAATATTCGTAAATAATAAGGCTATAAATCATGGAACGAAGTGTTATTAAACCGCCTCCTTTTTTCTCCTATTGTACAAGCGATTATTAATTTGGAAGATGGAATTGAATGAGAGAGCAACTTCTTAAGCGAAGAAACGTCAAATGGCGGCGCTCAGAGTAGGTGTGGTATTATTATGAATCGCGATAATAAGTTAAAACGCGATTAATTCATTTTACGAGTCGCCGTTAATAATAACAATGAAGAGTGGATCCGAATGGAGGAAGAAGCTAACTTACGATCCGTTTCCCATTGTTTTCGCGTCCCCCTTTTAATTTTTCGTGAACGTTGCTCCTACAAAAGTAGGTATAAAAGTTTGGAAAGTTGTTTTTAAACAATTCGTTATAGGTATTGTTAGATTAAATGCGCCTCTAACGTCAGCACTTTACCTCATTCATTGGTCTTAACGTATCCTCAAAAAATATCTACTCGAAATGAATTAGGCCACAGCTTTAAATGGGAAAAATTATTGAGTTGTTTCTGCTTTAATGTTCAAACATCTACATGATGGTTGGAATCTATCAACAGATGCACCACGCAGAAGAGCGATTTGCTGAAAAGAAATCACGAATTAAATTGGGCATGAAATATGCGAAACGCATGGAATTTAATTTTTGCAATTCTTCCCTGCGAATATTCATTCATTTTTCACTTCAACAATTTCCTTTCTTCCACTTCAATTACAAGACGAAGAGGAACTAATATGGGTTTAATGTTGTTGAGTATGACAAGAAGAGGTTAAAGTTTTGATTGATACAAGTGGGTTAAACTATAGAATGAAATGCAAGAGTCATAAATCATGTTGATCGAGGATAAAGACGTGGATGCAATTGGAAAAAGTTTGGACGTTTGTTTATAATTTGTACACTAGTTCATATGCCAAAAATTCGCATTTGTTTATGAATCTTTGTTTTGTGTTCAACGTCGTTTTACAATTATGCGCATTCTTTGGCGAACTTTGAGAAATAATGCAATTCGGAAGCCCGGCAAAATTATTCGCACCAATCTCCACTAAAAATTATTTATTTGTTGATCAATTAATTAGAGTTTAGATGAGAATTTTACATTGAGATTCATTCATTTGTTTTGAATTTTTAAAGAAATGGGGACCCTGCCAGTTAAAAAAAATATAAAAAGTGTTCCACAATGATAGAGAACTGTTTGTTGTAAGGTTGACAAACCTTTTTACACCTTTTAGAAATTCTCTAATTCTCCGATGGCCTCACAAAAGAGCATGAATGGTTAATTATCAATTAATATAGTTTAATATAACAAAAGAAGAGCAAGAAACCAAATATTCCGTGCTAATATGGGAATAATAACGATAATAAAAAGTTGGAAACGAGTTTTTTCTTTGTCTCTATCTAATGGTAATGATGTACAGGATAATCACTTTGAATTTAGTTTGGGTTACTTGAAAAGGATTTTTTTAAACAAAGTTCCTTGTGTGAATTTTTTGTAGTTGTTTTTTGGCACACCACCAATAACAACAACAGGTACTAGAAATGGTCCAGTTTTAGAGGATGGATATGGAGGACGTATTCGATGATTAGGACAATGAGTATAATGGCGCGCAGTGAAGTGACGTGTTTGTTAAATGTTGTTTGTCCGTGTATATGTGAACGTACCACGTTTGTGAAGAGATTGTGACATGTCAAGTCAACCTGAATTGCCTTGTCATATTCACAATTCACAAAGCCACCGGGTTCCCCTTTATTAATATTAATTATTATTGATAACGAATTTATAGTAAACTGATAACAACTGGTCATCAGCATCACCATCATCTGTAGGCATTATATCCGGTTAGGGTTTCGTATGTATTGCACGTGACACAAAATGTACCAATCCATTATAATATATCGACGGTGAATCATCAATCAAATTATTAACCATCTTAATGAAGGGCTACGATTTTGTCATGATAAATCCTTAATCGCTTTTTAACATAAATGATATTGTTAAAAAAATTTGATAAAAATTAATCCAAGCAGCAACAAAAAGAATGGCATTTGTTCCTCACAATTTCCTCTTCTTTCAGCATCTCTCTCTCTTTTGCTTCTCTTTTCTTGACATTTTTAAACATTTTATAAAAGATCTATTCCTCGCTCGCTATTTAACAAGAGATGATGATAACGAGATACTTCTGTGTATATAAGGTTTTTTATTGTTGTTGTTGTTGATGATGGTCCACCATTCACAGAAGAGAAACTCTCTTTTTATATGCGAGGAGAAAAGCGAAAAAAAAAAGAGAAAACAAGAAGTTGAAGTGCGCACTTGAATGTCCGCAATGCTCTCCACCGACAAACATGTGGACGATCAACGGCAGACATCATCATCCTTATTACATTTATATCGTGCTCGTATGAAAAGAGATAATGTTTAGATGAAAAAAACAACTTTTCTGGGGTACGACCAGAAGAAGATGCTGAAAACGGAGGAAGAAATAAATGTCTTTTTTTAAGTTCGAATTTATTCGCCTCTTTCACAAAAAGTGGTTAGATTTTATTGAAGAGAAGGCTTTCTTTTGCAATAGATCCACCACGACCGTGAACGAAAAGTAGTGGCCACTCGAAATTTTCGCAAACGTTCTTGTATCAATGCCCAGAAATTAATTTCGTTTCCGTTTCGATAACCCCCGCAATTTAAATCCACCTTCTTTCCGTGACATTAATCCGGCACGTTATAAGCCCTTTTCACATTGATGCACGAAAGGGTGTCAAAATTAAATCTCCGACACGTTTTAAAATCGAATTTACAATCGCGGCCGATTCGCTTTGAAATTATTGTTGTTTATTATCCGCCACAGTCCTCTCTGTCGATGACGTTAAATAGTTTCAATAATGAATACCCGAAGAATCAACGAAAATCCGTGTTTTATTTTCTTCTCGATTGTCGATTCATCCAATTATGACGCTAGTATAAATTAAATTCCCTTTCTCCCTTAATAAAAAACGGGAAATCTAAAGCTGCGGCTAACTTGTATTTAAATCTATTTATGCAGAAAGCGGAAACGCCACCAGCGTATCGCAAACCAATTATTTTTGTGCGACATTTCCATATCCGTTACGGCTCTTGAGAATTTCGTTTATCGTTAGAATTTTTCTTCAATCTCCATCCCATTCTTTGTATATATACATGCGCTTGTATATTTTCCTTTTCTTTAGGGATAATACCAGGACCGTAGGAAGCATCGAAGTAAAATATAAAATCGCCTCTTTCTAACAATCTTAAACGCTAGAAAACATTCGATCGCGCTGACAAAAAGCAAAATCTTCTTGTATCGGTCGCTATACGTTCATTATCGTTTGTCCGTCGCGTTGGCGTGTTAAAGAAAATGAATTATTCCTTCGGGTGCCGGTCCTGAATTAAAGAATAGAATCTATTTATTTCAGTATAAGGGTTACCGATGGTGTTGAGACTTTATTGAATCACGGGTATATAAAATTGGAAATGATATCTTGGCCACAACAACGCGAATGTCATTCGCACGCCCAGACACTCTTTCAAAAACTTCGCCTCGTCTACTTCTTCTTCGGCATCCGCGTGAAGAAAAGTTAATTGAAATACTATTAGTATTCTCTTTGTAAATAGTCCTCCAGAATCAACTCGAGATTTTTCATAATTAAATTCTTAAATTGAATGTATATCAAGACGATGGAGAGAAGCAGTGGAAGAAGAAGAACGTTTATTTTTTTTTAAATATGCTTTCGCCTCCATCAGCATCATCTTCTTGCATTTGAAAAAGTTGACGTTATTTTCCATTTTTTTGCGTTAGTCTTTAATTCGTTTCTTGCAGATAAAAATACAATTCTTCTTTTTAATTCGTTTTTTTTGCTGCGTTTTTTTTTTGGTGGGATTAATTAAAACTCAGTTGGTTCTTGCAAGCTTTTAACCAGCTTTTAGGCAGTTTCAAAACCAGCCAGCAGTGTATACTCGACGGTTTAATGCAACCTCTTTGTTGTTTGCTTAAAGACAAATTTAAAATGTGACCAAATGTTTTCTTAACGTAACCGAAAGAGGAACTAACTCACCAACAAAGAAAGATTCTTCGTCTCGAAAATAAAATATCATTTCACACATGTATCACGTTCGCGTAACGTTATTTATTTATTTCTTCATATATATTCAATCATACGAATACGGTCCATCAATGTATAATTTACTTTTTAATAAAGAATAACATAAATAACTGGTCATGAGTGGGTCAATATTTGATTAGAATAACAGCAACGGCAGAAAGAAGAAAAAGTAACCAAAGAGAAAACGAGCGGCCGGCCTTTAACTAATGGCTCGGTCAACAACAGCAGCAATTGTCGGTCTTATTTGGTGTATTGTCACGCAGATGAAGGAGGAATGTTTCTGTAAAAGAAACGAATAAAAATTAAGTAGAGGTTGGTAACTGTCTTTTTTTTGTTCTTTAAGAATTTCGGCCCACCTCCATTAACAGACAAATGGATCGGTGACCAACTTCACTCATTCCTTAGCCACTTCCAATTTGTTCGGTCACCTGCAAAGCCTTGTTATGTCATTTTTTTTTCGTCGGAGGACAACCAAGACATTTTGTTGGGGATTAACTTCTTTTAGGAAATACGAATTAATTGCAACAATCTTTTGCATTAAATTTGCAATTAATAACTGACCTTTTTCAAAATTGGAATCCTTTGCCTCTTGCCTATACTCGAAATCAAACGCCGTCGAATTTTAACAATAGCAATTCCCCCAATTGAAAATTTGTCAGTATCGGCTAAATTATTTGCAATGAATATCAATTTATTCGCGTGTCGCTGCTTATTGAGTTAATTAAAATTGTTATCGTTTGGTGAGGACCCTTTTAAAAAGGCGACATGTTATAATTAATTTTTAAGCATCCTCGTCGTCGCGGAATCATCGAAACGATATTATACTAATAATTGGGGGTTAAAATATAGCATATGTCGTGATGTTAAATGATATTTTGTACGCATGTAACCGTTATGGAAGAAGGTCCTTACGAACGGTTACCATTTATAAAAGAGAAAATATCTCTGTCTCTCTCTCTATCACTCATCCATCAATCGGTCCCTCTAAATGAATACACGCACCAAAAGTATTAATTCAATTTTAAGTGAGAGACCGCACGATCGCGCGGTCGGGTCGAGGGTAATAAGGGTGATTTTTAAGCGGCCGGAGATGAACAAGTAAAAAACGAAAAACAACATTAAAGAGATAGAGAAAGCGAGAGGGTTGGACACAATGTCTGTCAGATGCACTCGTAAAACGTGCCCCTCGCAGATTCTTTCTCTCTGATCTATCTACAAAACAAAAAAATTAAAGATGCGAAATACAATAAAAAGTTTTTTCTTTTGCGGGGGTGATTATAAAATTCATTCGCCAGCAACTCGCCCCTTCTTTTCGACAACGTCAATTCTTCTCGTAGTATGTGCTTAAAGGGCAGTTGATAATTTGTCGCGATTAAAATCAAACAAAGGGTTTCGCAATTTATCGTTTAATAACAATTATTATAATTTGATGCAAAATTTGTTTCGATTTATTCTGCACAAAAGTGGAATACAAATTTCTCAATAATTACCAATTATAATTAGAATAATAGTTGTTAAGAATGATTAAACGATTATAATTATTTTAATTCCATAATTAACGATTAATTTATTCAATTAATGAACTCGATTCTCAATTAATGTCAATGGCGCATTTTGATCAACCTCAAAGAATAACCGATACAATCTTCAACAATATACACCGAGATTTTCTATTTTCTATTACCTATTTTAATCCCTTTTACTGTCCTTTCTCAAATTAAGGAAATAAAATTCGCTAAAGAAATCCGAAACTTGTTGACAGTTTCCTTCCCAGATTTGCAACGGATTTTTGCCATCTTAGTCAAATTTTCCGACTAAAATCATTAATAATTGTCATTCGTTGTCAAATGGCAGATACCGCAGATAATCATGATTTGTTCTTGGAGAGGCGCGAAAAAGTGCGTGTCTTGATTGTTTTGTTCCTCACGAATGCGATCGTGTTCTTCTGCCTCTTGTTCACCGTCTTATTCCTGCAAAATACCAGCTACACGTGCTCGAAGCCGTACAAGAAAATCAATTGTACGGAATACTTGTTGTAAGTACGTACTGATCCTCGAATATTTGGTTTTGGTCATTAATATCGATTGATCTTCGATTGAATTTCGATAGACGCGAGACCGAAGAGTTTAACTTTTTAGGGAAGATCGCCGTCTTTTTGGGTTTGAAAGTGCTCCTGCGAGCGTAGGATTTGGGGCGTAGAGGATTGTAAAAATTGATAATAAACGATTAATCATTAGATCGGTCTTTTTATTATAAGTATCTCGTATACAATACACTCATTATTAAATATTTTTTGTCACATTTTCATTTCGAATCTAAATAACTTTTTTTCTGCTCCCCTTTTTCGTCCTTCTCGAATCTCATTAAATCTAAATGAGAACGGTCTAAATCTACATATACACATAATTCTGAAATATATATCTGCGTTAAGATTAGAGTTTTTTATTACAATACTATTAATTAAATGTAATTTTTTTACAATAAAACTAATAGAGTATCGGTAATATGAACAATTATTTACAATTTATTATCAAATATCTCGTATAGTTTCATTTCGTTCCAATCCAATCCATTAATAATTACATAATTCTATGCTAATCTCTCTTTCTTTTCGCAAATCATTTAAAGCATGTGGAATAATATCACTCGTCGATCGAACGAAAAACACGTGTCCTATTGCCAGGCGATCGATTTGCGAAAAGAACGTTTGCCAAACTAAACGCTTTGCTCGAATAATAAATAATAATCGTAATGCCTCCATTGGCAAATAATCACCTGGCATGTAATGTATTTTATATTATTTTACTAACTCTATAATAATAGAATCTTTGATGCCATAATCACTACTATGTACACAATTTAAATTCCTAATAATGATGACGATGATTCTTGTTGTTTTCCATTGAATTGCTAATAAAATCCCATTCGGTATTCAGCATTTCAACATTCAATACGACGACGATGATGATGATAATGGTAGCAAGTAAGTGTACACCTTAAACCGAAGGAAATTTAACGGATTTTAATGCTACTTAATGCGGGATATGCATTACTTTTGGCATTAATTTCTCTACGCTTAGAGCTTTAAATTACGACTACTATAATATACATATAACAATAAAATAATAATAATAATAGGATAGTTGTTATTGTGCCGGCGAAAATCACTTTGCACTCGAAAATTGCGCGGAGCATCGTCGGAAAACGCCAGCGAGCACAGGGAATTAGACGGGAGAACGGGAGACGAAGAAGGAAGCGCACTCGATCGGCGGCAGGAGGATGGGTCGACGGCAACAACAGCGCCTGCACGACCGCAGTTTAATCACGGACAATGGGCTTTAACACACGCCACTGTTTACAATATAATTTATATGCAAACCCTGCTCGATACAGGATAACAATGGACTTGCTCTAATAAACTGGCTTCATGTATTCAATATCATCATCAGCACGATCATCATCATCATCATCGTTGTTTGGAAACTCTACGTTATTTTACGGGGGTAAGTGCGGAGTCGCTATAGCTATAGGATGGATAGTGGTAGCAACCCGAAAAACGAATGAATGAATGGATAGAGAGCGAGAACTATTTAAAGGGGTGGCTCGCTTTAGGAGAGGGATGGATGGATGGATATTCCATAATTAAATTTTGATGTGATTGTTGAACTGGAAGGAAAAGGGCGAGATTATCGACGTGTTTTAAACGAAATTTAGCAAAAAAAGAAACGGAACGCTACGACTGTTTTGCCCTTCTCCAGCGAAATAGGAACTGATAGCAAAAAATAAGATATTTACATCTTTCCTTATGGAATTACGGGGGCAATTTAAAAAACCTAGCTACAAAACTAGCGACAAATGAATTGTTTTGCTTTAACGTCGATTTGTACTATTTGTTACGATTAAACAAACAATCATTTGCTGAAATAAACGTAAAAGTTGTTTCGCGACAATTGCAGGATGATCCAAAGCTCATAGCGCTGTGGACATTATCAAGAGACGTCCGCTTTTCCGATTTAACGTGATCAGAAATTATCTTTGAGGACGGAGTTCAAGAAACTTCCAGAAAGTTTACCAAAGTTGAAAAATAACATATCGTTCAAATTTCTTTCCACATTTCGAATGCAAAATCGAACGGTTGGTACTTCGCAAACTCATCATCATCATTATCGAATTTAGAAATGAAAACCTAACCTAAACGAATTATTCCGAGTACGAAGTTTTATCCGAACCTGTATTCGAGCCGGGCGACGACGCGGTCGTTTTGTCGTTCGCGTAGATGTCGTGCACCGGTGCGACCATCGGCAAACCGTAATCGGACGGCGGTCGTATCACAGTCGGCAAGTAACCGGTGCCGGCATACGGCGCGGACAGGAACCGTCGCGACGGACTGTACCGGTGGAAGTTCGGCGGCGGTCCCAGCGGCGAGAAGGCCGACGGGGCGCCAACGACGTCTTCTTGCACGCCGCCGCTCACCATCAATTCCATCGCTTGCAGAACGTCACCTTTACACCTAGAAGAAATTCAAGTTGCACCGCTTGCGAATCGTTCTCGGTTTTGCGCGTTTCTTGCAGGAAAGTTTCTTACCTCTGCAAAATCGCCTCGACGTCGGACCGCCGTCGGCCGGGAAACACGCGTAAAAGCACGTCGACCGGCGACCGTTGGGCGGTGTATTGCGGCTGGAACTGCGGAAACTGCGGGAAGTGATGGTACGGTACGAACGGTTGCGTTTGCTGATGGTGATGGCTGTTGTTGTTGTTGTTCGCTGGTTGTTGTTGCTGCTGTTGCTGTTGTTGGGCGGGCGGCGGCGTCGTCTCCGGACTCGACGGTTTCTTCAGCGATAGGTTTTCCGGCGCGTCGCTCTCGTTATCGTCCTCGACGTCCAAGTCCGGGTCCGGACTCGTGGTCGGTTCCGGCGACGGCGTCGGCACCAGCGACGGCGGCCTTTGCCCGCTACTGCTGCCGATTGGCGACGATTGTCGCGTCCGTTTTGTCATCTCCTCGTGGTCGGAATCGGATTCGTCCAATGGGCAATCGTCCGAACTCAATCTAGGCCGTTTTATACCTGTAATCAATCGTTGGAAATTGCGCTTTTAAAAATTAATAATCAAATACTTATATGTAGATTATTGAATTCTTACAAAATAACTTATTTAAGTCTAATTTGAGCTTTTTCGTGATCGTTTATCGCGCTTTGTCGCTTTGCTAAAAGTTCAATTGTATTCATTCGCACTTCGGATTTCATTATTTTGCGCGAGTGTAACGTTACGAATCCCCGGATAAAGAATCAAAGTATCGAGTGTGATAGTGGCATTATAAGTTTGCTTAAAAATGCGAAAGGACCTAGATCAGGCAGTTACAATATTGAAACTGCTCGGCTTTCGTGCGGGTGTACCGTTACAAAACGGGATCCGTATCTCAGTAGCGAAACGGTGGATCGGATTACGATCAATATCATCATCATCATCGGCACCTTGTTTCCTTCATTATTTCGCCCACCTTATTTGACCGAAAACATATCAATTCTTATCCATCCGTTATCTTCATTTTTTAATTTTGCGTTAGGTTTTCTTTTTCCTTGTTCGAATTTTCACGTTTCCTTTTTATTCTTTGCCTCTTCTTGTAATGGCTTTTCGCGTTTAATAAAAATAAAAATTATGGCACTCTTACTAATGTATCCTTCGTAACTAAACGATGACGATAATGTCAGAAAAGATGATGCGAGAGAGATAAAGAAAGAGATTAATGGAGGGATGAGGGTCGCAGAGGCGTTATAAAAGCTCGCTCACTTCATTACCCTTAAATGATACTTGTGGAATTCGCAATAAGCCAGGAATGCGAAGAAGCGATGTTCTAAATATGAGTATCCATTTTTAATATTACTGCTTGTCGTGCTATCGTCGTCATCATCGGCGATGAAGATAATGATGATGACGCTTCGTGTCTATTAAAGCACCGTTTTTATGGGTCATAATGGGAAATTAGTCGTCGACGGTTATTTCTTTATATTCAACACTCCAGTTGCAATCGATTAAATGTCCCTTACGTTCTCCTCTTATTAACGAATGATTAAAATACCTTTTAATTAATTATCGTGCGCGTACGATTGGCAGGAATGCAGTAACTATTTACCTTTATTTATATCGTTCGAACGTAATTGCAAAAAGAAATCCATTTCCTCAAATTCGATTCGTGCAGGATATTTGATTTGATTTTTCTTGCTGAAAAAATAATATCCGTCGTCGATTCGATTCAGAATGCAAAATAAGGTCGTTTGCGAATGGCACGGACGCGACGTGAAATGAGGATTTCTTGTAATTCTTCAATTGCAAATAGTTTCGCGAGCAAATAATTGTCCAGATGGTACATATTAACAATTACGTATGAAAATAATTGCACGTCCTCCAGATTGTCTCGGTCGCCCTTTAACATCTAATTCAATTTAACGCATTCCCTCGTCGTCCGCACTTAATTTTAATTTCGCATCTTCAAGCAGATTAATTACAATTAATTCTCGTGATTTATCGTACCATTTAAGTGAAGTGTGACTAGACTTGGATGCGGTACAATTGCAAATATTGCAAACAGTACGTGCATCACATCTAGGGCAACCGATTACGACGACGACGATGGAAATTTATCATCGCCCGTAATAAGGCAGAATTGTAAATCATTTTTCCCCCTCGACGAAGAGGAAATTCTTTTTCGATCCCAGTATAACGAAAAGGCCGACGTAGACATAGATAATTAAACAAAATTACGAAGGCACATTAGGCTTTAAAATAACGTTTATTTTATATATTTTGTTTTTAATTTTAAACAATTTTCAATTTTGCCATTCGACCTGTTTCTATTTACAATAATAACATTCGACTTTGCGTTGTATATTTAATCAATTTTTATGCAATATTATTAATATCCAGTAATAATAAAATATCTCTTAAACATATTTACTTATTCAAAAACATGCACGTATATACCGAACGTTTACTTTTAGAATCGTATTAAATATGTAGACTTTTTCGTTTTTCTTTTCGTCAAATATAATAATTATTACCAACTAATATGCTCATTTAATAAGGAATGTAAAACACAAACACTTGTATTACTTTCTTCTTTATTTTCCGTCTCCGTCTAACCATTTTCCACCTTATATCATTATTTACACGATTTAATATTAATAATTTTTTTTTTCAAAAACTAAAATTAAACGTTTTCTATTTAAACTAAATAAGTAGTAAAAGAGTTGCGAAAGAATTAACGTTGAAAATCGAGTAAAAGCAGCAGCAGCAATAAATTAATAAACGTTTTTTAATTAGATGTAGCGGTGCAGATAATAATATAAATCAGAAATTAAATTGTTTCCGATAAATCATTCGATAAATATCGGACCTAACGTGATTTACATAAAATTACATTAACGTGTGTAACGATTTAATGTTGTTAAATTAACGCAAGGAAAAAAATGGAAATGTTGCAAATTTATTATCAATGCTCGAATGTATATGCCCACGGTTTCAATTTAATTTTACGAGAAAGTGCCATTTTAATATCGGCAAATCACATGTTTTGCTTAACAAACAACGCGTAATAAACAATTTTTAGTTTTACTTGGAAAACCTGTAGAGTCCCCCGCGACAATCCGTTTATTTCTTGCTGGAACAATACAAATTCCAATATTCTTTTCAATTTAAAAGTTATAAAGCTTCTTTGGTGGCAGCGATTAACATTTTTCTTGAAATACTTACGATATCATTTGCTGTGCCTGAGACTAATTGGATTTTAAAAAGAAACTCTCGTTCCTTCTTGTTAATGAGTGCTTCGGCTTAATTAAAATTTTGCTTTTTTTTTCTTTTTCTAACAGAAACTAACATTTCTTTTATGGCGAATAGAAGAGAGGAAAGAACGTACTATAAGGATTTCAATTAAAGGAACCGTTTCTTTTATTAATGAAACCACAAAGATGAAGAAGGTAGGTAAGTAAATAAAAGTTTCGAACTGTTTAACGAGTTCGTCTTAATAAGAAATAATGTCTCTTTTAGCCGGCCGTTTACCGGTTATTATTTGAAATTCTTTAATAACATTTACCAGCTTTTATTTTATTTGATTCAATATCCCTCCTTCGGTCTCTCCCCATTTTTTTAACATGTTCCTGTTTAAAAATTATGAAGCAAAGTGAAAGACCTCCCGCGGAATGAAAAGAAAAATTACATAATAAAAAGGACTCAATTATAGAAAACCGAGTTAATTCCCTGTATTCAACGTATTTGTTTTTCCGTTTTCATTCGGTATTTTCAGCGGTTTTGACCAAACTTCCTTCTCTTTCTCTCTCACACACACACATTCATTTTTTTTTCCAGTTTTCAAGTGGCTTTTACGTTACAGGAAAAACGTTGATTATGGATCAAAAATACAGAGAATACACTGAATGAGCTGAAGGATGAGGATGGAAATAAAGTTAAAAACGTGTACATACAAACGCTTACTGGAAATGAAATAACATTTTTGTTCTCTCTGTGTGTGTGTGTGTGTGTTGGTTGTAATAAAAAAAGTACTGTGTATTTTCGGATTTATGGGTATTATGTTGAAGTTATTTTTTATTTTCATTCCGGAGCCGGACAATGGTCGTTCTTTTGCCACTTGAATGGCCCTTTTTTGTTCGAATTCTCTCCGCAATCCATCCGAAGTGAACCACTTCACATGTATAATTATTGTAAAACGTTGACCAACGTTTATAATTCGTTCTTTCTATTCGTTCGCAATTTCACAAAAGTTTATCAAACTTTTTCTCTCCTAATTGAGATTCGGTTAATTTTATATCGAAGTTGTTGAAAAATCGTTTGAAATAATAAGAATTTAACTTTACCGAGGGCTGATACAATATAGTAATACTATTGAGGGTTAATTAAAGCTTCGAGTGGATTTTTGATCAACGATTTGTAGGATTGGTCACTACGAATTTCCAACGGTTACCATTGAAGTTTTGATTCATTAACAATTATTATTTTGGTAGTCTGATGTTTAAACCATTTCTTTTAACAGTACATATTTCATTAACTGAAGCTTTTAACATCAGTGTTACCAAATTAATATTTGGAACGCGTTAATATTTTTTGTCATTGCTCGTACACAATGGGAATCTGCATTTGAATTAGAGGGTAGCCAATATAAAGTTTTAAAACATGTTACCAATGTGACCAACACGGAAGTGCGATACGAAATCATCTTCTGACGCTTGTTATTATTTCCAAATGGAATATAGATATTATTATAATAATGGTAATGTCACACGCAGACACAACTCGTATATTCGAGTACAATGTGTAAGACAATGCGGACCGCTTGTGTAATAGACAATAGCAAAGTGTTGAGTGTGATATATTTATTATGGCACGTACCATTGTGTCGCATGGTGAATTATATATGTACAATATATTTAGCCATTATTATTATTATTGCCATTATTCACATTGTCTGTAATTGCAATTGGCGAATAATACTTATCATTTAACAAAAACAAATAATAATAATAACAAACACGCAAAAGTCACTTCTTGCCAAGTTTTCTTTTTCTACTTCGATCCCCACAAAACAAACCAAAAGTCAAACGTCGTCGCCCTTCTCGTTAACTTGAGTGAGCTTAAAGCTTTCATTAAAACCACCGCCACCATCCAACGTCACTTTCCTTACACGTACCCTTCGTTTAAGGGATTAAGCAGCGAAAAAGGAAAACAATAACATCGTGGAGTAAAAAAATATACAAATGAAACGGGGTGGAGAAAGGATTTAAAATCAATTATTTTCAAGTACCGAGTAACTAATAAGGTCTGGGCGTAATAAACAAACGGCAAAAGCAGTTGATATGCACTCGTTCGATCGTAAAAAAGAGCGTTTACATTAAATATCGATTAGGGGCGAGCAATTAATACGTGCCCTTTCGCACAGACAATTGCAACATAAACGTTTAATTAATTGAAACGTTGTTTGGGGCGCAGCAAAAACGAAAAAAAAAAGTGGCGTTTCGAAAATAATGATGCAGACGCAATGTTGAAGCGTGAATTTCAACGAACGAGCGAACACTTTTTGCGATTGCCTTTTGTTTGTAAAATAAAGATCGATTTTGCAAAAATAAAACAAGGAGCACAAAAAATAGCTTTGTTCGTGATTTTTTGTTTTCGCTGGAAACGTTATCAACCTTATACTGCGAATTCGACGTAAACAACATAAACGCTCAATGAAAGCGCGAGCTTTAATTATTCTTGTTCCGTTAATCAATTTTATGTATTACTTGTGCGAATTTATCGATTTATAACATAATAACAACTAAAAGTTCGTCTACCGAAGTTTCGAAAATTTTATTATGTTCAGCTAAAATTGATATTTCGTGCAGTTCTTGTGCGAAATCTATCAGCAACATGTTTTTGCTTCACGGGCATCATCAAGCCGATATATTAAGGATTTATTCTGAATTATGTTAAAAAAGGGCCCCTCGACGATTATTATTATTGCATTTCAGCTGAAGTGAGTATTTAAAGCGGTTGTTAAGTTTAGGCATTTGAAAGTCTACCACACTACACCACAGTAAGAAGCACTTTCGTTAACGACCTTTTCTGTATCGATTTCAAGAGCCATTAGCGCAAGAAGCAAAAACCTCTAGACCGTGATTGTATACATACAGTTATTGTTATTGTCGATTATCAAAAGCTCGTGTGGCAAAGCAAAAATTAGGGGGGTTTATAATCATTATTCGCACTTAATCTGCGGTTGTTATCGCAAAATGTGCGGTCGCGCGGAAATCGAACGATCGCCTAATCATTCTTTAATTGGATACTTTATAGAGCCTCCCCGACTTTTTGCTTCCATGTACTTAAACCCTTGTTTCTTTTTCGCCCCGATTCGCGCCCTTCTCGCTCAATTCGTACTTACTGGTCGTGGACGATTCACTGTTATCGCCGATCGCGAAACTGTTCCGCTGCAATATGGACGTCTGTAGATCGGCCGCCGTCGACGGCACCGGCTGCTGTTGCTGTTGTTGTTGCGGCGGACTGGCCGGTTCCGTCGCCGGCGGTACCGGTTGCGGGAACAGCAAACCTAATTCGCGTGCCTCGTTCTCTTCCTGTGCTTGTTGCCGCCTGAGTGCCACTTGTGCGGCCATAACACGTTGCCGCTCGGCGATCAGCGTGCATTTCGCACAAGCACAATCGCGCCATCGACAGTACCGCTTGTGCCCTTTCAACGCGCTCACGACACCGTGGTTCCGACATCGGGCACATTTCGGAGTCCGCTGGTACCGTTCCGAGGCGCGTAAAAAGAACGCAGGCGGTATCGCCCCCAATACCGGATGTTGCGACATCAGCGTCGACATGTCCACGCCGCTGCCCGGTATGCTCATTATTCCGAAAATTTTCTCGCAGCAATTCGCACACTCGTTTCGATCGTTTGCGTCTTGTTTCGCTGTCGCGTTACAGTCGCAAGCCTCGTTTCGATCGTCGGGTATGTATCACTTTATCGCATGGACCGCATGTAATAACCGAACCGTTCGCATTAGAGACGAGCCACTATCTGAACTGTTCTTTTGCGCCCACCCCGCAATTTTTGGATACCATCTACAATATATCAAAATTCCTCTTTCTACGCGCGCGTGTGTGTGTGTGTGTGTTATATTCGACGGCACGTTCGCAACACTGTCCCTCGGAGAAGAAATCGAAAAAAAAATCGACAATAAAATTTTTACACAGTTGGTCGACTGCGCCCGTACGCGACGACCAATGAAGCGCCCAGACGCTACCAACTCCTCCCCGGAAGATGACGTTCGTACTGGATGAGAACGCCTACCAACCCTCTTTATGCCTTTCCCGATATTTACTGTATTATATACACACTCACATACATACACAGAATGGGGAATAATAATAATGGGAATACAAAAAAGGGATAAAGAAAGAAAAAAGAGAAGCAAATGAAACTAAAACTGGGACCAGTTTCTTTATTTCGTCTCCACTCAATATCTATCCAACGTTTTATTGTGTTTAAATGCATTACGGCCCTTTCCGTGGACCGAATTGAAGGGGGGGGGGCGAAGAAACAAATGGATTCGTAAAAAAGAAACGTATATCGACGAGGGGTTGATCGTTATAGGTGAGACTCTTCAATAGCAAGCAGCAGGATTTTCCATGGAAAACAATATACAAACGGCTACTTCCTGTATTATTATTACCATTTTACAAGAACTACTCCCACTACCACTGGCAGTTTCGACAAAATCAATTCCTTTCTTTTCAGTTCTTTTTTTTTGTTAAAACTTTCTGCACACAACGAGAGACATTACTATAATATAATAGCATATAATTTATATGAATCGTAACGATCGATTGATACGCCACTGGAAAGACTTGCAGCGGGCAAAAAAAAACAACCCACAACGAAGATCAATTTTATATTAAATTCACCACTTTTTAGGGGAAAATAATGGTCAGGAAACAGATGAAATCCCTCCAAAATTCACAACTTGTAACTTTTGCACTTGGTTTTACTAATATTAACCTAAATATTCTAATTGCCAACAGAATTAATCCGGAGTTTTTCTAATGGAATGTATCATGAGCCGTTATCCACCTCATGTTCCTCCTCTGCTCTTCTTTTTTGAGGTTTCCCTTGATTTATTAACAGCAGTTTGTTGCTCAACATGTGGGTCTTTGAAAAGGTATCGGATTACTTTAATTGACGAATCATTTTTACTAGAACCATTAGGGTCAATTAAATGTTAACCAAACGCAAGCGATAAAAAAGAAATGGAGAAGTACGAGTGAAACGGAGTCGTATAATAGGGAATAATAATTAGAAAAGATATTGTAGGGATTTTTAAAAGGACGCCGCTTATCGGAGCGAAAGTACCGAGACATTTTATACAAAACGATGGAACGAGATTCCGTATTCTTCTTCGTCTTCATCTTCTTCTTGTTTTCGGCTCTTCTTCTTCGCCGTCTGCCGAAGAAAATTATCTTGTACAATGGCGGGTTCGTGCTATTTGTGAAGTCATTCCGCGCGAAAGAGTCCATTGTGGTTCGTATAACTCCCCCGAACATCTTGGACTTTTATGAACAATTACATGAAATTGTCTCTTTGAAAACGTTTTCGCAAAATGGAAAAGGGTGGTGGTGGTTGATGGCGGTGGCGGTACTTCTTAGACAAAAGACGGTATGCGGATAGGTTAAGTGTGTGTGTGTGTGTGTGGAGGAATAAAAAGATGGGTGGATAATGATGCGGAGGTGCCACGATCTCTTTCTCGCTCTCTGCTAATCCGCCGCTGCCTCCACACCGTCTTTCCTTTCTTCGGCCGGTTTGTAGCTTCTGGAATTTAATTAAATAAGGATTACGACTTACGTGTGGATGGTGGCAGCGGCGGTGGTGGCTGAGGCACCAGCGTCGACGGAAGGCCAACACCGGAATCGCGTCTTATTCATCATTTAATAATCTTTCTCCCCGTTGATTTTTATCTATAGATACATCGCATCGTTCGCTCGTTCGTTCGTTCGTTCGCTCATTCATTGCGTTTCGTTCAATTAATAATCTTGTTAATATTCGACGACCGACGAACGAACGAACGAACGAAAAAAAAAAATCGTCTTTATTAATTTGCATTTTTCGGAAATTTATTATTTGCGTTCCATTTCGCATTAGGTTCTCTTTTTTATCATTATTAATTACTTGTCCCCACCGTGCGATTCTTTAATTTTCGTTCATCGATAAAAACGCGAATTAATTGGAAAATATTATTTATTGCTCGTAATTATTACTTAATCCTTACATTTTATATATTTATGTTTGTGTGTTTGTAATTGGAACGTATGTACTACATACGTATATCATTTACCCATTTACCAAAAAGAAAAAGGAAAGAGACAGAAAACTGCGTAACCAATTGGAAATTATTAATTGCAACTGCAAAATAATTGTGTCTCTTACGTGTAAAACGACCCATTTACTATTCGAAACAATTAACTTCCTTAGTTTCTTTTCACTATTCCATTTAAAGATTTTAAGTTGGTACAAGAAGGCATTATGTATTGAAATCTTATTAACTTACTTCCAAGATATTAAGGCGTTTGCAGACGATTTATACAAAGGTGAATTGGTTTATTTTTTCTCGTTTCCATTTGCATATTCTACATCTGTATTTCGAACTTACTACAGAAAAAAATCCAGATTACAATCAGGTCTACTTAAAAAATCGAGACAAATTTTGCAATTCGTTCTATTCGCGTTACCCAATTCCTTAATAATTACAATTATTATTTAATAAATGACTTTTAAGGTCAATGTAATAATTGTAACACACTAGCATTACCAATTGTCACCACTTTTCCAATCGGTTTTTCTTTGTCCGTTCCTTAATAATCAATAATTGATTTACGATAACATAAATCGATCTAAATTAAATACAGTTATTACTGTTTCGTTTATTTTCGCGAAATTGTTGCTAACTTTTTTCTTGTCTTCGCCGTGTGTTATATCGAGGCGCGTTTCCAACGGTGTTTTATTAGTGAAAGGTCTTATCAAACGAGAACAAAAGCGAAACCGTGGTGGTACGAGACCGAAAAACCTCGACGACCAACTATAAAAGCAAACCGATAATCCGCAACCGTATCACATTCGGCATCATCATCAACAACAACAACAACAAAGAACCAAACCAAGGGTCACAAAATGGCTTTCAAAGTGAGTAACCATACAACACATACGATTCGCTAACACGCCTCCTCTTCCAGCTCTTCATCGTCGTCGCCCTTTTGGCCGTCGCCAGCGATGCGGGCGAAGTGGCCGTTTCCTATAGCACGATCAGTAACCACGTGGCCCACGACTATGCCGCGCCGACGATCGCCAAAATCGCCGTGCCGGCGTACCATCATTCGTACGCGGCCGCACCGGCCTACCATTCGGCCTACGCCTTGCCCGCGCTGCATGCCGCACCGGTGGTGACGAAACTGGCGGTCGCGCCGGTCGTTCACAAAGTGGCCGTTGCCGCACCGGTCGTCCACAAGTACGCGGCACCGGTCGAGTACGATCATTACGCGCCGGCCAACTATCAGTTCGAGTACGCCGTCCACGATCCGCACACGCACGACGTCAAGGAGCAGAAGGAGGTGCGTCACGGCGACGCCGTCCATGGCGTTTACTCGCTGATCGAGCCCGACGGTTCCAAACGCGTCGTCGAATACACCGCCGACAAGCATAACGGTTTCAATGCGGTCGTGCACCGACAGCATAACGCTCATCCGATCACCGTTAAGGCCGCGCCGCTCGCCTATTATCACCATTAAATCGTTCGCACAATGACTTGAGTCAATACTATTATTATTATTTTTATTGTTGTACATGTGTCTGATTTTTTTATTGCGTATATTTATTCTTTAACAATAAAATTCGTGCATTAGAGCTTTTTGGGTTTTACCTGATCATAACCAATCTGTTTTGGCACAGCCAAGGAACTACTGCGTTGGATTAATCAGAATGTTTGTTCGCATATCCAATGGCAAACTAAAATCAGGACAAATCTAAATGAAAGTACTAGAATTTAGAATCATTTTAATGGTAAAGTTCTTGCTGAAAGCTTTAAAGTTTATCATAGGCCAAAGTCCACAGTTAATTATTCCCATGAACGTCTTTCATCAGTTCACTGGAAGCTTGAGAAGCCTTTTTGACTAGCTTGACATTTCTAAGAAATGGTTGAAATGAAGTGGAAATCACTATTATTTAGATATAGCAAATTTAGCATAAGTCATGGCTTAAAATAACGAAATCTTCTGACATTTTCGTCTGTGAAAATGTGTAATATTGGTTGAAAATTGTCTAAAATTTCAATCTTTCTATCTATAATCGAATGAGGATATTTGCCATTAAGTATAAAGTTTATTACAGGTTTTTACTAACTTTTGATCGTTCTTTGCAATGACCGAAAATTACGAATCGATATTGCTCGAATCTGCATGGAGAAGTCGTGGAAATTTCGCGCAACTCTAATAATAAACATTCGGATATAGTATTTAGATGCACGCTATTATCTGCGAAATATTTAAGGAAGGTGTGCACGTACGAATTTCTCTCTGTGTGTACATGTACTATATACATTCATGTGTCAGTGAATTAATTTAAAGTTTTGCGAGTTACAATGAGATATCGGCGCATTGTGCCGTATAACAATGAATTGTGACTTCGCCGTGGAGCGAGAAGGCGAGCGAGAGGGCGAGAGCGAGAGACGTACACGTTTTACGCCCAACAATACCGAAACTGGCAGCATGAAATTCAATTAATTTTCTACTCTGCATACATATCAAGTTTGAAGTTATTGTGTATTCCTTCTGCGCTCGCTTTTAACGAGATTTAGATTATATTACTGAATGTTTTATTAGGTACACACCGTCATCCATCCGGCAACGCTAAAACCGTCACAGTCAACTCCATCTCTTTGCCCGAAAAGGACCACCTCCTGCTGTCGGCGCCCATGTCATCTCCGCGCAAAATTCCAACCATTTTAATCTGGATTAGTTGTAACAAAACTGTCTAATAAAGAATATAATCAAAAAGTTCTTATTATTATTATTGCTTCTTGATTTGCATCTGGTCGTCGATGGAAAGATGACCAATTTTGCAAAATGAACTCAATCGATTCGAAACGTTATTCAGTGTCGCATTAATTTTAACATTGACACAAATCGATTTAATTAATTAATAATATCAAATTCGTGTAATTATTATATCATTACATAAATTCAGCAATAATTTACGCGCAATTTACATAAAGCCATTATGTAATTATTCGTATTAATGCGCATTAACAATGTTTGAAATTCATTTCGCTCTATTTACAGCTTTTTGAATAATGATCCTAATCCACTGGGCGAGCAAAACGAATAACTCGTAGGCGATTAGAAAGCGATACAGTTGGCACGTCTTACAATCTTACAAGCATCAATTCCCATTCTTTATGCTACCAACATTGCTCTTAAGAACAAATTTAAATAATGTAATAAGCGATTAAAGTAGAATTTATTAAATGGTAAAGAGTTTAAGTAAATTTTTGGAAAAGAAAGTGGAAGGAAGTCGTACTGGATTCCACCACAAACGTCAAATCAAATTCATCATTATTACAGCTGATTTGCATTGAATACGCAATCGGTTTTCTTCTATCAATTAAACCACCTCCTTATCATTGACGGAAAACAAATTCCCTCAAAAGCGTTAACTCTTATTTCTATCGGCGAAAGAAAGTGAGAGCGATTGTGCCGCAGACTGCGAGCAATTCTTATTAATAAAACTCGTTCACTTTCGTTCCAATACTAAACTGGTATTTCTGATTTATATTCCGCATTAGATGCCGGTACATATGCGACTCACTTTCATCCACTTGTTCCATCTTTTTCACTAACTCTCGCCTTCTAAAGCATACCGAATAGAGGGAATATGTTAACACACTGACCTCGAGGTAAAGTCCTGGCTAATCTTCGTTGAAGATTGTTCAATCACTCAACATTTAATCTTTAATCGGGTAGGAATCATTAAACTTCAAATTTTCTGCGCGGTTAATGTTTATTAAATAAATAAAAAATAATAATAATAATCAACAGTCAGGCTCTAATGGTGATGGTAACGAGAATGGACCGGTACGACGACGGCTTTCGGTGCACCTTTACCTTCGGTCGATGCGGCGGCAACATGGTACGGATGCGAATTGTGCTCTCTATGGACGACCGCATTGAAGCCGTTATGATGGTCTGCCGTATATTCGACGACACGCTTGGAACCATCGGCTTCGATCAGCGAGTACATTCCCTTGACGACATCACCGTGGCGCACCTCCTTTTGCTCTTTGATATCGTGCGTATGCGGATCGTGCACGGAGTATTCGAATTCGTAATTGGCCGGCGTATAATACGCCAATTCTTCGTGATGGTCATAGTGACCGGCAGCAGCTGGTGCAGCTACGGAGACGGTCTTTTGCACCTTTATCGGAGTTACAGTGAGTCTGGACACAACTGGCGAATGATGGCTATATACCGCGGGGCGGATTGGAGCATGAACCACTGGAGCATGATGGGCATAAACGGTCGGTACTTGTACTTGGACTGCCGGAGCATGATGACCATGAACCAACGAAGCTTGATGACTATGAACTGCCGGGGCTTGATGTGCATGAACTATCGGTGCTTGATGGACGTGAACGGCTGCAGCATGATGGCCATGAGTCGCTGGTTCATGATGAGTGTGTATCACCGAAGATTGGTGGCTATGAACTACTGGAGCTTGGTGGTGGGCCTCGACGTGGTGATGAGCTTGAACGACTGGTACGTGTTGAACTGCGGCGGTTTTTACGACGGTCACAGTTGCTGGTGCTTGATGGGTGCGATAAGCTTGTAGTCCTTGCGGTTGTTGCACATGTTCTTGCGAGTGCGTACCATGCAACACAGAACTGTACGAAACGGCGTGTCCGGCTGATCCCCCATGATGTTGGGCGTTGGCGAGTGCGAGGAAAGCAGCAAGAACGATGATCTGTAGAGAAAAGTAAACGCAAATTATTTGTTGCTACGCTGGTAAATTGAATTGTATTGTGATGATTGTTACCTTGATGTGTGCCATGTTTATGAATCGAGCGTATCAAGTTGAATGATAAATTTTGAGCTTGCAATTTTCGTTTATATAGCGTTTTGACGGAGAGGAAAAAGGGCGTTGTCCGTTTGATTTGGCAATTTCGCCATCCGTTGTTATAATTATTGTTATTATGTCACAGCGGACAACCTTGCTCTTGAGTTCACACAAAGAAAAAGGACGGAGACCGCAGAGTTTCGCAAATTGAATGATCCGAAAGTGAGCGTTGGAGCACTAATGTCTTTCTCCTAACCCCATCTAGCCGAAAATTTCCTTTTGCCATGTTATGTGTCGACCCACTTATTACGAATTTTTAAATACAAGCGACAACCGTACGCATCGATTAAAAAAAAGGGGAACGAATCGCGGAGAAACGATCATAGTGGAGTTTCCAAAAGTAGTATCTTAACCATTCTCCATCTAGATCAATTTCCGCGTTTCAACGAAACGATATCTCACAATCTGATCGATCTCGATTGTAGAAATGTAATTCATAAAGATAAGTAGTTTAATATCTTATTTATATCTCATTAAAAGAAATGGATTTAATTAGCGGTAAGTCATTTATGTTGCCAATCATTTTTTTTTCTGCTCAGGCTGCCTACATTTCTATTCTCATTTTTCGGAATCTAGACCGATTACTATTATTACAAAATCGTTTATTAAATGAGTTTATAAGTGTATAATTTATTATGTAATGTAAACACCCATGGAAAAAAAATATAATTAAACGACACCAATTTTTTTGCTCCCCATATATTAGCGAAATATCTATTATAACATTTTCACACATTCTAATGTGCTCACGAGTAATATTGATTTAAACGGAATATGGCTCTTTGTACTAGAAAATTTTCATTAATGAAAATTTTTATAATCAAATTTTCATCATCAAGCATCAGTTTGGCGGAGAAAGTTTTGTTAATTGAAAATGAATTGCAAATTTGCATTCAATGTCAAGGCAACTATTGGGAGAAAGTAATCTGGCAAAAACTAAGATTCTGACATTACATAATTACTCTTTAACTATATAAAGCACTTCGAGTGAGGCGACAATGCATCATAACGAAAGTATCCATTGATCAATTAACAATGCACCTTAAGGTAGGTAATACTAAAAAGTAACAGTTCAAGAAGTAAAAATGCGAAATTTATAATTTCTCAGATTCTTTTAGCAGCGTTCGTTGCTGTTTCTTGTGCGGCACCGGCACAAAAGGAGGCAACATCTTCCATAACCGTCACCCGCAATTTGCCGGCAAAGCGTCAAACCGTCGAAGAACTGGAGAAAAGTATAGTTTCGTCGACAACAGCAAAAGTGCCGCAATCACCTAGTCCATTCATCGTGAATGTGCACGAAACCGATTCGATTCAATCGACGACCACCTCGCCAAAAACCGTACCGCAGAAACTGGAATCGTATGGCCACGCTTCAGCCTACCACTCGTACGGATTTGTTCCAGGTTCGCATAAAGAATCGATACCCGTCCACGAAGTCCGTCCGACACCGGTTTCCATTCAAGTCACCCCATCGACACCAAACCATCAAGTGATTGTATCTTCGACTCCGACACCGTTTATCCGAAAACTTGACGCTGTCGCACCATCTGCAATTCCATCGATTACGGTGACTCCGATCGCTCATAACGCACTGGACGATGCAAAAAAATTCGCTTCTTCGAGCGGTCATTTTACACCGTACATCCACGTCCACGAAGCCGTACCGATAGCTCAACAGGTTTCACAAGAGATCTACCAGGTGACGCCAGAAATTCACCGTGTGGCACCACGAATCCATCGAGTCTATCAGGTTATCCCACAAACCCACGATATTGTCCAACAAACCCATGAGATTGTACCACAAGCCCATCAAGTTGTCTCAAGAATCCACCATGTAATTCCAGACAGCCACCAAGTACCTGCAGATGTCCATCAAGTAGCACCAGAAGTCTATCGACTTATTCCACAACCCCATCAATCGGTCGAAAAAATCTATCAAGTTGTCCCACGAATTCACCATGTAGCCTTAGAAAACCATGAACTTAGCTCGCAAATCCACGAATCAGCCCCACGCCAAGTCGCCCAACGAATCCATTACGTAACACCGCAAATCCAGCATCAACAAGTTGCCCCGGAAGTGCACCAAGTCATCGTTCCACCAACGGTACACCGATTGACCCACGAACCATCCGTTTCTTTGAAAGGTATTTCAGTTCCTACCGTTCAAGAATCATCTGGCATCGTTCATCAAACCGTCCAAACGTCGCCCGTTCACGCTGAAGACTTGGACGATGATCGCCGTTACTTTAAACCCGCGCATTACGAGTTCGAATACACCGTTTACGATCCGCACACGCACGATATTAAGCATCACAAAGAGTCCCGCGAAAACGACGTCGTAAAGGGCAGCTATTCGTTTATCGAACCCGACGGTGCGAAGCGCGTGGTCGAATATACGGCCGATCATCATAACGGTTTCAATGCGGTCGTCCGCAGAGAAGAATCCACGCATCCGGTGCCGCACGATGCGGGAAAGACAACTTCAACAGATGAGAAGCATTAATTTTAGAACTTTTCTCTGTGCGCATTTCGTTGTGCCTTTTTTTTGTTTAATTACATTTGTAAGTATTTTACGTTATTTTTGTTGTGATTAAAGTTTATTTTTTGCTAAAAAGAAGTGTTGTTTTTTTTATTGTTAAAGAGATTTATGTCAATAGGAAAGAAATCGAGCGAAAGAAAAAGCGGGGCGACCGTAACGTAAACAAACGCTAAAATGCCTTCTTACATCACAAAGGAGCCTCCACCACCAACAACAGGTGTGTGTTTTTTGATAAAATCCATGTTCACACGCACACACAGGTTGTTATCAATGATCATAGCATGAGAGGGAACTCTTTATCGCCGATCTCCATCTTCGCCAGTTTATTGATCCATCGAGTAAATGCTGCAACCTGTCACCTCGATAATCTCACTTTTACCAACAACAACAACAATGATATAACGATTTGAATGGAAAGAAAAACATTTTCGCAAAGGGAAATCGCTACAATAGAAGTGGACGGCGATGTAATAAGACCAACAAGAAATAAACAGTATTAGTTGTTGTGTAATAATAACATATTATTATGCTGAAATAAGACGAGATCGCAAAATAGAAAGTGTCTTTATTTAATCCCATTGTTGCGAGTACGAGATGTTGTATTATTAGATTTTCGCGACCACTTGCATGTCGCAGAAGAGGGATGTAAAATTAGAAGGAAAAATAAAGGGCGATTTGAGATCAAACCACCGAAAACCATGAAGAAAGAAAGGAATTAAGAGATGGAGGACTCCCACGAATTTCGAGTCCCCAATCCCTCACTCTTTCACTTATTCTTTAACGTTAAATCATTCTCTTTCTGCTGAATTAAAAATCGGATCGAACGATTACCAAGCACGAGCAATTCTTGTCAAAACCGGTCCGTTTATCTTCTAATTAATCGTAACAAGAATGGTAAGTGTTGAACGGTTTCCGGTAACAAAAGAGTTAAAAGAGAATGTCTTGTTCGTTGAATGGGAGTAAGTAATAGAATTTTATTCCTTTAGACTCTAGATAGTTAGTTTTTATTTCTACTTCTCCTAAGGAGGAAATCGAAGCGTACGTCTTGCATATTAATTAATTGGTCGACTTGCGTAATTTGGCACACGTTTGAAAATCGATTGAATATTATATGAAGTACGTTCACCGATTATCGTCTAAGAAGATTGTCAAGTTTTTCAAATTAATAATCATTGAGAGATTTTTTTACGGGTAAATAATTTTAAAAATGGCACGTGATAAAGTAAGAAATTGATGAAAAGAAGTGAAAATGATTGGTTCGTCTCACGTTTTCGGCAGTGCCAATTTTTTTCCTCCAATTTAATACGAATCGAATGCCAAATATAATATGAAAATTGCACGTACATATGTGTGGATACGAATGAATGATGATGGATTCTATCGAAAGAAAAGTGGAATAAATTTCCGTTCTCTTATAGATATGGATGGATATCTCACTTTCTTTCTCCTTTCGACAATATTAAATAGTATATTAGTCAGCGGGAATAAGTGCAAGGGTTGCTGCTGCTGATGCTGTTAGTCGGTCGGTACATCCGAACTCTCCAAAGGCTTATTATAACTTACATTCGTGTACGCGTATCGTTGTGTGCCTGCCGACGACATTGACTGGTCGCTTCATGGGGAAAAAATGAAATTATAAAAAGGAACACTGAAATACTGGAAAAAATTCATATGGAAAGAGTGCGAAAGAGATATGTCATATATATATAATACATATATTTGGCCGGACATTACGGACACTATTATTCTGGGCGAATGGCAAAAATAAAAAATAAATCTCTTCTGTGGCTGGTGGTGCGTTCTGTGGTCATTTTTATTTATTTTAATAAAAAACTTTTTCCTGCCACCGGCATCGTCGCCAGTATTTTATCTAACCGAAACCCTCTAACCGGTTATTGAAATTATCATCATCACGATCATCGTTATTATATACTTCTTCCTACTCCTATCTATTTTTTTTTTCATCATCATCATTTTAAATCCACAGAATCCGATTGAGATTTATGCTTTGTATTTTTTTCTTCCTCCCGATAAACCAATATTTTTTTATTATTTGCATCCCGCGATGGGTTTCATTGTTGTCCCAAGTCTCTGCGACCATTAATTTAGATGTTTTTATTATTTAAATAATTATTAAACCATTGATGCTTTTGTTCGGTCGCCAGTAAAAAAATGTGCGGTTTTAATTGTTGAATTCCCATCGTTCTCGGATAGATTTGCTTTTTTTTTGCAAAGTGTGATTCGAAACCAATCTCATCTGTATTTATGTGATTTTTTCCACGGTTATCAATATACATAGTGTTATTGAGGGACGACGCTTTTTTTTTAGTTTTATAATTGAACAATTTTTATTTGCAGCGACAAAATAAAATTGCAGACTTTTCCTAATTGTCACACAAACAATCAATCCAATTTTTATTTATTACCTTCGGATCTCTGTGCATTTTTTTTCTTTATGCGAACCCAATTTCTGGCACAGAAAGGCTTTAATTAAAACTACCGCTGCTAGTTCGATTCGATTCGATTATTGATTTTATTAGCTTATTATAGGCAACTTTCTTTCGGTCTCGCGACTGATTGTTGCATATTACAGTATGAGATTTCAAATAATTTTTATTAAATTTCTTGCAAAAATTCCCATCCCAATTCCCACATTAAAATAGTTATAATTCAAACAAATCTTATTCTGATTATAAAGCGTAATGCTCAAACAAATACTTTATCAATTCTTCGTTACGTCTTTGTTTAAAATTTGGTAAGAATGCTGGTTCTTTGTGGATGGAAACCCTAAATCCATGGATTTCGTCTGCCACATAATGAATCGTACGTTTGATGCCATCGGGGTCCACAACGGTGTAATGCCCTGTAACCCGATTACCATCGCGTACTTCTTCTTGGCTCTTGGTATCGCCGGTATAAGGATCGTTTATCGAATACTCGAAGGCATATTTTGGCCGATGTCCGAAGGATAAATTAGGTGTTGAAGAAATTGAATTTTTCCGAATAATTTTGTGATCGATATCTTTGTAAATATCGATAGCATCGACGAAAATCGTGCAGGATAACGCTATAAGTAGAAGCTGGTTTACAGTTAATTAATTAATTGAAGCTAAGAAAAATGATACATAAATCGATATCGTTAACATTTATCGAAGAGAAAAAGAAAAATATTTTTGCGAAACACGATGCAAGGATTTTTTTAATAGTTGCATCATCATAATGCTTTTTCCATCGATTTATAAGAATTCTCGTCGAAAACTGATCGGACGTTTCGACCAAAGACCTGTTTTTATGTTTTTAAAGGTAATTTATTTTATAAAAATGCCAAAAACCTTCAACATCGCTCAACAACAACACACTTAACTGATAAAGATTAATGCCAGCGACAAAAGAGGTGCCATTAAAATAAAGTTCAATTTATGTAACAAATTCTTTTTATTAATCTCGCTTTTAAAGCAACTGGAAGATATTTAACACTAAGAATTACAAATTGAAACAAATCTCTTGTACCAAGTTAAATGAATCATTTTTGATGCAAATTTACTTACTTTTAGCAGCATCTTCTTCACTTTGACACAACAGCCGATTAATTAATTGAAGAAGTTAATGACGAACCTTTATATACAATAGTAATTGACATATGGTAAATTTGAAATTTTGCAATAGTAATTTGCAGTAGAAAATAAGCTCCAACAAAGAAATTGAGGGGTTCAATTTTTAATATAATTCCTATACGTTCGAGCAGTTTGTTAATTAATTGCGAAACATTTAACAGAAAAAATCAAATTTTTTATGTTTGCTAATAAATTCGCTACACATTTTCAAAATTCCACTTCACAAAAAATATTTATTAGGCTTCTGATCAACCTTAATGTTTATTTTTTTCAACGTGCGCTTACGCAACGAACATTAATAAATAAATTTGGTGTTATTGAAACATCATCGAGGCAAAGAAATGATTTACATCGCAGAAAATGTTCTCGAACTGACGCAATTTAATCTAATATTAATTGCGTACACCGAGCTGCCGTTATTTAATAAGAATCTTATTCCATTAAATAACCCACAAGAAAACTTAAGATGTTATAGATTATTACTGTTAGCGATAGTAAAAGTTCGTTTTTCTCTCTCAATGCATTAAGTAACCCATCGGTGATATTTTGCAATAATCGGTATCCTCATTTAAATTGCTCGATTATTTACATAAACAAATTAATTATAAATATATTTATTTATACGCATATAATAAAAAAATCGAAATGAGAACATTAATACTAATTAATTAATTAATGAACTAATTTAATACTAAAGTGTTATTGAAAATACTGTTGCTGTTCGTACTGCTGCTGCGGATCCACATAATTCACGTACTGCGGCCGCTCTTCCAATTGCTGCTGCTGATTCCGTCGATAATTGACCGCACCGGAAGTGCGCGCCCTCGACAAACCTCTCGGTCGGCCGTTCGTTATCCGCGAATCGTACCGCGTCACCGTCGCGCGCGGTTCCTCTTCGTCGACAAACTCCTGTCGTTTACCACTTTCGCCGGCCTCCGTGCGAATGACGGCGTTGAATCCGCTCTTAGCGTCCGCCCTATACTCGACCGTACGCTTCGTACCGTCCGCATCGACCACCGAATAACTACCGACGACCGCATCGCCTTCGCGACTCTCCCGCTGCGACTTGGCGTCACCGGTTAACGGATCGCGCACGGCGTACTCGAATTGATACTTCGATCCATGCGATTCCTGTTGTGGGTCTTCCGCCTCTTCTTCGGGTTCCGGCTCTTCGTGAATCGGCCGCGGAGTTACTTGTTGCGGCTCGTAACGCGATTGAATTCGACGGATTATGTTGCGTAGCGGGCCGCCGTGCGTTACGAAACGCGCGGACGACGACGGTTGCTGCGGACGCGGTTGCGGTCGCACTTGATACGGTTGCAATTGAGGCGATTGCGGTCGCACTTGATACGGTTGCAATTGCGGTTGATGGGGCGACTCTATAGGGAATTGCTGTTGAGGCTCTTGAACGTCTTGCGCTTGAAGTGGTTGCGGTCGATATTCTGCTGCAAGTTGTTGTGGTGCAATTTGAATCGGTTCAAGTTCTTGTTGCTGTGGTTGAATGTGTTGCGGATGAACTTGTTGCAGCTGAAGTTGCTGTGGTTCGATGTGTTGCGGTTGCAATTGAACTTGAGCCTGCGGTTGCGATTGCGGATGGTATTGCGGTTGTAAAATTGGTCCTTGTTGTTGGATATTTTGTTGTCGCGCAGTGGAATAATGTACGGGGACCGTTCGAATCTCTTGCTGCTGGTCTTGATACTGCACGACGACCGGTTGTTGTTGCTGCTGCTGAGGTTGCGGTTCGGCGAACTGAACCAATCGTCGCGGTTGAATCGAGTACCGCGGTTGCTGTTGTTCTTGGGTGTATTGAGCGACGGATTGCGCTAAAGGTTGTTGAACCGGTACGGTTTCTTGCGCGGTTGGGAAACCCGGTTTGGTCGCTGTACTCGGCGGTTTGTTTGGAGGTTTTATCGGTCGCGTAGCGTACGCAAATAGTTCCGGCGACGTGCTGTAAATGCTACGCGGCGGTCCGCTATTGACGGTTTCTGGCTCGTCGTAGTCGTAGTCATATTGCGGCTGCTGTTGTTGCAGCGTTATCCTTTGGTGAGTGCAAAGTAAGAGCCCGAAGAGCAGAAAGTACTGAAACAAAGAATTATTCGGTTAAATGTAGGATTGGCGTTAAATTCTGAGCGGTCGCTTACTATGAGATTCATGTTGCTGTTAATGCCGGCCAACTGTGGATGCGATGCGATCGGGCAAAGGATTTATAGATTTCATCAAATCGACCATCACTTGAATAAAAAAAAATCATTTAGAAAAATCCTTTCTCCTACTCTCGATCAATTCAGAGGTACGAGGAAGATTCTTTCTCGTTAGATTGTTATTGAGGTCCTTCTCTTTTTTTCAAACACCTATTTCTTCATCATTTCTCGCTCTTTCTTTCGTTGTATTATGCGAGAAACTATAACATTCGATTGTGTAATCGTCTTACCTTATTAAACGTAAAGTTTTAAATTATTGCCGCTATAATATCGTTATGAAAGGTTGGCTAAATTAATAATTTGAGAAATATTTTGCACGTTATGTATATGGAATGATAATGACGACGATGAGGGCGATAAATCAATGAGAAATCCTCTAGATTTCGGACTGCATAATAACCTCTGCTCACATTGACATTTTTAAAGGACATAAATTTTAATAACGCTCGACCGATTCGTTTGATAAAAAGCATTAATCACGAAACGTTTACCAAATTTTATTAAAACCACAATTCACGCGCGGGGCGACGAACTAAAAGGTCATCATCGATGGACGGGAAGCAATTATTTCTAATTAGGAATGTAAACGTAAGAACGGCGATTTTACAAATTGTTTTTTTTTTATTATATTTAACATAAAAATGTAACAATTACAAAACAAGACGATTAATAATGATGATAATAATCCTCTGCTTCATCGAAATTTTCCAAATTATTATCTGGTCCATGGCCCTTTTGCGGCGTTACGGTGACCGGATGGGCCAACGGTTCCCTGCGAACGAACGCATTGAAACCGTGATGTGCATCGGCGGTGTAATCGACGATGCGTTTCGATCCATCGGCTTCGATCAGCGAATAACTGCCACGCACTTGGTGCCCTTCGCGCTCCTCGTTATGGGCCTTAATATCGCCGGTGTGTGGATCGTAGACGGAATACTGATATTGATAATTTACGGGTTTATTGGTGACCGAATCTTCCGGTCGATCGATCACAACCGTCGGTGTCGTTGTATGTTTTTCGACGGATTGAAAATGATGATTGACATCGATGGGCAAGTTGTTTTGGTCGTACTGATTGTTCTTGTCGATCCACGTCGATGTGCCTTGAATTCCAGCATTGACTAGAGCCAAGAGACAAGTGAAAGGGATCAACTGCAATTGGAAGAAAATTGTAATTAGTGGCGAATTCGTTATTTCACTTACTTTAAAGCCCATTGTTGTAATTGTCGTTCTTCGGCTTAATCCAATTAAAATCTGAATCGTCTTCGGGTCTGTTCCGGTTTATATAGGGTAAGAATGGAAGAACTTTCACCCAAAATTCCATACGGGTAATAAAAAATAATACAACGGTCCAATTAAGAGCTAATTATTTGCTCATCCATGTTCAATTTGCTTTTTTTTCAAATTTTAAAGCGCTTAATGTATTAATTATGCGGCTCACAGGAAATAGTTTGGAGAAATATTGATGCGATACCCAGACATTTCTTCTGCAGGCAAAAACTTTCATCTGTTCTGGTTTATTAATACAATTGCAAAAGCAAATTCCTAATTTGTGTCTACGCTTAAACAATATTACATTTAGTGACTTTTATTACGATATATGACGCTATAAATTAGAATTAAATTTGAATAGGATGTAAAGAAAATGTCTTCAAGCTGCCTCGACATTGGCCCGATTGTAGTCGTTTACAATCAAAACGATCATTAAGGAAATTGGCATCCTCGTGAATCAAGGTTTGCAAAAATTGTATAATCTGTTTTATTTTTAACGCGAATTTTTCCACGAGAATTATATATTTTTCATTTGGTTTGTAAATGTGGATTTTTGTATGTTTTTAAGATGGATAGTCCAGAAATGTAATTGAAGCTGTTGCAAATAATTTTGAAAAAAGCTCGAATTGCCATTTACGATCGAACAGTTCCTCCAGTTCGATTGAACGGTTTGAAAATATTCTTAGAAATGAGTCACTGCATTTTTCCATGTCGTTGTTACGAAATAAACTCTTACATTTTATTGGTATCGTATCTCGTTCTAAATACATACATTTGCTGCAATACCAAATCCAATTCCGCCCATTATTACCAGTTCTTTCTTTAAACTCTTATTGTTGCTATTAATAAATTACCAATAAACATATTTATTTAGTAGCCGGTAATGTAAACAATAAAGGTTAACGAGTTCGGCAAAAGGTCGCCGGTGTCTATTGCCACTCTCATTTGCACGATGAAATTTTCCAATTCCGTACGATATCGAATGCAACGAATTCCCCAAATCGGTCGTTATTGATGACGGATTAAAAAAACGAATAAATAAAATTAGCATACGTTAATGGCATAAATAATCGTTTATTAATTATTATTTTCACTTTCTGTATAAAAATCTCATTTTATATACAAAACGGCGAAACATTATAATAAAATAATAATACATAATAATCAATCGAATTTAACACTCATCAATGATGATAGTAAGACGGACCGTGAGCGTAATCGTAGGCGCCACCTTCGTAGGCGTAAGCCGGAGCCGCAGCGTACTTCGCTACGACCGGTGCGGCGTAAGAAACAGCCGGCGCGGCGTATTTAGCGATGACCGGTGCGGCCACGGCTTTGACAGCGACCGGATGCGCGGCCGGCTCCTTGTGCACGACGGCATTGAAACCGTTGTGCGCGTCGGCGGTGTATTCGACGGTGCGTTTGGAACCGTCGGCATCGACGAGCGAGTAGCTGCCGTGGACGGCATCGCCGTGACGCACCTCCTTCTGGCTCTTGGCATCGCCGGTGTGCGGATCGTGGACGGAGTATTCGAACTCGTAATTGGCCGGCGCGGACGGTTCGGCGACGACGGTCTTCGCGATCACCGGTGCGGCAGCGTATTTCGCTACGACCGGTGCGGCATAAGAAACAGCTGGGGCGGCATAGGAATGGTAGGCAGCTGGGGCGGCGTAAGAATGGACGGCGGCCGGGGCGGCGTAAGTTTGAACGGCCGGGGCAGCGTAGGAATGTACCGCTGGGGCGGCATAAGATTGGACTGCTGGGGCGGCGTACGAATGGTAAGCGGCCGGTGCGGCATATTTAGCGACGACGGGGGCGGCAGCATAAGCGGCCGGCGCGTGTGCGACGGAACTGTAAGAGACGGCACCGTGTCCAGCGGCTAAATGTCCGTCGTACAAGCCTCCGGCGCGGGCGACGGCCAAGAGGGCGGCGAAGGAAACGAGCTGCAAGAGATCGATAAAATAACGAAATTAAATTACGATTCGATTTTGGGCAATCGATTGATAATTGCGCAACGTCGTCGACTAATATCTAAGTTTTTATGTAACGTGTATCACTTAATAGCGTATAACTAGAATGTTTTATGGATGGATGCGAACTGATCCAATAGACTCACTTTGAATGCCATGTTGCTGTTAATCGTACACTTAATTGTTCGTGTGTGTGATTGAAATTCGTGCATCGTTCACTTTATATAGTCTGCCGGTCGATTTTAAGGAGTGGGCTATAATATACGTCCCTAACTTAAGATTAAAAGGAGAAGCGAAGAAAAAACGGAGACGAAGACGAGAGATATTGTAATTCTATTTTGTTCACTTTCACTTTGGACGGGGTGCACTTTCGTCACTCCACATTTTCAAGCGAATTCGCCTATCGTCGTACCTTGTGAATAATTTTAATCGCTTTTTTTCCGTGCCGCTGAGTAATCTGTTAATCTAATTAATTCATTGTTCGTATTGGTTCTTTTGGCAGTATTGCCATTCTCGAAACTGTGCACGGTCGTTTGAAATTAATGGAAATTGAACGTTTGGTACCTCAAAACCGAGGCGTACCCATAACCTTGCGCCACATACGATTTTTTTCCTACTTAATAATAACAAAAACATAGATCTTAATTAGCTGCTAGTTGCCAAATTCTGATATAATAAATGTGTTTTTATCGTTGGAATTTTGGCTTGTGCAATTTTATTGCCATTATCATTGGAAATGTAGTTATTAATGGTAGTTATGAATGTAGACGATTTTCGAAGTACGAATCGAATTTGAGTCGTACTGAAGATTCTTTTTGCTTTATAATAGACTCGCACATGAAATTAGCTGAAGTAATTAAAGTAAATGTAACACAAATTTGCGCATTTGCTAAATTATGGTCTATCCAGACTGTTTCGCGATTTCCAACACTTCCTCATATACCATTCGTTTCGACCGTGTCATTATTAAATTCGCAACAACTCTCCTACAATTAGCGATCTTTCTTGCTCTAAACGCCTAAATAATTATCTACGCAATTTAAATAAATTTCGCAATAGATATTCTCACCAACTTAAAATATAATGAAAAGATAAAATACAGTCGTAGCGTATTGGATTGAACGTAATTATATAATTGAGCTACTTCAGGAAAAAATGAAAAGAAACATTTCTTTTCCGTCGATTTATAACGTAACTCCGAGCTTCATATCTGCAGGATAACAACATAATAACGATTGGTTTAATTGAATTCATATTTTGGGTCTTAATATTCTTCTGGAATGAATTCGAATTAAACTAAATTGGTTTCGAATTACAAACGCGCGTTTAAAAAGTGAATAATTTTTTAGCGCTGTACTAAGATACACGCCCAACCGTTTTACACGTTATTATTTAACTTTCCCACTACATTTAGTACGAATCGCTCATTAATATTAATTTCTAGCATCATGTGCGATGGAGAGAAAAAACAACTCGTTACATATGGGCAATTGGAAGGCGCTCTAGGAAAAAAAACCTAATTGATCGCGTTTAAATGTTGCAATTTATTAATGCCCAAAGACTTGTTTCTGTACGTTTATTTGAAACGTTTATCGAATTATGGTTAACCATTGCTGAAAATGTTTGATTGACAAAATTAGAGTAACGTTGCGAAATTTGTAACAATTGTCGATTGCGTTAATGTAATTTAAAAGGCAAGGGCAAATTTAAATCAATGGACATGCGGTGCTTAAGCGATATGTGTCAAAGAGAGTTGATAAGTTCTTGTGCTTTATGGTATATTACGTGTCAATGACGATGTTATCGGATTCTAATTGGCAAAAGACGTTTTAATGTTCGTGGCAATAGTTATTATTTAATAATAATACTAACAAAATACAAGTCTTTCTTCGTGCTTTGCTTATCTCGCAATAAAGGACTCTCCATTCGAATAATTAAAATTTATTCAATTTTGCTTTTGTTCGTCGTATAAATAATCAATCGTCCTTTGCTTATTTCACAAATAAATACTATAATCGATAATCCTAGCGTAATACAATAAAATAATCAATAGGCGCAGTAATAATTACAATAATGAGTGATAGATAACCGTTTGACGAGGCAACAATTAAAGGCGAACGCGACGCGACCGTCGTCGATACCTTTTAGTGGTAAACGCCGTGGCCAAGACCGTGTCCGTAACCGAGACCGACTCCGACGTGTCCCAAACCGAGACCGGCATGACCGTAACCGACTCCGACGTGTGCGAGACCCAGACCGGCATGACCGTAACCGAGACCGGCGTGTCCGAGTCCGACGTGTCCGATGCCGGCGTGTCCAAGACCGAGACCAGCGTGTCCAACGGCTACGATCGGTGCGGCGGCCACGTGTCCGATGTGGGCCACGTCGACCGAATGGGCGACGGTGTGAACGGCCGGTGCGGCGACGACGGCCGGTGCGGCGACGACGGCCGGTGCGGCGACCGGATGGACGCCCGGTTGCTTCTCGACGACGGCGTTGAATCCGTTATGGGGATCTGCCGTGTAATGAACGACGCGTTTCGAACCGTCCGAATCCAAGAGCGAGTAGCTGCCTTCGACGTGATCGCCGCGACGCGACTCCTGTTGTCCCTTGACGTCGCCGGTGTGCGGGTCGCTCACCGAATAGGCGTAATCGTAATGGGCCGGTGCGCTATTCTCGACGGCGACACCTAAGCCCACGTGGCCTACGTGGCCGGCGCTGGCTACGGCCAGGAGGGCTGCGAAAGCGACGAACTGCAACGAGAAAGGAGGAAGTTAGAAAATGGCGAAAAAAGATCGCTCTAATGGACACTTAAAACTAAATGGTCACTTGTTAAGAGGACTCACTTTGAATGCCATGTTGATTGCTATTGAACTGAATCGGATTTGATTAGCCACGTCCCGATCGTTGGGGCTTTATATAGTCCTGGTCGTGTGCAATTAAAGGCCTACGATAATATTTGGTCCTTTCACCCGGTGTACGTGTTAGAGCGTGTAAGGTTATCAATAAAATCCAATCTTTTTTTTGTTGTCCTTTTTTTCCTGCAATTACCATTCGACCAGTAACAATAGAGAATAATTCAAGAACAAGACGAATGCGAAAAATGCGAGCAATTGTAATGCGACGAACAGAGAAAAGGCTATCGGCTCTAGACCGTGGATACATGTGGTGATATGCAAAAGCGACTTTGCAAGGTCGATTTCGTATAGATTCCGGAAAGTGTCTTGGTACAATTAATCGACCAACCAGGTACTAATATTCTGAGGCGATACAAAAAGTTACCAATTTTTTCCGTATACATATTGCGACAATTGGTAATTATTATGCAAAATTCACAATTAATACGTTTTAATCGTTTCATAAAAGTATTCATATTTCTTTCTTTTCTTTGCGTTATGTATAAACGTCTCGTTAAATTAATTAATTGAGCGTGTTTACGTTAATTTCATTGAAGATATGTAATAAAGAAAGTTTTTGCGGTTTATATAATGCTAAGGAATGCAAATTGTTTCGTCAGATTCATTTGCAATTAGAAGAGACGCAAATTGACGTTTTAAAACTGTTAGAAATTGACAATTGCACTGCTCGAGGGTGAACATTTAAATTGAAGATTGCAGGATTATTCCGCACATTATCCATAATTGCAATTAGTGAAGGATTACATAAACGAACATTTTAGCAACTTTTGTTTTTCAAAATTTCCTTTTACGTACTTTGAAATCTTATAAACTAATTTCGCTTAGACAAATTTAAATTTCTACATGAAGTAAATACTGAACATTTCTTGAAATCACCTTCTGTTTAATTAATTTTCGTTCATTTCGTTTTTGGTCTTAACAAATTAAATATTCGCATGGTTTAGCAGCCTTGCCGTTGGGCAGGTACGTTTATTAAGTTATTTTAAATAGACATACGTATATTTTTTTATTTTGCCACAGCAATGTCGTGTTAATAATCAGAGCAAACTCTCCTAATTGGAAGCAATTTTAATGCGAATTTTCGAAATAACAGTAACTTTTTTACCACTACAACAATTATTAACATATTATTATTGTTGCCAATTAATATAACGTTACAATTCTAATTGTCTTGCATTTAAATTTAAATTGCTTATTAATAATAATGATAATTGTTATTAATAAGACGTATTCAAGCGTACACAAGCACACGCATGCATTCTATTTGCATGATACAATGAGAAAAAAAAATATTGCAAACTTTCTACATAATTGACAGGTATTATTAATTGTCGCAATTACAAGGTGATGCGAGGACGATTTGCAGAGTTACTTCGTATAAATGAAACAAAATTTACGGCGAGTGTGACGACAAAAAGTGATTTCTACGATTTCCCAACGAATTGATAAAACCAAACCAACAACCTTAAATTCCTTCAGAAATTAGTTTTCTTCGCGTTACACCTACTGCATTGGTGTCCTTAACGCAATAATGCGTAATATCGAATTAAAACTCATTGTCATTGAAATGAGCCTTTTCTTGTTCCCAACAGTTCTTTCCTTTGCAGATTTCTTTTGATAAGTATTTCTATATTACATGATAACGCTAATAAGAGAGAAATGGTGCGCAGGGTATCATTAAGTTATTAAACCGTTCTCACCTTGATTCGGTTACGGTTAATTGTTCTCAGAAATTCCTAAAAACTTTACAATTTGACCCTAATCGATCAGAAAATCTGACAGCGTGTAAGGGATCCGCAGGGAAAAATAACGATACACATGCGATTATAATTTATAAAACGGGGCTTTATTCAATTAATCAACGAAGAGAGGGTGATTTAATTACAATAGGAAAAATAATACGTTAATAATCGACGAATACTGATGCGATTCTAATAATGATGACCGTCGTACGAGGCGTGAGTGTAGGCCGGTGCGGCGGCGGCGTAACTGACGATCGGTGCGGCGGCGACGGTTTTCACGGCGACCGGATGCACGCCCGGCTGCTTCTCGACGACCGCATTGAAACCGTTGTGAGCGTCGGCGGTGTAATGAACGACGCGCTTCGAACCGTCGGCGTCGATCAACGAATAGCTACCTTTCACCTGATCGCCGTGACGCGTCTCGTGTTGCGACTTGGAATCGCCGGTGTGCGGATCGTGGACGGCGTACTCGAACTGATAATTGGCCGGCGCGGACGGTTCGGCGACGACGGTTTTTGCGATCACCGGTGCGGCAACGTATTTCGCAACGACCGGCGCGGCATACGAATGGACTGATGGTACGGCGTAAGAATTAACAGCTGGTGCGGCGTAAGAATGAACGGCCGGGGCGGCGTAAGAATGAACGGCCGGTGCGGCATACGAATAGACCGATGGTGCGGCGTGATGGATGGCCGAGCCGGAAACGTCGCCGTAACCGTGTAACGCGTCGACGTGCGACACGCTGCTGCTGTACGATACGGCCGGTGCGGCGTGTTCGTAACTGAGCGGTGCGTAACCGGCGCTGGCGACGGCCAATAGAGCGGCGAGCGTTACGTACTGGAAAAGCGAAGAACGCAAAAATATATATGAAAATTGCGGATTCGCTAAAATAGAAGGAGAAAAGCGAAGGCAAAGGACGGGAAATGCTCGTTAACTCACTTTGAATGCCATCTCGTCGGTTTGCTTGGTATACAGATGAGAACTGATTTTTGAGCAGGAACAATATCTGCTTTTATACGAGTCTGGTCAAAGTTAAAGAAAAGGCGTGTCCTCCAAAAAAGCAAAATATGAAATAAACGTAGAAATTCATACACATTTCTCGTCTCGCTTCAACGCAAAATAAAAACGCACGATTTTGCAAATTACCTATAACGAGAATTTATAATTAATTATGAACGTTTATATGCATAATAGCATGCGATAATGGTTGTAATGTTGGAGTCGTTAACGAATTTGCTATAGAAGACCGACTAAACAATATAAAGAAATTGCGGATTGTGTGATGCAACGCGTTTTGAATTCGAACGCGTAACAACAATAACCGAAGTAATAAACTCTCGTTCGATTAAATGTTGGAGATAGCGAAATATCACAATTAATAAAATTATTATTGTAAAATTCTGATTAAGAAATTACATTATGGTGCCGGAATTTAGAGGTTACAACTATATGTTTAAAAGCGAAAAAAAAAATTTAATCCAAATATTATACGCATTTAACAGAAACATTTCATTCGAATTAATTATACGTCGAAAAAATCGGAATATATGTACATATTTGAAAGGGGTCCGTATTAAAACATCAATTAATTAACCGAAACTTTATTTTTATTTGCTATACGAAAAGCAAAAAGAAATAGGACAATCAAATTGCAAATATAAAATTCTCTCATTCTTTCACCAAGATAAGAACTGGTAAATCTGTTTATAAGACAACTACAGGAACAAGAAGTCCAAAAGTTACAACGATACACTTTAATCCAATTAACTTTGATTGTGTACAGAAAAAATATTTTTATGTAACAGCAACAATAAAAGTCGAATTGCCATACAATAATGAAAGAAAGAGCAAATGCCATTTAAACTTATACAAATTATCACTTATTATTAAAATTAAACCGTAAAAAGCGTTATGGAAACGCAAAATCAATGATTTCAATAAAATGTATTGAAAGTTTATCAACGAGGAACCATTCATTTAAGGAATTTATCATATTGCATAACAAAAATACCTTAATGTTAATTATCTTATCAATAAATTACAATTATATGCAAATCATTACACCCTCAGACCTTATTTGTAATTTTGATTATTTCCAACATTGATGCAATAAAATGTCAGTCATACGGCCTTAAAATCAGTTAATCTATTCTAAACTCAATAGGAAGTTGCATTCAATTATCTCAAACACAAATATAGACCTCAGGCTTCATAAACGAATAAGAAAGAACCGATTGCTTAAGAATTTATTAGTCAAATTCGACTCTTAAGTAGATTATGACCATATTCGCATGTTAGAGAAAATCGAGCGACTAAAAGTCGCACGTGTTATAAAAGATAGTGAGCGATCAAATAAATTTAGTTTTCCGACATTATTTATGGGCGATTTATAAATAAATTTAAATTGAGTAATTTTTTTTGTTTATCCACCCAAATTCGAAACTTCCTCGACGGTTAAAATTTATTTGATGATAGGGTATTTATTCGATCAATAAATGCAATTGCAATTTTTCTACGATATTTGTTTATTTTTTATGGAAACACTTAAATAACATAAATACAAAAAGATAAAAAGAAGTAAGAAGTCGAATAATAATCATAATAAACATACAAACGATACGTTTCCTTGGGCAAACGCAATAATAAACTAGAACAACAATCTCGTTATACGTACATGTGCATATAAAATAACGTAATGGCAGTCGATCACGCATTCAAATCAAAATCAGAACCGGAAAGAACATCCAATCGACATTCTACCATTTTTAATGCAAGTAACCGTGAGCGCCGTAAGCGTATGCCGGCGCGGCAACTTTAGCGACGAGCGGCGCGGCGACGGTCTTCACGGCGACCGGATGCGCGTTGTGCTCCCGGTGGACGACCGCATTGAAACCGTTGTGCGCGTCGGCGGTGTATTCGACGATACGCTTCGATCCGTCGGCTTCGATCAGCGAGTAACTGCCTTGCACCGCGTCGCCGTGACGCACCTCCTTCTGGCTCTTCTCGTCGCCGGTGTGCGGATCGTGGACGGAGTATTCGAACTCGTAATTGGCCGGCGCGGAATGCTCGGCGACGACGGTCTTCGCGATTACCGGAGCCGCAGCGTATTTCGCTACGACCGGTGCGGCATAAGAATGGACAGCTGGCGCGGCGTATTTAGTTACGATCGGAGCCGCATAAGACACAGCTGGGGCCGCATAAGAATGGACAGCTGGGGCGGCGTAAGAGTGTAAAGCGGGAGCGGCGTAAGAGTGTAAAGCGGGAGCGGCGTAGGAATGGATTGCGGCCGGGGCGGCGTAAGAATGAACGGTGTGGGCGGCGAAAGCGGGTGCGGCGTAGGAGACGGCGGGTGCGGCGAATTTCGTGAAGGTCGGTGCGGCGTAGGCGACCTTCGTTAGGGCCGGCGCGGCAGCGTAAGCGACGGCCGGCTGAGCGTGGGTGATCGAGCTGTAGGAGACGGCGGGCGCGGCGGCGACCTTTGCCACGGGCGCGGCGTAGTGGAGCGGCGCGGCCGCTAATCCAATCGGCACTCCGGCACGGGCGACGGCCAACAGAGCGGCGAGGACGACGTACTGATCGATGGAAATTGAAAAGAGAAATTTGATTAAGTTAATAAAGTTGCACTGTTCTTTTGATTGTAAGCGATAGTTCACTAATCTCGACTCACTTTGAATGCCATATCTCTCTTTCTGGATGGTCAACGGGTGAGTATGATTGTTGGTACGGCTTTCCGTTGGGCTTTTATACTTGGTGCGAGGTGTGGTAACCTGCCCCGAAAAGAGCGCAGTTTGGGGGCCTTTCACTGAAATAATAATAAAAACCCCATTCGACCGATTTTAAACAAGTTATCATTTATACTCTCTCGCACACACACACACACACACACGGGTATATAAATTATTATGTCACATAGGGCCGCGACAAATCGCAAGACACGCACTTTTCATCTCCTCGTTCTCTCTCCTCCCCCCGATTGCGACGAATAAGAGACAACGACAATAGCAAATTGCGATAAATTAACTGCAGAAATAAATTGGCCAGAAAGCGAATTGTGATATACTTATTTTTTGTTGTTGTTGTTGCTAGCGGATTTATTATTAAAGAGCAAGAGTGTACGACAATTCTTTGCCATTTTTTTCATCGTACTCTTTCTTTGCCTCGATAGAGAAATTGCATAAAAGTGCAATATATATATCGATATGTACCGATAATAAAAGCGATTGCGAAATTGTAACCTAAATTTTACGTCGCAGTTATTGCAAGTGAATTTTAACATGACTGAAATTGCAATTAATAATAACCAAACCCTACGCTAAAATTAAAATATAAGTATGAACTATCACTACTGGTCCTTAATTAAAATCAAAGAACCAGGGGAAATGCCTAGAATTTTCTGTCATTCTAATTGGCGAAGAGATTCTTTGCGTCAACACCACTTTTGCAACAAATTTTAATTTGATGACGTTCCAAGCAATAATTATTGCAATTTCTTTAAAAATAACGAGTTCCTCGAAGGTATTAACGTAAATCAGAGAAAGTCCCATAAGATGACTCACTAGCCATACATGAATCGCACCAAATAAGACGTTACATAAGACATTGTAATTTTGATAACGATTAGAAATTTGGATGGGTGATTGACTGATTCAAGACAAACTTTTAACAAATTTAATCAAGAATTATAGTTAATTATATAACGCAATTTTGTATTGTTGTGAGAAAAAAAGAATGATAGTTGCACGCAATTTAATTTCAAATTCTTCGACTTTAATCATAGATTTGCTGATATCAAAAGCAAAATCTCTGCGTGTGTGTGTTTGGTACGGCAATAAAATAAAAATCGCGTAACATTAAGCTAATAATAATTGTGCCAATAGGATCTCTCTCTTACCTGGCCAAAGTTAGCGTTTATTAAGGTGTGTTTAACAATCATAGTAATAATAATTGTAATTGAATGGTAAATTCGAAATAATATTAATAATAATGGTTTCGAGTTTCTTTCTGAGTCGTTTAATAAATCTTTTAGAAAAATTATTTATGTCCAAGCAAAACGCGAGCGTTATCATTTCGCAATAATTGATAATAGTAATCCATAATTACATGTTAATAGACACGATTAATTGTAAGCCCGATTAAATACATCTCATTATTTCAAATCGTCCAGTAAGCGTTTGTCAGCGGGCTTGCAAAATCTAGTTTCTCGCATATTTTTGCCTAATAGTTCGTTTGGTTTCAAATTGTAAATTAACATTAATCGACTAATATATTTCATTAATTAATCGAGGAATTAAATGAAAGTAAACTTATTTTTAAAGAAATAATTTCTTTTTATGCACTTCCTCCATCATAGATTAGCAGGAATGGAATTACATGTTCGCACTAGGAATGTTGCTAAAATAAAATTATATTACATAATTGTGATTATCTCTTAATATTAGCCTAAAAGTTGCGGTAATTAACGATTTCCAGAGAAATAATTGAATCCAATAACACCTTAACATACATATTATTCGGTTCACTTTTATTTCTAATTAATGCAATATGATTTCAAATTCATACAGTTGCATATAAAAATGCAATTTGTCACTTGTATTTTCTATACGCTTATTTCCAATTGCATATCATTTTTTCTCTTTCGTATCTCGCTACTTGCATTAGAAATCTTAGTCATGGACACTTTCATAATCAGGTCAACGTTTAATTGATTTAAAATTTACATAATCATTGCAATCGACATTTTCGTTGATAATGAACTTAATTTGATTGAATGGACACCGAATTAAAGACAATTTTTTATAGGCGAAAAGATCGGCAACGTATACCTTAAAAAGTCCACTTTTACGGACTTGTTATACATATGCGGTCCGTATAATGTTAAATCGTTACGCTGCCAGTTCGTTCGACTTGAAAAGAATTTATGTGCAAAGTTCGATTATACAATACGAAAATTTATTTTACCCACCGGTTTATTTTAGCAACAAAATCGTAACATGTATTCCATGCGTTATATAATCGAATGTAAGAGTAGCAAGCAATAACAGGATTTCATGTATTTTGTAATTAAACGAAAAGAAAACTGAATTACACGATAATTATTATTATAAACGTTACTCTAAATTAACGAATCAGCTAATAATGCGCATTTACGCAGTGAATATCCAATTAGATTATTTGCGAGTTGTAAACGGTTAAGAGAAAAATTCAAGTCGTTCGCAGCAGCAATAATAATTTATTTTTACATTATATTAGCATTATAATTCTTTGATTTTCCAATGTTCCTTCAATCCTAAAACGTGCGTTATTAGCATTGCATAACGGCTATAAGTTTCTATATTGTGCAGCAACTTGCATTTATTATCCGCACATACGTGCATTGGGCGGTGGCTCTTTCTTTCCTCCACATATTATCTCACCTTAATTGTCGTTATGCATTCGCGCAAGATACAATTTCATCAAATTGAAAAAAGTGCACGACTGTTTGCTTATAAGTGCACAAAAGAAACTTGTATTACCATAATAATAATGACGAAGTAAAAATTAATATTTGTATGAGGCGAAAAGTTGATAATCGTTATTAAAGTAGGTTAACAATTAAAGACGCGTAAAAAATTAATTGCACTCATTATATCGATTGCTCTAAATACAATATAATCGAAATGAGTATCCGATTATGAGCGATTCTGGATTAGTATTTATAATCATTATTATTTCACGTGAAACAAATCTTTTTAGGCTTAAACAATTAATTAACCGTGACGGTCACATTAATTTTATTTGCAACCAACAAAATTGTGGACAATATAAATTAAACCCACTTAACGTTTATCTTTATGGTAATTATAATATTAATAAAGAGCAACAGTTAATATCGCTCCTTTCATAACACCTTAATGGTTGACAAAGATTAATTAGCATCACCTTTTTGAAAAAGGAACTGGAAGAATTACGATCGAAGAATAAGAACAAGAACTGCAAAATTTGCCTAATTCAATTTCATTGAACATTACTCCATCCATTAAGAATTTTAATTCAACTTCTGGGTTATGTTAACGCTTATCAATTCCAATCGATTACGGTGACGAATAACGGATTTAATCCTCTATCAATTATCAAACATCCTATAATAAATAATTTGCTGCAGTATCATCGGCTTTTTTTTAATTTAAACGAAAATATTTGTAATAAATTTGAAAACTTGATACGTCGAAGGCCAATTGGTACGTTTTTACTCGCTCGAAATTTATGTTAGAGTTGACATTTCAAGATGAGACATTAGGATCTGGGGGTAAACTCTTTCCTGAATTGAGTTTTATTTTCGCTACAATTAATTAACGGAATTTAAATCGCCTTTTTTAATGCGTGGGCTAAAGTTGCACAACACTTTTGCCAATTATTTAAAAATTAGAACAAACCAGTAAAAAATGACGAAAACGCATTTTATTTTATTCCTACGGATTTTTATATAAAAGCTAATTAGTTTTAATAAGACCTTTTGATAACAAAAAAAAATAAACGCATTTTTCCGACGAAATCGAAAGCGAATCGACTTTTTTCAAACGTAGCAAAAAACTGGTTCACTGTTTAATTTTACCAGAAGAATTTGCAGATTAAAAATGTTAATGATGATTGATTCGTATCAAAACAAACGAAAATCCGTACACACTTTCTCTATTAGCCCCAATTATTGCCAATCTCTCTCTCGCGCTCATCACAAGTAATCCTTTAGTTGATGATTATGCAATTAATTGATTTATACGTTAATTAGCGGCATTTGTATCAATGTGTTCGTTGAAATTCTTGAATTTAAATAAATTCCTCTGTATTTTTTATTGCCAACATGACGTTTATTAATCGAACGTCTTTAAATCCAGAAATTTATAACAATTTATATTGCGAATTGAAAACGAATTAGTTTAACATTTCGTTTACTTGAATGTCGATAATATTGGTCAGTTTGTTATGTGTTAATAATAATAATACTCCACTGATAATGACCGTCAACTCAAGGAGTCAACCACGCGTGAAAAGTAGGAGCAATTTTCAATCGGCTTTTGGAAGGAATTAATCAACTCTTTTTATTCTATAAATAAGTGTTCATAGTTGAGTGATTCTGGTTATTACCCACGTTTTAGAGGAAAATCATTATTTGATAACTTAATTTTCTCCCTCATTCAATTTTTGACACACATTATTTGCTAATCGATACTACATCATGATATAACAATAAACTTTATTTATTATTTTATCGGCCGCATTGTTGTTGTTGGTGTTGTTTCAACTTTCGAAAGACCACGATGATTTATAATGATCGCCGTTTAAAGCTGAATGAACGGCATAATTCTTTGCCAATTTGGGTCACCAACTCTTTTTTTGTATTCTTTTTCCTTCGGTACAATGTTACATTGGATCCGGATTTAAATGTGTATAAGAATTACATCATCGGTAACCGTAAACGAAAAACAAGACGTCTTCGAGCGTCCTTGAATTGTTCTGTGGATACACCAACAAGTTTCATTTTGCGAAGAAGTTGCAAAAAATTGACGAAAGTGGTGTCATTGAAAGCCAATTTTCCCATTCAAAACCGCTATTATCGATTGCATAAATTACTTTCTAATGATTTATTGGAGTTTTTGATCCACTAAACCAATTTTCAAATCCTGGACTCTTAATTAGATGCAAACTGTTGTTTTTTTAACCGCAAACTTGGCGCTTTTTATTGCAATTAATCATCATCATCAGATTATTGACTATTATTGGAATCCCTACCATTTTTCGGCTTCATTTTTTAAATCATAGAAACTGGTCAGCTGTAAAACCCGTCTATTGTTTGAATGGAAACTTGTATTGAAAAGTTTATAATAATAAATAATTCGCAAACGTACAAGGTAATATGGTTTATATTGCATTGCATTCCATTCGAAAAGACAAAAAAAGGCTGGAGAGAAATAAACGGATTATGGCGAATTAAAGATAAAATTGCGCAATTTCCTGTAGAACGGATATCATTATTATTACTCCACGTTCATTGTTCGGCTCAATTTTCTCCGGCTTCGAATAGCAATTATGCTCCATCTATCTGAAATTGTACACCGGTCTTTATTTATAATTAATCAAATAGTGAAAAATGAAAAAAACGTGGTATTATCTTTATTAATAAACGGTTTCCTTAATGAAACGATTATTATGGTGGAAAGGTCGTAATTAAAGGCGAGGAAAAAAGTTGTGTGTATTTTTTAATGGAAATAATTACATACTCCACTGTCTCGATAGTTTTTCCGCCGAATTAGATATCGAAACGTTATAAATATATCTGTTTAATTGATTGTCATGATAGCATAGCGCAAATTGGAAGGACGATTAATGCGTTAAAAATATTATAAGTTGGTAGTACTAGTAGAAAGGCAAGATGTTGGACTTTTATTTTCCCAAAGATATCCTTGCAAAGGTCGTTAATATTACCCGATGAATGATATTCCATTAATCGTCGGCGTTATTCGCTTCCAGACCATTGTTCTTTAGGAAATAGCGCAAAAGCAACCGGATTACACCATTCGAAAAGTGCAAAAAATCAGCCTCTCTCCTTTTTGCACGATATTTCTGCAAAGCGTAATTAATAACGTTTAATTGGTAGCCAGGATTTGTTTTTTTGGTAATAGTTAACGTCCTTCTCGAATCACACGTTTAAAGGAAGCCCATTACATCTCGTGTCCATCATAAATTACCCACACATGCTTAAAATGTATCATTTCGAATCGCTTTGATTGTCAGTCACGATTTCGACCGTAAAAATTAAATTAAAAACCAAATCAATTGATGTGGGAGCGACAGTGAATATAGATCGATGCAATTTTTCTTATTAGAAAAGATAAACCATTAATTAAAAACGCTTTAATGGTCATTAATACTCTTAAAAATGTTGTAATGTCTACGATTTTAAGTTTGTTATAGTAGCTAAGTGAATTATGTGATAACCTTGATTGTTAATTATTAATAAATAAATTTCACTGAATTACCAGTAATTTTGCGTTCGGAATAAATTATTTGTACCACAGTGAAAATGTGGCCAATTATAATTATTAATTTCATTTAGATCCTGATTTCAAATATCGGCCAATTATTTCCGATTTTTAATAGCGATTGTCTCCACTCAAAGTATCATTAAAAATATACGATAATTACTTAATTATTTGAACTGAATTATTATCCAATGGCCTTTAGTATCCAAACATGTTTATAGGCCATTGTTTTCTTTGAAATAATTTTTATTAAATAGCAATTATCGGTAATGTCTGTTATTGAAATTAACATTAAATTGATTACAAGTTAATAACAATAATAAAAATCACTATGACATAACTCGAAGTCCAAAAGGTATAAAATTGGAAAGTGTACCTTTTAATAAAAGTTGCAAAACAATCGGCCTTGAATTGGGTTCTCTCATTGTACTTGGATGGAATTATAACATCGTTTATTTCCCATTATTAAAGGTATCGAATTTATTCTTAAACTTTGGTGTGGTAGATTGTTCGAGATAAACCCAAAGATATAAGAACGCGAAAGAGTTTGTATGAGAGAGACCGAAAACGTAGGATTCAATTTAATAGCGACAAGCACGTATATGTGTTATTGTACCCATAAGGATGGATAATATTCGCGGCCAAGTGAAAGGACCGCACCTACATTTCGTTTACGCGATCGCCGAAGAAGTAAAACGGTTTCGATTTCGTTCGTTCGCGGTTTATGGAATTATTACTTCCTCTGTTTTTTTTTTTTTGGGGAGCATTAAAGGGAATTTTGATTAAGAAAATAACTAATAAAAGTATCGATTCATGATTTATTACAACTTATTAAATCGTAGGATGACACAACTACATCGGTTAAGATGAATCCCTTTTCTTTAAAGGAGCAAGCTATAATTTATATGCTGAGTTTCTTTATTGATTGCATTGTAATTTATTATAAATAGATTTTGTATGCAAATTTAGACAATTTCTATGCCGTCAATGTGCAATCTCTTTTTCGTTCTTGCGACCGTACTTGATAATTTAATTAAAAAAATAAGTGAATCCATTTTGGAGAGATTATTTAATCAATTTGCATCGGCAATTTCATGCTAATTTCACCCAATATGCTAATCGATTAATCTTCTAATTTAATTAAACGGATGTCATAAAGCACATTTATTGTGATTTAGGGAGTGTGCGAATTATCATGATGAAATAGTTGCGAATAAACGTTACAAATATCGACGTGCAGGAATGTTGATGATTATTCCTCGTGGAAAAATGAAAGGGGATCGAAACCATCGTCGAAATTCCCGAAGTCTTTCTCTGTCTCTCACTTGCTCACCATGAAAATGCTGAAAACCAACCAGATACCGTTCAGAAGCTGGAAACTGTTACATTGCGCAAAATGTAACTGTTACAAAACGTCGCGACGACGACGACGTCGATTGGCGCCTCGCGTTCAGTGATAACGCCCAATCAAATTTGTATCTTTATTATTATCATCATCATCATCAAATGAATCCTCACTACCTTCAACCATTTGGACCTATATGGAGTTTATTAATGTTAAATAGAATGAGAATGAAACCAATAAACCACATTCAAAAAACTTTTATTTGTTATATAAATGGCATAGTAATAAATCCTAAATCTGTTTACGCTCTCTAGTATTTTATTATAATTTTTATTGTCTATAAGCGGTAATGAGGTGTAAAATATACATTATAAATAAAACGTGCAGAAATAGGAGTACAAAAGAAGGATTTTTTCCAATTCTAATTTTTCGAAAGGTTTACCAAGAATTACCGAGGCAATCGTTTGTTAGTTCACACATTTCACAAATTATTTCTCGCTCACCACTGCTCAAATTACGTGCTATTTTTTTGCTATAAGAAATTCCATTTAAATGGCACCAAATCCAATTGGAACAAGTTTAAAATTGCAGCAATTCGACGCTATCGCAAATTCCTGTACATAAAATCTATTAGAAAAACCATGTATTTTAATTTAATTAACATAAACATATGGCAGGTTTTGGATAAGTCTTTGTTTTAAAATATTTCAATAACAATTGTGCAATTAATTGTAATTAATTAATTTCTATTCTATTACATTTTTTTTGTATTTTGCAATTAATTGCATCCATTATAATGCAAATCGATCGATTAGGAAAATGTTAAAATTACAATAACGATCAAAAAATGAAAATGAAATTTCGAATAGACGAGGACATTAACATAAGCGTTTGTCTTTATTGTTATTGCGAGACGATGGTGTCTTATTGGCATTTTCCACGTTAAAATCAACAAATAATTAAAGAAATCGTTAAATTTGAATTATTAATATCAAGTGGAATCGTATAAATTTGGGAATTTAATAACGACCTTTACGAGCTATGAAAATATTCTTTCATTTTAACGAGTCCCTTTTGCACATCCGCCTTCTTCATCCTCACTTTCATTAACAATTCCAAACCAAAAAGAGAAAAGCGAATTCAAACGAGAATTCACATAATGGTCCATAAAAACTTTATATCTATTCTTGAGAATAAAGGAGGCATCTTATAGCTCTTAAAATTCTTTTAACAGACCCCCAACAAATCATATTTAACGACCTCGTTGTGCCATCTATAGTGTGATGGACAATACCAAAATAAGGGTAGTTGTTTATCAAAATGCACCCTTACTTTTCGGACTAAAGCGGCAATTTTCTTGAGATTTTCCTCCCGATGTTCATGCACCATCTACTAACCAACGTGTAAATCTTCAAGCTGCTAATGTTGATAGAAACCTGCAGGTAAAAAGAATTCTTTAATACGAAATATCTCCTTAAAGAGAAAATTTGGAGTTTCGTTTTTGGTATTTTCATGGATAGATATCGAGGCGTTCTTAGTATGGCAATTTGTGCAAATTCGCCTGTAGCACCTTGCCAAAAGCAATGTAACTAAGCTACATCTTTTGGGGAATAAAGAGGGGAAAGAAATGCGACTCTTTCGGTGTCTTTGGGATCAAATGATAATTTAACGTCGTCGTTCATAAACGTTTTTGTTTTCGCTCCCTTTCACTCGATGTTAAAAAAAGCCCATTAAAAATGTGTGCTTTTACATATTCGTTTCTTACCTTTTATGTTGCAGTAATCTCATGAAATAGTAATTAAAACAACATTTGTATGCCTTTTTCGCCTTTTTATTTTGCTATTTTGCTCTCTTTCATTCTTGATAAATATTCATACATGAAACAAATTTATTATTATCAAAAAGCTCGATGGCGATAGCGCGTCTCTAATGCCTTCACTGCACATTATTATTTCTGGGATTATAATCGTAGAAATCACATCAACTACTAGTTTAATTTTAAGTGTGTCATTATTTCGAGAGATTTAAAGGATTTGTTCGTTTGCCGCAGTAAAAGTCTAAAGGGTTATTGTAACTGCTATTGGGCCAATTGATCGGCTTCGCAATGAAAGAGAGTGAATCGATTGTTTCCTCGAGTAAATCAACAAGTTGAAGTTGGGAAAGGTTAAAGTAAGTTATAAGGAGGGAAATGTTACATTTATTATGGCATTCTGATAAGGATTTTCTTTTCTGATTTTTTCATTGCTAATAATATTACGAGGACATTAAAACGATACTAAATAATACATCGGCATCCTCACATATTTCTCGTATCTTTTACCCTGTTCTTTTACTTTCTTGCCAGATAGTGTCTACACGAAATCGAAAAACTTTTCTCTTATCAACAATCATCATCAACTTATTTGTATATTTAAATTGATTCTATACTGAAATTGGAAATATACGTTACGTTATTGTAAAAAGGTAGAATCTGTATTCTTTTTTGTTTAGCGAACGTGAAAAGTTGCAATTGTACGCTTTAAAGCAGAAAAATCATCAATTACCATCAACAAGAACTATTGTGACAGACAACACGATACCAATCTTTGCCCATTTACATTTAGTATTATGACTTAAATTGACCTTCATTAATTTTGCAGTCATACAATTAATTAAAACCAAAAAAAATTTTATAAAAACTATTTAGAAAAAATAATTTAATAAATAAAATCCCTTTGATTATTAAACAGTAATTTCGATGCTTCAATGGTCACTTATTTAATTGTCCTTAACAAATTTAATATAAACAATTAATTTTGTTCGTAATGGAGTCGTACATATAATTTTTCGTATGTAAACTTTGCCAAGTTTAATGTTTGTTTGTTGGTTGATGGCGATAATGATGGCAATGAGGAAAAGGGTAGGAATTAATGCATAAATGCTTTCGCTAAAATGGCCAAAGTTTTTTTAAAAACTATTATAGTTTGATGGCGGAAATGTATGAAGGCATCCATAAAAGTGTCTCAATCATATCCCGTTGATTATGAGATATTTACTCATTGAAATTATACAATTTTAATCAGATCAATGAGCATTCGCATTTTATACAGGTCAATGGATCTAAGAGATATTTCTCTTTCTAAACAAATGTCATTTGGAGCAGTTTTTCCCGATTGTCATCACCATCAACTTGTTTATACAACTCTCATAAAAAATTACTTAAAAATAATGTAAGCTAACAATGTATTAAAGACATTAAACTTTAAGCTTTTCGCTGGCTCTTTCAATTCTATTCTCTTAATAGTTATATGACTGAATAGATGGATAAAATGGAAGAAAAATTAAGATTCTGATGAAGATTTGCTAATTATTTTTATACGCCTCCTCATTTTCTACAGAGTGTAATAATAATAATGAGGAAATTTACTATATAGTTTCTGAATAGTACTTTAGGGCGCTTAGGATAATAATAATAATAATAATTCCTGCGACTCGGAAGTGTACACACATTATTAAACTATCGGCGTCCCCCTCGTATTCCGACGGAGGGTGGCGGCTCGATAATGAATAAGTTATTACGTTTAAGATGATGCATAGTTTTATACGAATTTTTTTAATACGACTTTAATAATAATGTTTCCTTCTAAAATGAAACAATATCTTTCATAGATCTTTCTAATTTTTAAATTTTTTAGTCATGAAGACGAGAAGGTCTTCCGTGACAGATTCCCTCGAGTTATCAAAATTTTATTATGACACGACGCGGCGTCTTCTTCATTAATAATTGCCACTCGTATTTGTTAAAAGCGTCCTGTTTCTTTTAATTTTCTTTCCAAAAATCAAATATAAATCGATCCATGAAAAGTTACGTTTTTGTAATCGAGTAAACTCATTATCTTCAGATAGTTGAAAAAGAAAGTATCGATCTTCTCACATTTTAATTATTCAATGGGATTTACCGTCAAAGGAAACAGAAAGAAGAAATTGCTTTCAATTTAAAGCTACATACCTAAAATATCTTTAATATTGTTGATACCATGTTAAAGTCTTTTAATTTATTAAAAGACCATCTCAGGAAAAAGTTTGTTTTGAAAGTTAACGATTTTCCATTTGTCACATTGCGATCGTGATGATGATGATTCATTTAAAGTTATGACAACAGTTTTATTTAGATAAATGATTTTTTGTAATGGTGCAGAGCAAATAAACAAACAAATGATAAGAAGTTTCGGTTTGTTGGGTAATTTAGCAATTTTATTTTGTGAGGATGCAAACTTAATTGCAAAGATAAATATCTCTCGAACAAGAAATGGGTACTAGTGAGTTGTGAATTAATTTAATTTTTACAATCTTTTTTGCTTCCGTTATGAATCAATCTCGTTCGAAACATTAAACGAGTTTACAATCGACTTCAGCTTCTTTAGCAACAAAAGGTTGTAAAGTGAAACAAATTTCGCAAGATTGAAGAACATCCAATTAACTCGTTTACTTAGTGAAAATCAATTCTATTCCAAACAGAAAATTACAAAAAATTCAACTTACCGTATAAGCGATCCACTTATGGGTTAGGTACTCTTTGCAAAAATTAATATCAATTCACTTTTTGATTTCTTGCGAAAAGGGTCGAATTTTACAGGCGAGGGCGAGCGAAATCGTGAAAGAGAAAGAGCGAGAGGTAAAAACTATTGAAGTTTTACACTCTTGCCATCCAAATGAAATTAAAGGTTCGGGGGCAAAGAGATTCGGTCTCTTTCTCGTATGCGTCTTCAACTAGATCCGGCACTCGAATCAATCTGCTCCTATTTCAAATATGTACGGGACCGTCACAGTATTATTTACAAAATAGCCCTTTTGCGTATGCGAAATAATAAATTCTCGAATTACCTCCTACTTCTCGTGATCATCATCTAACATCAAAGTTTCAATTTTATTCGTTAAATTTATATGCATATGTAAGGCATTGAATTATTTTACGAAACATATATGCGCTGCATGAGAATGAAAGATTATTATGGTTATAATAGAATACGAAATTGCTTAATTTAAACGAGAGTTTTAGATTCCAATCTTTGTTCAAAAAGAAAGAAAAGAAGAATTACCATTATTCAGCCCCAATCTAAAATATCCTGTACAAGATTACTTTGCTAATTAATTTAAATCGTTATCATTTAAAATATGCTAATCACTTTGAAAGATGTTACATTAATTTTTGCCAATTTTGCACTAAATACTTCTTCGCGATGGCCCTAATTTAGATTCTTCTCGTTTGTACGATATCTAGTTTTTTAAGAATAGCATTAGCCGCATAATTAAAACTATCATCAGTAAGAGCCAATTTAATTTTTCTGTTACCCCGATATATTTCTAGAAAAAAGTCGATAGGTTTTTACGCTAATATATGCCAAACCTTTATACAATTCGGGGATGGATATTAATGGAAGTATCGGGAATATTAATCTTGTTCCTTTTTTTGTATTTTATTTTTTTCGAGTTGCTTTTTTGTCTCTCTACAGAAGTTGACAATTACAGAAAGAAACCAACGGAGTTGGAAATTTCATAACGGCACCGATGCGTACGTACATAAACTAAACTGCGCCTGGTCGTTGTTTGGTACGTACCGTACCGTTTGGATTCCTATATAAAATCTACCGCCAACTGAAAACAACTCGTATTATACTCTTGGTGTTTCGTGTCAGTTCAACAACTGTCTGCACCTTGGATCAACCCAAAAGGACCGGCAAGTAGACGAGACACTAACATCTTGATTAACTTCTTCGTCTTCGTCTTAAGAAGAGGGATTAGTTGTTACAACGTACACATACGGAACAGGTATTGTTTATTATAACACTCACTAATTTTCCGTCCTCAAGTTATTCGCAAAGAACATTATTTTTTACTTTGACTCACAGACCAATTGAGTTGCTGATAAAGTTTATCGTTCGTAATAACTTTAAACGAGACTCCATTCGTTTTATCTTTGCTTTGATTCCCCTCTTTCTTTCTCTTATATGTCTCGACAATGATGTTTTATGAATCTTTTAAACGTTTTATTATCGTCAAAGCAGGAAGAAGATGATCGTAAAAGAATGTAATTCAACAACTACAACATATCTGTTAAAGAAATATGCGCATTTAAATCTATGCCATTTGACTTTTTATTCGGCGAACTTCTGTTTATAATTGCCCCTCACAATCGTCATTAACAGTTGCGAGTTTCGTTGAACAACGTTAAAAACTCTTCATACTAGTTTTAATGTCATAAGCGAAATTTGGTGGATGCGCCGGGTAGCACTTGTAAAATGTTTTGCGGTTCGATTTGGGTTTTTTTCTTTTTCTTGCGTTTAATTGCATGTAAATAACAAAGATAATAACGATATTCAATGCCGTCGATAAAATTTTGATGTTTTCGTTTAGAAAGATTCAATCGAACGTGCATAATGCTGTATCGAATTTATCATGGGAGTGAAACGTCGGAGCGAATTTTTGTTTCGTTTTAAATAAATCCCTCTTTTGCTGTTGATCTCACCATCTTCCTCGTTATTTTTAATATGCTATCTATCATGTATTGAAGTTTTCACGATAAGGGATATAGATTAAAAATCTTTTCCCAGCTAAATCCATACTTTTTTCAGTCCTATGCATCCTTTATCCTTTTATTGCGTGTATTACACCGTGTTTAAGTCATTTTGGATGCCTCTTCCCTTAATTTCCCTTGCTTTTCGGGAAGAAAAATACCTAATTTCCTTCTTCTTTCATAATGCCATTAATTCTCGCATGGCAGAAATTATCGTCAACATTCGAGTTTAATAATGAGAACGTACACCGATCAAGTTGCGGATATAATTTTCAATTAAAAAACCGTTTGCCGACGCGAAAATTGAACTTAATTCTATTTGTTTGCATTATAATTCATTTTTATAGCACAAATTGCGGGTCTATAATTTTCCTTGTAAGATTGGTTGCCTAGTTTTATAACATCTCGAGTAAGATTATTCAATTACAATTTAATATTCTTCACATACTTCTAATAAAAAATTTACAGAAACACTAAAATTGTTCATGAAATATGAATATGTAAAGAGACATGGGATTAAAATGAAACAGCTTACAAGAGACTCGACAATTTCATCCAACTTTGGCTGCATAAAACTATAAAAATAATTGTAATTCGATACGAATCGAAATGGAATCGAAATGGAATCGATATTTTGTATTGTTTAAATAACGCATTGGAACCGTCTAAAAATAAGTTGTTTCAGTTTCATGAAAAACAGATAAATGATTCAAATGAGATATGATGAATATCCTTGTGCATCCTTATCATCATCTTCTATTACAATCCAAATAAATCAGATCCGAAGTTAAAACGTATCTCTATCTGCACGCTTTAGCTTATAAGGCACTTGTCTAGACTTACCTCAAAAATAATTTCGAGGCGGTTTTTAAATAAAAGATGGAAAAATAAGAGCGTTAAAGTTACATGTAAGAGAAGATAAAATAAAGAGAAATAATAAATAACTGGAGCATTACTCTAAAGCTCTTAGCACTTTACCTATCCCACACATCGTGTCAGTACTTTGAGTTTGGTACTATGACGAATGCATAAAGATAACGAAAAAGTTTTTTTTATACGATTTATTTATTTACAAAAACTACAAATCAAAAATAAACATATCGAGCATGAAAAAAAAAATGCTAGCAAATAGCAAATACGAAAAACATTTTGCTTTTAGTTAAAATAACAAGATGCCAATAAGTTTGAGCACAAAATTGAATATGGGCCAATAAAAAGCGAATTAATTTAATTACTTTAAAAAGAAGACCGCAGGATAATTTACGTTTTCAAATAATATACCAAAAAAAAAGAGCGAAACCAATCGAATCCTTCGGACCACACACAGACTCTTTGTAATGTTTTCCCTACCTTCTATCTTTTTAGTTTTTTGGATTCCTCCATCAGCTTTTTGTTCTCCTTTTGGCAAAGAATGTTTAGCGGTTTAATGAAAGAAATAAAAGAGTCAAAGAATTTGTTAGCGTACAAGTTTTCCAAAATTAAATTTTTTTGGGCCGCAATTCTTGCCTCTTCGTGTCCTCCCTAAACCATTCATTTAATCACTTTTTTAGAGCTAGTATATCCCAAACGTAAAATTTCTCTTAATATAAATTTGATTGTGACATATTAGAATGGGGAAATTGAAATAAAAGCGTGCCAAGAGGATAAAAGTGTATTAAATCAAAGGAAGCACTTTTTGTAAATTTTGCGTTAACCAAATCATAATTTTTTTCGGGAAAGCAGTAGGGAGGAAATTCGGAAGTTAACACATTGAGTTAATGTAAAATGCTTATAAGAATCCTCCAATTGATGAAATTCACCGGTTGTTGGAATTATATCATCGTATTTCACACGGCTTACCTTAAATCCCTATCAAATAATTAACATCATCATTTTCATCAATTCTTTAACATGCACCTATGTGGGAAGCTCACATTATAATGACGTCGTAATTTGCATACATCAATTATAAATTATTATCAGTTAATTGAAGCAGGAAAATTGTTACAATTTCTAGGGAGAAAAGCGAACGAGAAAAGTTTCATTTTCAAGGACAAAAATTTTAAAGAAAATTCATTAAAATCAAGTCAAATTGTCTTCCGACAAAAATTAAGAAACGAAAAGGGGCCAAACACAGTTAAATACGACAAAACGGAAGCATTTTAATAACTAGGTGAATGGAAATTCGTTTCTTTTTCGAAAATGTAATTTATAATTAAACGTAACAGTTAATTGTCCTTATATTAGAGAACTTTTTCAATTTCGCTAATCTCATATCCTTTTTTTTATATTTTGAAGACCAAACGCACGACAAAAGAGAAACCCTTTGAGGACAAGTAACATATTACTTGGAGGCCTCGCTTTCATTTTATTCTTTATTTTCCTCTTTAAACAGGCGATTATTATTACTTAAACGTTTAGGAATTTTCTTTAAGTTAAAAGATAATGCGGCTATTCATAAGTAAATTGAACAGAATAAATTTGTTATGGTAAAAAGGGAGCAAACCTTCTTGCAATATGATGATCGACCATTTTTTATGTAAAGGCAACCTTTCAGATGACCAAAATAAAGATCAATTTGCGAATTTTGCTCTACAAAATTATTTTTCGTACTTTGAATAATTGTTTCGGTTTTCCTATTTTTCTGTCGATAATAATTTTTTCGTTGAAAATCCGATTATGTTACACGTTTCAGAGTTCGTTTGAAAGAGTTTCAAGTAATGTAATTCATAATAGACGATTAAATCTGATTAAAATGCATTTGCCACCTGCAAATATTATCAAATTAAACACTTCATTAGGGTTAATTAAATTAAACGTGTTCCCTCGTCAATGAAAACTAATTTGGAAAATTTCGTTTTCCATCTCTCTCTCACTGCATTTTTATCCTTTCTTTTTTTTCGGCGCAGAGTTGTCACTATTAATGAAAATGAACTGATAATAATTCGTTTATCAGCCACAAATTTTCATACTAATTATGCAACGTTATGATTTATTGAATCAATTAACAAAATTCATGGAGAAAAATAACAAGCACTTCCAGCTTTTAATTGAAATCACATTCGGTTATCGGTTTAATTGATTCCAATGTAAATGATTTAGTAGCAATCATTTACTTATTCTGCCATAAAATTGCATTCTAACTTGAAGTATACCAACGTGAATTAAGTAACAGTTAATAAAGTACGTGATACTTGATCCCTGAGAGAATAGACGCATATGGCCATTTATTTTTCTGCATATGAACGTAAAGAAATTGCCAAATATCAGATAGAGTTTACGAGAAGCGCTTTCCCCCTTGCACTTACATAATTTAGGATTATTATTCGTAGAATTCTCTCGATAAACAAATTAATCGAACAAGTTATGTAAACTCAAGATAAAAATGGGGTCAACAGGACCAAATAAAAAGACGATTATTAGTTAAATATTGAGACTGGCTCATCATCGTTCTGAAAATTGATCGATTTTATTACACGGAATCAAACGAAATAAAAAAAAAACAAGCAAGTCTGTTCCATATTCAAAGGCATTACGTTAATTAAATAATAGGCATGTTTTGCGTAAGCAAAAAAAGCGTCACTGTCCTATTAAAAAGAATTAATTAATAATCCCACTCGTTTACCTGGTAATTATAAATCTATTTAGAAAGACTATGGTTGATGAAAAGGATAATGATTTTATAATGTTTCATTTTTTCCATACGGTTTTAGATCAATCCGAGCGATTTCCACGAAACAAATAATTCCATCAGCAGCTAATAATAACGATCAATTATGATTAACCCGAAAAGGAAAACTAAATAAAAGGAAAAGATTCGAAAAAGTAATGTCCTAATTTTCAGAGACCTTCGACGCACATATACTGTAACTCGAAGTCATTCAACATACATACATCCGCCAATTCTGTATTTACCAAATAATAATGATCATAGATAATGCGGCAAATCGATAATTTTAATTCCATAAAATTTTTGCAACTTCCTTCCGATTTTTTTCTGCTTTCTTTCTTTTCAACGACGTCGTCCTCGTCATTATTATTTTATTCCAGGAATGTGTATTCATTGTTGGAACAACAATGGTAATATAGCAAAAAGGAAAACAGTAAATAGAAGAGAAGCATATTCCAGACAGTTCCAGCGAAGAAAACAAAAAGAGTAACAATAAAATAAAATAATGAAAACGATATCCGTATATAAGTAAGTAGGTAACCCAGTTTGAAACTTACAAAAGGGAACTGATTCGATTGCAATTTCCTTTTTAACGATTTACCCAACAATAAATTCAATTTAATGTTAAAAGCCAAACGGGAAACTTTTACCGTCAGGCATCGAAACACCAACATAAACAACGAGACGCCTTTAATTAGCGGATTATAGATTAATTCTAATTTTAACAAATAATCAAGCATCTTATAACACAACGTGTTAAGAACATTTAAAATCATTTTGGAGGCAAGAACTTTTGCCGCAAAAAAAATGTTCAACTCCCAATCCCATAAGACGTTCAAATAATTTTTTTCCTCGCCGAAACTTTAACCATATAAACTATATATAACAACCATTAAAAAGGTGTATCATAAATCCTCAAGTTTTAATTGCAATTAATTCAAAATTATTTTAATATACAATCCCATCATCGTTTCTTTTCCTTTGCTGGCAATAAATAAGTTATTGTTGTAATAATCATAATCCATATTTTAATGTATAATACATGCAGCTTCAAGATGGAACGACTTTAAGTTTAGCAATAAAACAGCAGACGACTAAGATTAGTTGATGCCTTCATGCCATTCAAAAATCTCATCTTTATTGATCGTTAAGGTGGGAAACTTTAAGCATTTTTTCACTTTGAGGAAGTGAACGGAGATCGGGAATCAGAGAATCGAAAACGGAGTTGTAAATATTCACGTTTCAAATTACATCCATCGAGAATGTTAATTAGTTATTTATTAAAATCTTAAACTAATTTGTGTAGTATTACCTTTAAAATTTAAATGGCTATCAATTAGTAATTAATTAATTCTGTAAAAGAAGCGAGAAAGCTGAATTCGGTGCATTTTATTACCTGCCTCTCCAGTTTGATTTTTTTTTTTCAAGTACCAACTCCTTTCATCTTTCTAATGACGATAAACGATTTCTCATTTTTAATTTGAAACGGTGGAAGAAAGAAGCTTAAAGTTATCGTATTCCAAATGGTAACTTTAATAAAGAACCTTTCTCTATATATTTTAAGCAAATTATAAACGTATGATGATAGTTAATATTCCATATCGTAATAAATATTAAACTGAAGATAGTACCTTTGGGTATTATATGATGATTTAATCATCAACTCTAATTTGCATATTTTACTCGCCACGATGATGAACTAAGGCTAAAATACTTGAACAATAAAACAATGCTAGTGAACGAAAGACGAAAAAATGGCACAACCAATTTGGCTTTATGATGAGTTCCACGTAACTTTCTTTTCTTTTTTGTTATCCATCGAATCAAAGTTTAATTCTATACTGATCTATTTAATCGTTCGAACTAAACGATAAGACTATCACATAAATAGGTGTAATTGTGTAACTGCCATAAAATGTGAATGAATTCATAAAAGTTACGGTTTATCAAATAATAAGGACTAACGACTTTCAAACGTAATTTTACATTTAACCAACTTACAATTGCTGATTATCTACATTCTTCTTTCGCTGTCTCTTGTGTATAAGCAACTTTAACCATCTTTAATGCGGTAGCAATAATTTTGATTAAATATTGTTGCATGAGGACTTATAGAAAGTTTATGTAACTAGTCAAGTTAATTGGAATTATTTGAAACGACTAAAACCCATTAGAGGTTTTGTATCGGCCAAAAATCAGAATGCGATAGAACAGAAAATTACAGGATTTTTTACAATCGAAAGCAAGGGTCCAAATATTTTTTTCCTTTGAGCGGATTCCTTTCTATTTACTGTGAAAAACGTTATGCGACTGCAACGGAAAGTAACAAGAAAATTTTCCACCCAATGTATATAGCTCGAGCGGTTGACGTTTATTAGCGAATTCTTATTTGTTGGCTAATATTTATATCGCCTATATGTGTAATAAAAGAAATAATTACAGGAAATCATTCTTTTAGTTAATGTGGCAAAAATAGAATTTATTGACTACCACTACCATTAATGTAGAGTTCGCAATTTCGCACTTTTCTTTTACCATTTGTTTGCTCGCCTCGGATCGCAAAAAGAAAATGATAATAAAATTACCTTTTAAATATAATTTATTGCGCGAACGATCTAATCAAACATCAACAAATGTTAAATTAAAAGTTTATTTATTATAATTAGCTATAAATCTTAATATTTGTCTTGATGCTAATATTAGCAAGAGTAGCACTAAATCAATTCGTAACTTTGCGCGTCAATTTTATTCCTTAAAATTAATTTTAAATTATTACTTCATCGTTTATATTTATCTAATGAGATTTTAATCAACTCACAATTTATCCCTCAAAAAGAAAAAAATCGAAGCAAACAGCGAAATATTGAATTTTAAGTATCGATAAGATTCGAATGCACTTACGCGATGTATTAAAACTAAATCAAATTCGCAAACTTGGAACAATCAAACAACAAATTAATAGTTTTAATTAAAAGATTTGCATTTGAATGGCAACACCAGCGAAACAACGCCTAATATGACTACGACCGTGACGTTGTTAGTATTCTTAAAAGACCAGAAACCGTTCTCGCAGGCAGCACATAACCATAATGAACGATCTCGAAATTAATTAATTAATTAACGATTTCTTGTAATTAATTTCTGATTGAATATCATCGTTCGTTCTTTTACCAAAATAACGCACTCCCACGAGTTGAACGCAGTCGTCCGAAGGATTATGTTATTGCGAAAAAAAGGAGCGTCTATTTAGCCGCACAGTCATAATATTTGCGTTGGAATGTTTTCCGATGGAGTCAAGTGTGGAGGGACTTTAATTAAACGACCGCCATCTATCACTCTTTATTATGCTTAAGACACAAATCGACGAGTTTTACTGCTGGCGGTTTTGATTTTAGAATAACTTCCTCTGCAACAATAAATAAACGATTATTAAATAATTCTGATTTAAATTGCTACACTTTCAAACAAGTTCAAATGACAATTGTTTGCTTGAAAAAAACTTGCATTCAAGCGTATGTTAGAACCAAATATTATGCAAACACTCCCTTTGTCGAATGAATAAATTGAAATAAGATTGAGACTTCCTACAATGAACGTTGACGAGCTCGTTATAATATTAATATGATATGAACATTATTGTGTCTTGTCTTACGTAAATAGTTATCTTTATCATTATGTTTCTTTTCCTGTGCAAGATAAAGGATTCGGCAACAAATAAAGTTTGCCGTTAAAACAAAAGGGAATAATAACGTTTACAATTTGCGAGGGTGCCCCCAAAAGTAATTCGAACACCGACGTTAATATTTAATTTATGATTAATTTAAAATTGGATTTTCTTTTTCTCGTGGTGATGGAAAATAGAAAGGAGCTATTTTGAATGGATACATTGTGTCTTTTATGGCGTTACAATAAGGTTTTTATTTCCTCCAGGACACGTTATCATTATTACTATTGTTATACCGAAAAATGTTGTGTGGCAAAATGATGTGGTTAAGTAAGGGAGGAAAAATGAGAACGAGGGAGGAAGAATCGAAAAATTGTTATCGACCACCCTTCTTATGGCAATATTTTAAAGAATAAGTCACAGGGGAATCTGTAATCCACATTTTTCAATGAGGCGATATCATTTTATTCCTTTCGTTCATACTCTCTTCTTTTTTTGCAATCTACTACAATATGCTCACATAATAAAGGAAATAAAGGCAAACCACCAAGAAAGAAAACCATACGTCAGTAAAAAGAAATATGATAATTCGCTGACACATTTGAGAGCAAGAAGTTGGACAAAAGGCAACAGTTCAACAAGTTTCTTTTTATGATCAGTAAGATTATTCCATCAAATAAAACCCCCGACAAACAGATATTAAATACGTTGTTTTGGCAGGAGAGAAAAGAAGTCGACTCTCTCTCTATCTTTCCGATTCGAATTTAATGTTGTTTCAATTTAATTTTATGTCCTTCTTTTATGCTTTCCTCTATTTTGCATATGGCAATATATTCCGAATTGGCGACATAATTTTCCCTTTCGATTTGCAACAAATAAATTTTTCTCCGTCACTCTTACTTTTCTTGGTTCTGCCACTAAGAAATCATCAATATTGTGAAATGATATAATAAAATTATCATCGTTTGTCTTTTTATTTTTTCTGTTATCACCGTGACACCTACGCTATTGGCCAAGGGTTTTTTTGTTATTTAATCTTTTTTGTTTTTCCATTTGCTAATTGTGATTTGATTGAATTTTGCAGATGACCCCATTCAAGTTACTGATATTAGGTGCTTACCTACTGATACTGCTCTTAGCTGTTACAGCTGATCGTGATTTATATGCGACTAATAAACGGAGTAAAGGTAAATTATTTTCATTCTATTAGAACTTATTTCTACTAGTTAAACATTCATTAAGAAGTAAACGTTTCTTGCCTCTTTTTTTTGCGTACTTTCTCTTAAGTAGACCGTTCTCATTCATAGCAGAGATTTAATATTGTGCTCGAACGTTCTCTCGAGATGATAGTGATTATATTATTTAAATGGTTCTTTTCCACAGAAATATACGTTTCTGTCGAGTTTAAAAAGCCTTTGTTGTTGATGTTGTTCTTGCATATTTCTCATTTATTTATAAACGTTTCTAAATGAGGAAAAACTGGCAAAAGAGTGAACCAGAAAGAGAAATAAAGTTTATCGTTGAAGATTCTTATTTATGCTTTAAAGCGGAATCCCATCCATCATACTTTTCGCCCGTGATATCTCACTTTGCGATGAAATTTTGAAAATATCCCCTTCCCAATAAAGGACGTGGGAAATTGGTGGCAATGATTTTCTTCAATTTTTCTTTACGTGGAAAGAAACCAAAATAATTTGTTGCGTTCAAATTAATTTAATGCATAAAACATAAAAAGAATCGAAATTAATTACTAACTATTATGAAAGCCTTCTTTTATAATTAACATTTAAGGTTTCCTTCATGTCGTCTAGAATAAAGAACATTGCTTTTCATTTATTAACAATATAAAAGGGAGAAAGAAAAATTATTGTGGTTCTTAATTTGGTTTTTAGAAAGATCGTTCCTGATGCAAAACAGATACGGCAGAGCGAATGGTAAACATGTCATAATAACGCCACGCACCGATAAATTCTTCTTGGCCTCAAGGTAAGCGATGATATAACATAATTTAAGCGACGAGTGGATGAATAGATCAAATGTCTGGAGATTGTGTTAATCTCGCATGTAATGAAGATAATATTCGCGACCAAAAAAATAATTAGATATATATAAATTAACTGTTATCGTCTTATGTTAAATTTACCCAAAAATTAACCTTTTCAGATATGGCAAAAGATCAAACGACATCCATCCGAGTGCTTCTTTGATTTCTTTATGCGGTGGCAAAGATGACGACTTATCTTGTGCTTATACAGGTGTTTCCAATCTTTATCGTTGTATTCAAAGGTAAATCCATCCAAAAGTACATAGATAAAAAATGGTAGTTTTTTTTCTTCACTTGGACGACATTTTAAATCGGGTCTGAATCTAATAAATATTTTAACGTATGCATTAGACACAGGGACAAAGAAATAGTGTTGAACACAAATAAAATTGAATATATTTTATTGAAATAAATTCACATTTTACACTCCTTCTGAAATTAAAAGTAAATTTCGAGAGTCCAGTTACGTAATATTTTACCCAAGGATTTCCTTCATCATTTCAGTTTTCCTTTAATATAATTTTTACTGTTCGGATAAACATTCGCAGGGAAAAGGTCAAATTCGATAAATCTATTTAGATTTAATTGACTAATAATTTTTTCTATAGACGTTTGACCCTTATTTTAACACGAAGCTCACAAACTTATGTTCTTTTTTGTTATAAAAACAGGTCATAATTGTACGTTTATAACTTTAAGAAGAAAAAAAGTATTATAAAATTGGGTCACCGAATTGGAAACGATCAAACATTATACTTTGTTCGAAAAAGTACAAATCTTAATTATTTTGCTGAAAGACAACAGACAATGACGAATCCTCTCTTTCGTTATTGTATTTAACAGTGTTGAAATACTGAAACTTTTTTTTTTTTCATTTCAGTAAACCATTTAACGAAGATATGACCACGTCTGAGTAAACTATGACAATTCTTAGGAGGCATGTGTATTATACATATATATATTCATTATGCGTACTTATAGATAATTGCAAATAATTTAATGTAATCGACTTGAAAGTAAATAAAAATAGTAAAATAAAAAATGAAACAAAAGTTTGTGATTCGTTTAAAGGCTGGAAGCGAATCACAAAATGTTTGTAATTAAATCATTAACTATCTTTCATTGTTTTATGTAATATCGTTTAATTTGCAATTACATGTTCTCAATTACCGTTAATGGAATGTTAATTGATTAATTGAATGAATTTTTAATAATAAATATAAATTATTTTTCTCAAATTAATTACATTCTTTATTTTCATATCCCTATAAAAAAATCCCATACAAATGCCGGCATGAAATACAATTAAATCGACGTTAACATCTAATAGGAAGTTACAGCTGATTAAAATTAATTAGCTCCATGTTTATTAATGAATACAAATTAATTAAGTCCTGCTTTTAAAAATCAAAAACTTGCGCCTCCACCTCTGAATAGCCACACTGAAAATAATAATAAACATTTATAGATGGCACATAATGTCAATAAGCAAATAAGTTATTTTGAGTCCTTATTACTAAATATTATATTCCAACAAAAAATTCTTCATACAAATTAACAGCCTTAACAATAAAATATGTTGAAATTAGAACCATTATCAGTTGCTTGCGACACGTGTTGCTTAAATGCCACACTTTCTTTTACAAGTTCTGTAAGTGGATTTGAAATAAAATCGATATATATTGCGCCATCTATGGAATAAACGCCGAATTACTGAAGGATATCCTCCGGAAAAGTCCGGGAAGATTCCCGGATTTCTCGAAAATGCTGAATTTTCAGTCTAAATCTACAGATGATGATATTTTGGTAGCAGAAAGCTGATTAAACTGCAAAATCATAGAAAAATAAGCGTACGAACATTTCGTTTATTCGAAAACCTTACGTTATTAATTACATTTAAGAAAGTAATCATTTTCCTGAGGGAAATTTAATTTTCTTTCGTGTTTTTTTGGGAAGTTGGAGGCTTCAAAGTTCGCGGTTTTTCATTATATTTGCTGGAATTACAGATAGAAACCGCTATGGGTTCATGTTCACACACATACAATACACTGACAATATCCTGTTTTTCCTCTCCCCACCTATATGGGAATTACTTTCTAAAATTTATTTTATTGATATTTATTAAACAATGGCGACGTCAGGCGTCGCAACGTTTTTGTTCCTCTTATCGTTTACATTTACGAGAGGCATACCGTCGTCGATCGGTCAAAAGGAGATTTACGACGAAGTCAGACAATTATTGGCACTCACATCTAATGGGCTTCCAAATCGGGTAAGTAACGTGCCATTTTTTCTTCTTTGGCTACACAATTTTGCCTCTATTGGAATTTTGGAATAAATTAGAACGTTTAATGTTAAACGTAACCTTTTTGGAGTATATCTTCGTCGTATGGCCAGAAATAAATATACGCTAGAAACGACCTTGTATGCAACCAAATATCCATTGTCGAATTGTATAGTAATAAATGCAACGTATGGCATTTCCTTCTTCAGGATGATATCTACTCGAGTAACGAAGAATCCGTCGAGAAACCGGACGTACCGAAAGCGGTGAAGAATTGGCCCAAGAAACCGTTGAATCTCGGCCAGGTGTCCGGCGTCTCGGTGAACTCGCACAATCAGCCGGTGATCTTTCACAGAGCGGATCGCGTTTGGGACGAAAAGTGAGTAAAAAAATATCGCCATTTCATGACCATACGCAAAAAGTGGCAAGAAGTAAGTAAATGTATGTAATCGAACGTTTGCAGCACGTTTAACTCGACTCATCAATATCAGCAAATCCATCTCGGTCCCATTAAAGAAAATACCGTGTTAACGCTCGATCCGAAAGATGGTAAAGTGTTGGGCGAATGGGGCGCGAATCTATTTTACATGCCGCACGGAATCACCGTGGACAGTCATGACAATTTATGGGTAACAGATGTTGCTCTTCATCAAGCTTTTAAAGTAAGTGCAATGTTGTAATCGCAGATTATGTAAATATTTCGCACGCACACAATTTTATCGTTAGCCGATTCGCGTCATCGTCATCATTAGAATTTATGGATTTTGTTAAAACCCATTCATTATTCGGATAATAATAAATCTATTGACTTTCCGTATCTCGTAAGCGTTTAATGTCATGCAATTAAACGAACAAGATAACGCACCTAATTATTCTGCTAAATGTAAAATGACGTAGCAATTATTAACGCTTTGCATGTTTATCTTATTTAGTTTAGGCCCGGGGAATTGCAACCAAGTCTGATATTCGGACAAGAATTCCAACCGGGGCCCGGCATTAAGCATTTATGCAAACCGACGTCAATTGCCGTCGCAAATACGGGCGAAATATTCATCGCCGATGGTTATTGCAACAGTCGAATTCTAAAATATAATGCGGCCGGTGGTTTGCTACGTGTCATTCCCAATCCACCAGGTTAATAGGAATCCGATGTTTATTACCTTTTTGCGTAATTAGTGTCTTTGTTACTGCTGATTTGCAGAATTTTTATCGTTGCAAGTGCCGCACGCGCTCGCACTGATCGAATCGATGGATAGATTGTGCGTTGCCGATCGAGAGAATATGAGAGTTACATGTCCGAGGGCCGGATTGTATAGCGTGCAAGGGAAACGTGAACCGGCTTTGACCATTCAGCAGCCGGATATGGGAAGAGTTTTCGGCGTAGCTGCAAGAGGTAGATTTTCAAATCGTCCAATTCAAACGATTATTATGATTTTTGCTCGAAAGGTAATCTCATATACGCCGTAAACGGACCGACGTCTTCGCTTCTTCCGGTTCAAGGTCTCACCATCGACCCTCAGTCGGAGTCTGTCATCGATCATTGGGCGCCAGAAGAGGTAACATAAGAAATGCGTTTCGTAATGACTTTCATTATATGCGATAAAATATTTGTTTAATTTTCGAAGACCGAACAGCCGCGATTTCTCAATTAACAATTTTCACTCTTTTCGTTAAACACATTTTAAAGTATTTTCACGCGTTCCGACAAATGCCACAATCAAAAGCAATCATTTTGGTAATAAAAAAGTTGATTTACATTATAAATTAATCGAACCAAATTAAAACTAGGTTTCGGTTTTATGACTTTTGGGGTTCGGGTTGTTAAACAAGGATTTTAAATCGATCGCAATTAAGTAACATATTAATGAGATGTTGAGGGACAGAAAACGAGGATAGAAAAGAAAAAGTTGCAAGAAAAAGATGGCGATGGTATCGTTTAATTTCTATGTATCGTCGTGCACCTGCTGCAATTTATTATGGCACCGAAAGAAAGAAAAAGCCTTTCAAGATTCGACGGTGGTGATTGTGGAACAACCTTCGGAAAGGATTTCATATAAACCCTTTATTTTTTGTCCCTTGAAACTTTTTGCGAATTTTTAATATAGGACGAACATCGATCCTACCCCGAACCGAAAAATCATTTTAATTATAAAACTTTGAAATGCGATTAATTTGAAAAAGGGAGTAAATAAAAGCTGGATTTTATTCGATATGAAAGTAATTAAAACGTTCTACAAAGTAAAAATACATTTAAACGACTGGATGGAACTTAATATCGTTAATCTACCAATGAGAGAGCGATCTCTTTGGTCCTTTTCATCCAGATTTCACTCAAAAGAGAAAAGAAAACCAAAGATTGTTTAAAACTTTCAGTAGCTTAAAATACACTTAATATATGTTTATTTTAAATGAGTCAACTAGGCGTTAATAGACAACATAAACAAATTTCAGTTTTCGGATCGCCTTCTTTTTCTCCCCTTAAGTAAATACTAAAATGAACGAGAAAATAATTAAAAGAAAAGACGAGCACATTATATAATTGAACAACAAGAACTTAAACTTGTTAACAGCAGCGACACATTTAACAAGCTACACTAATTAATGCTGCTGGTAAGTTAAATTCCCCATTATTTATATGTCCTCCTGCAAACAAAAGAAGATTCTCTAAAATTAATTTTAGAATTAATAATTAATTAAAATTAATCGCGACAATTACTTTTAATGTTTACAGGGTTTCGGTAATCCGCACGCGATTGCTGCTTGCCCGAACGGTTCTGCATTATACGTCGCCGAAATTGGTCCGAACCGCATATGGAAATTCGTGTTGGAATCTCAGAATTAAGTTAGACAAGAGTGGATTGTAGATGTCGTTAATCCACAAGTAATACGAAGACAAATTATTTTAAAGTATCGAAACAACCGTAACAAGCTTACGCACATAATTTTATTCAATATTGTATCCGTTAATCGAGAAGAAAACTACAATTTCTTTTCAAATTAGATGAACCATTTTCATTACATCATAGCAATTCACAAAATGAGCAAATTAGCAAATTGAATATTATAGATTGTATCCAATTAATTTAGCATGTATTACTAAATGATTGTAATAAGTAAATAAAAATAGATGATACCTGCACGGTAGCTGGATGTCTATGTTACTAAAAGAAGTTTTACAATTTGTTACATTTTATTATAAACAAATTGAACAAACAAAATTGCATACACATTGTATATTGAATGTAAAGTAAATTTAATTTATTAGAACGACAATAAAAGTTTCTTTGGAATTTTGCTCTTTATTCTTATACCATCCGTTCGAAAACAAAATTAAAATGAACCATCATCGTCCATTTATTATCCAAAGGATACATACGAGAGAGAGAGAGAGAGACCGTGTTAAGTGTTTGGTTGTCGTTAATAGAGTTTATCTTTTCAAATAGTAGGTTCTCTCGATAAATGACAATTTATGATAATCTCTTATTCATATTTAAACGAACAACTTAAAGAAATTGTAACCATTATCTTTAGAATAAATGTAAAAGGAAAATTAATGAAATTCCTCTACGAGATACATATTGAAGAGACAAACGTAAAGCCTCCATCCGTCTCGCTTCTTTCTCTTCGGGATATTACACAGAAACTGCATAATAATCCGATGTTAATTGAGGAAGCGACTTTAAGAGATATTGTTGAAAATAAAATTAAAGCGAACCGTTTGGAAGCGCTCATTAACAAATTGAAGAAATACAAGAGACTCGCTGAATTATTCGATTAAAAATCATTTTAAATAATCCAAGAACGAATTACAAGAAATAATAAGTAATTTATTGTAATTATTTCCTTTGATAAAAGGCAAAAAGAGATTCATAATAATGGCGAGCATTGAAGAATGCATGGTTTTGCTTCGAAAGAGTAAAAGAAATGTGGCAATCATCAAATTGAAGTCATGCGCGACTTCTTGGCAATTAGGAAACTAGTTTTTAGAATCACGCCAGCGGACGGACGATTTTATTTTACCGCCAGGAATCTTCCTCCTCCTTCTTCAACGTTTATTTCTTGTTCTTTTATATTTTCTCTTTTCTTTTCGTCCTCCTCTTATTATATGTTGTTGTTTTTTACAAGACCTTTTATTCATTTATTTTTTCTCCTGGACAAACTTGCTTCAATTAACCTTTATTATTGCCAGAAACTGAGTGTGAGAGAGAGAGAGAGAGATGGAGCGTTGGACCAATTTTTATTTTCGTTTTCTGATCCTCGATACCACTTGCAAGAAAGCAGCAAGTTGCCCTGCCTCGAGCGAACAAGCTTAACAACTTAATTTCGGATTAAGATTGACGGCGTGTCTTTTCTACACTTCTTGAACTTTACGGAATATAATAATTATAAAATAATAATAAAAAAGTTGTCGTTCACGTTTCACTCAATCTCCTTCTCCATTTATATATTTACTTATAACTTTTTTATTATGTTAACAGTTCGGGCAATAATTATTATAGCGAGGCAAAACCTGTGCGAAGAAAGGTGTTGAATTTCATCTATGGACGGCTAAGTGGAAATATGCAAACGGTTAAGATTTATGGACGTTGAAAGCGCTAAGGAAGAGAATCTGTAAAAGGAAGGCTAATGAAAATATCAAAAGAGTTGGATATTAATTAGTGTTAACGTTAAAATGATTTCTTGTTTACGATTTAATTAAATCCCTCACGAAAACGTACCGTTATGCCTTTGGTAGGCCTTCTAAAGTTTTTAATTAGATTTTTTTCATCAAGTTCTTTTTCTATCTGTGGTACTACAAACGTGTTTAGCGTAACAGCAACAACACCGTTGTGGCAAAAGGGAAAAATAAAAATATTGGTAACGTGTTATTTACTTGCAGCTGCGAAGAAATATAAGCGTAGTGAAAAAGGTTCGACCGAAGGAACGCTTATTTCCTCCGTATAGTAATACCAATCTACCTCGGACTCGACGCTTATAAATAAGACATTATCTCCGGCCGTAAGTGCTGTTTACAGCGAGACACGAGGTGTTTTCCGTTCTTTCTCACTCGCGCGCTCTTTTATTTCTCGATTCACCTTTTTTCATTTAAATATAGCGTTTGTTAGGAGGTATACAATATAATGGCAGTGAGTACAGTCGGCTCCAAATGGCATCATCATCAACATCACGAAACGTGACCGTACGTGAACATACATACGTTTCTTAGAAAACGTGAAGAAAAAGGTATAATTCGAGATGGAAAATAAGAAGAAGAAACCAAGAGATACTTCTAAGTTTGGCTTATATAACAGCAACAATAACGACACATGCTGGATGTTATTAATAAATGCTTTAATGCACGTTCTTGGGCTTTTTATTTTAATTTTTTTCTTGCAGTTTCTTGGTGTTCCACTCGAGGTTGAAAACAAAGGAACCCATAAATTTCGTACCGTCTTAATTGTTGGGCAATTACGTTTAGAAACCTTACCTTCGTCGATGAGTTTCTCGTATTACAACTGGTGGGTTATTTAACTAACCGCAGCGAGATGCGGAGGAAATGCGTCTCCACGTTCTTTTTTTTTTTTTTTCATTTTAATTCGTTCCGATGATGATGGTAGCCGCTTCTTAATTTAACCGTTTCAGCTTCCACCGTGAACCTGCTGTGATTTGTGTGGTTGTGCGTATTAAACGAACAAAACGAAATTGGTTTCTTCATCTTTTGTGCGGACAAATTGTTTTCGATCTCGTTTCCTTCCAGTAGTCATTTTTTTTTAAATTCGATTCCGCAATTTACAATTTCGAAATTTACCACAGCGAATTGCAAATCTAATTGGAATTGCGACCAAAGGGGAAAAAAGCTTTGCAATCGATTAATTGCTTTAATTTAATAACAAATTGATACAAATATCGAGATTGAGAAAATAAATAAACGAAGCGAAACAAATTAATTAACTTTTATTAAAGTGCACTTATTCTTGGAAAGAAGAAAAAGATTCCGCAGCGGCGAAATGAATGAAGGAAGCGAAAAAAATAAAGGAAATGTAATAAAAATCTGTGATTGTCAGTAAAAAATCTCGAAGAATAAAAGCTGCTGCAGCCGTTGTATGGCAAAGAAGAGGCAGAATGAGAAGATGAAAAATAAAGAATGAATATCGGTATACCTGTCTTATTCACCGGAAAACATATATATATGTACCGTCACACACACGTGCACCTGTCTGTTTATTCAGCAGAAGATTATTATAACATTACATCTTATTTCTTGCTCCTCATTTTCTTATTCTCATTCTTATTATTTTCCGCCGTTTTCTTTTTTATTATTTCTCATCATCGATAAATTCTACCGAAGATTATTATTACCTCCAGTTTGCTTATTTCTCATCCAACTTTTATGTACCATCTCCTTTACATGTCTTACAAATGAATAATAATCATTATAAACTGATTAAGAATATCCAATGATTATTAAAAGAAATTTACCGACCGATGAATCGAAAGAAAAGTAAAGTTTAATTGGCGTACATCAACAATTCCTCGGTATTAACCATTTTAAAGAATTATTTATGTTAATTAAAGAATTAATTGACCACGGAATTCCGAGTTAATTTCTTTTTCTAAGGGATGGACTTGCCTCGTAGATGATAATAGCGATGATAGTGAGGATAAATGTTAAGGAGTTAAATCTCTTTTACTTATTATAACGCCAACCAACTGTTCAATTTACATTTTCCTTTATTATTATTATTGTAGTCGAATCTTCAAGTTTTATTTTACTCTTTTACGATCGAAACATGTTAAGTTACTAAAGGCAATATATCAAACAATCACCGCTGAGTTAAAGCATCGCCTCCCAAACGAACCTCTTCTGCAAAGAAGGTTACCTTCGCTCTGGCGTTTTATCAAACCAATTTCGAAACGTTTTGGTATCGCTTGGTTATTTTCTTCTTAAGAAAAAAAAAAGGAACAAGAAGGGAATAATCAGAGATTGTCTGATGGGTTCTTGCAGCGGGGCGCCTTCCGCCACAGTACCGCCCATAAAAACTTGACAGATACGTCTTTATTGTGGAGAAGAAGATGGTGGTACCATTCCCTCGCGCTCATCCTCTTCATCTCTCTGCTCTTCGCCATCAGCCAGTCTCTATACTCTATCGCAACCCAAATGGTCAGTTTATTATCGTTTCTACCATATAAAATTCTACCATTACATAACGTACAAGAAGACGAGTGAAAGATCGTTATTATTGTTAACGAAGGAGAGAGATTTATCTGTTTAGGAAACCTATGATGGAATTCTGTTTATGGAGAGATTTCGTGGTTCGAAAATAGTTTTGTTAATCTTCGTACGTTGTGGTTCGCGTTCCTTTATTATCCGCCACATCTTATAATAATCATAAAAAAAATCCAACAATGAAATACATACATGTTTTTATTATCTCCTATAAATACGTTCTTCCAAATGGGAGCAGGAGAAATAAGTCGATGAGAGATATCATAAGAAGAAACTGTATTTTTATAGATCCAAAATTGAATCACACATCTTTATTTCTGATTTTATTATTACCAACAACGGATTTCATCTTAACGAACAGGTAGATTTATTGCCAGCAGCCGAAGAAATGGAACGAGAGTTAAAAATATCTTTCTCTCTTGCTCTCCCTGTAACAGCAATTCGAAATAATAAAAATTGTGCGTTTCCTAATTGCTTAACTTGTTCTTACTAACAAAGAAAAATTTCTCGTTGAATAGAGCCATTAAAAACCAGAAAAGAACAATAAATATTCTTGTATTACTCCTTCAGCCTCATGCTCTCATGTTACCTCTTTATTGTTAATTATTCCTTTCTCTTCTTTTTTTATTTTAATCATAATAACAATAAACCATTATAGTTGGAGACTCGTCCAATAATATTTATTATTTAATAATATTAAATCCATTTTGCAAAAACTATAATATATTCTTGCTTTTTCAGTTAACGAAGTTAATAATAATTTGAATTGTTACGTCTTATAAGTGGTAAAGTTAATACTTTAATTCCTACATTTACATGCTGAATCGAGATTTTCTTTAATTGAAAAAAAAATGAAAATCTTATCAGTCCATTTATTATCCTTTCATTCATCTCGTACAAAGTCGCTTTAGTAGGTGTACGTTTGGTAAATGATAAATTTCTCGTTCTTGGCAATTTCTGCTCTTTCCCTATATGAAAGCGGTAAATTACAAAAGGGATTTTATAGTGTCTATATCTACACTTCGATTGTGAAGAACGACACATTACAAACGGCACAGGTATGTTGTAACGACAACAGCAACAACCTTCCTCGGAAAAGAAAAATTAAGAGACAGGGAATAAATACAACGAGCAGGTTCTCCTTTTGTCTTTGTTCTTATTTTATTATTTCTCCCTTTTTGTTGTGATACTCTCTACGTTACTTTCGTTTGTTTATTTGTGGCTGTAACATTAAAATTTATCTCTTTTTTGTTCCTGAATTATTACAACAATCCTTCGGTACGCATTGATTTATCATTTTGAAACGATTTTCATTTAATAAATTATCGTAGTCATTTTATTTAGGACCTTTCAAGAGGAAAACAAAAATTAATGTCTACGATTCGATGGAGGCATGGACTCAAATCCTTAATCAAGCTTTTAAACTTAATGACCTTAATAGTTAACAGCAGATGGTTTATATGTTAGACGTTAATAATTGAATGTAATTACCACTCTTTTCTTTAACTCTTAATCGAAACGGATGGCGATGATGATTCGTTAAGGAAATAATGTAATATAACTTCAGGATAATGAGGTTTTTCATCTTCGTCGGGCTTTTGTTGTGCAAGATGTTTGATTGAACGCGATACGCAGCAGGATGTCATAAAAACTGCAAACTTTCATTTGACTAATGATTCGATAAAACTTCCCCCTTTTACCAGTTATCATAAATAAACGATTCACTTAATTGAATTAAAATTGAATATAGAAAAAAACGTTCGTAATCATTTATCATCAGATGAATGGCAATGAGGAACAGAAACATGCGTAGCAGAGAAAATATGTTATAATAATATTAAGCCCAAAAGATTGGCGGATTTAATTTCTTAGCTATTTTAAAACTCAAACAACCGTTTTTTGCACTTTGAAGTAAATTGTTAGAATATTAAATCAAATCACTCTAGAAATTGTTATAGACAAGTTTTCCTCAACTTCTTTGTTGCCTTTTTATTTCGTTTCTTCCTTTTTTCTTGTGCTCATCCTACTGATCGTATCATCGCCATCAATTCTACCAAACAATTACACTGACAAGGTTGTAGTGGATGAGATTAAAGAATAGAGAATGGAATGAAACAAAAGTGATGTTGATGGCTCTATCTACATCAGGCAGAAGAAGGAAGTGAAACCCACAAAGAATAAAAGCAAAATGTTCGTTAGGTATTAATTTTTTTCATGTTTTCAATTCGATATTGTTAGGGTGATTTGTGATTCTTCATTGATCACGTAAATTTTTTGTTGTTAATAGGGAAATGCAGAAAAGAGCGATTGCTTACTCTTGCAGAAATGATACTTTGAAAATCAGTAACCGTGCATAACGACAACAATGAATTGTGCTGGATTGGAAAGGTTATAATAATCGGTGTTCCTTAATAAGAAGAGACACCTGGGGATGAAGATAAAAGCTTTTTTCCATTTTAAATAAGCTGGTATTCGAAGTCGATTGAACAAACAAAGAGTTTCCTCCCATTGTTTCAGATCTTCATTGAATATTTATTCAATTTATTTAAAACGAGAATAATTATGAACAGTCATTCTGATTTATAAGATTTTATTTCCTCTTTTCATCAAATACCACGATTCTATAGAATAAAGAAAGACATCGTTAACCGTGAATGATTTCTAGCTTAAATAAATTGTAACTGTTTAAGTGGTTAACTCTATTGAAACTCTTCGTTTTAATCTTGAAATTTCTCCAATCAAATGAAGTAAAAGGTATAAGTACGTGATAAGGACTCGCATCTAATCCTCAATACCATATTACGAACGATGAATATGCATGAATTCAAATAATCACTTGGCAATTCCAAACATTTTCCCCATAAACATTGCACGTTAAGGCCAAATGCTATTTTTTATTATCCAATTCCATACATAGTGTGTAATCGATAATTGCATGCAGTCACGTTTATTATTCTCTTTTTCTTTAACAACGAAAAGCGTGAAGAGCGTTTGTAATTACAACGAACTAATGAAAGGATTATCGACTAATTACTAAACGCAATGATATATCGATTAAAATCCAAATAAATGTGGTTCACCATGTCTAGAAAAACTAAAGTAATCCACCTGACCGTAAAAATACCTAAAGACGAAGGCAATTTTTCAACTACAACGCATCACCAACAAAAAGCTATTCAATCTCGAAGCGTTTGTATGCGTTTCTTCTCTCCGTTCTGAAAGACATTAATGTGAGCGATTTCAACAATAAGCGATATAGACATTGACAGATGCTTAGAAGCACATTAACAATAATGAAAAGGTTTTCTCCTTTTGAAAATGAGAAAACCCCAATAATAATCATCACCTGTCCTTAATGTGAATTACTACTACTTAAAGGAATCTTTTGAAAAAAGAGCTGAAGATAAAAGAGAATCGATATGCTTTATGCGTTAACAATTAGTTTTGGTCGACTTTCAAATCTTTTCCAAGTTCAAATATTTGCAAAGCGTAAAATAAAAATAAGAATTGCCAATCGCATTGCATTTTTCTCGGACTCGTCTGGAATTTTCTCGAAATGACATTGTTTTGCATCCGTTCCCACATAAAAAAACTTCAAAGTGGCTTGAAGGTAAAAATATTAATTTACACCGATTGTCGCTACGTGCGTAGCGTAAATCCGCTCAATCGGATATGAAACGTATGCGAATCCTATCAACTAATTTGCGATGAAAAACTTTTTAGCGATAAGCATCACGATTCTTTTTAATAGTTTGCACATTTTCTATCGAAATATCATCGGTGGCGATGATGAAGACATAACTCGAGAGAACGTGAGTTAGACAAAAGCTCTTGCAAAGCGGTGCCACCTGCAGCTTTAGGTTTTATTTTGCGTTGATGTAGGCCTCCTCTTTCATCGGCCCATTCAATAGATGTTGAATAATCTCCTTTCGCTCTCGTCCTGATAGAACGTGCAGGTTAGAGATTATTTTTTCAGTTTCCCCCGGAAGAAAAATAAATAATGTGGGCTACCACGAAACATTGGGCCGATGATTAACCTGCCTGTAAGAAAACGTACATCGTTATAAAATATAACGTTCATTTTTCATAGGAATTACAACTTAATAAAGCGGTCGCCTTTGATCTACCTTAAGACTTTTACCGATTTTAATCTTGACACAATATCGATAGTATTACAAAACATATTTTTCTCTCTCTTTCGAAACGAAGAATCTGCAGTTGCCTTCATTAAAGAACGTTTCGTCCGCTTCGGAGATCGATCACCGTTTTTCATTTTCATCGATTTGACGTGCTATAATACGGTTCTTATCGTTACCTATTTTAATAATTAAGATCATAATCGCTCTTGCTCGTTGTGGATGCGATCCTTTCGTTTTCCAACCTCTTAAATCTAATAAAAAATTAAATTGCTTCTGTTGTTCGCATCGTAATATAAATATCATGCCTGATTAAAATCCTCTTTTCCATTTTTTCTTTCGTTTTAATAGGGGATTGTTTCTGTGCGAAGGAGAATGAAAGAGATGAAAATATAAAATAAGAATTGTGAAATTGTATAAATAATCACGTCCACTGATAGAGTTATATTACAACATAACGAAAAACTAATTATCTTTTTATTTTCTGGAAAGTAATATAAAGGAGGAACAAAAAAGGAATTATAATATAACGAAAGAAATGAAAAGCATTAAAAATAGGCGCTACTAAAGCGTTTTCAAACTTTACATGCTATAGAAATCAGCCTCCCGTTCACTTTATTTTAATTAATTAATTATTTATTCTAACGATGATCGTAAAACGTTTCTCAGTCGATTTCAATAATTAGATGCTCTTTCATTTTCGAAAGCCGGTGGCTCCTTTTATATCTCCGATTTATAATTAATATTAAGATATAAATTGACCGAAAAGAGTGGAAACTAAATGGCGGCAGGGAAAAGGCAGAAAAGGTCGTTACGCCCACGTTAGATACTATTTGCTCGGTTTAAATTATATTTTAACGGTCTTATTTTGTTCATTTCATGAAAATGCGCTTAATAGAAATACATATCGGGCGTTTATATTATTATTGTTCTCCCTCTTATTTCTTATTGTTATTAACAACATTTTCACGAGAATTTATCGTAGCTTTGCCGTGGAATAAAATAAAGAGAACGATGCCCAACGGATTGGATTATTATTCTTATTGTCCCTAAAGGAAATAACGTTTGAAAATTTATTATCGAGTGCCATTTATAATTCTTAATTTGCCGTTATATGGGAGTAGAGATTTATTTTTGTTTCAAAAATGAAAAAATGCGCTTATAATAAATAATGTCTAATATAAAATAATGGAAAATACAGGAAGTCGCCGCAATCAAGTAAATAACATGTACGATTGTTGTTGAGTGGAACAGTTTTATTGCCCTCGAATGAAAGAAGGTGCTAAATCGTGGCAATTACTTTCAAAAATTATTGGCAAGTAAGCTGCTGGAGGGAAATAATTGTAAACCAGTTCTTCGGTGATCCAGTAATGGCTTTAAACACCATCAACATCGACAAAAAACTATTGTTTGACAACGACGATCATTTTCTAAAGAATCAATTATCCGATTAAATGATGGATGCAATTCAATTCATAAACGTATTATACGCATCAGATAATTCGTAGATTTTTATCGATTTAATTTTGTCTTACGGATTTCTTCATTAATTCGCCAATTAAATTCGAGAAAAGTTGCATTTTATGATCAAACCGTGGATAAAATTATACGTGAACTCGTGGCAGACCGAAACAGTAGCAACTTTTTTCCTCTCATTATTAATCACCAGGAGTACCCTCCATTGTAATATGTCAATATTTAACGTTTATAATCTCTTAACAGACACTTGTTAATGTTTATTTGAACAAGAATCGGATATTAAACACACTTAACTACTACCAGCATTTAAATTGTTTGTATAGAACGTCCCCCGAGTTAGAGTGGACGAAGAAGAAATAAAGGAAGAAGCCTCTCTTATAAACAAAACGGGAACTTTTTGGTTGTTTTGATATTTAGAGATTTTGCAAATAGAAATATAATAATGTTAAACCATAAACATAATTAATAGCAAATTGCTCGCAGCAATGAGGCAATTAAAGTTTAATAATAAATTGCGAACGTCTTCATAATTCTTCCACGTTTACAACGACTTTTTTGTTACTTTTGATCGAGCAATTATTTATTAATTAATATCGCATTAGCATTAAAATTTCAAACTTTAATTTTTTGTAAAGCCGTTTTTATTCCACACTGTAATAATATACTGATTGCTTTTGAAAACTTTCGATTTTTTTCCATCTTCAAATATACCGTTTCAGAATTTTGCTGCACAGCATATGAAGTTATAATACAGTGCCAAAGAAGTGACTTTTGTCTCTCTCTCTCTCTCTTTCTCTCTCTTCGCATGGTTTAAGTGAGAGACAAAGGATCGACAAAGAGAAGAAAGAAGTCCAAGAAAAGAACAACACATCGTAAAGATAGTTAAGATGCCGGAGGGGAATAGTACAGTGTGTCTATAGTAATTCTTATATTTTTAACAGTGTACCACGAATAAGAAAGACGAAGAGGTAAAAGAGATGGAGAGTTTCGTTTTTTTTTTCTCTCTGTAACTCTCCGTGGCTGTCAGCCTCCGTCCGACACAACTTAATCCTAAAAGAAGTTTTCATTCCCGCGTCTGTGCTCGTAGAGGCCGGTCGGGTCGTATTTTAAACAGTTCTTACTACTCTACTACTACTATCCATTATTCCGTTAAAGAACCACAACAACAATTGCCAAGGATTGCTGAGTTAGTAGAATCGAACGAAGATCATCGGGATTTGTTATTTTTGATGAGAGAATAAAAGTTTTGATTCTCGGTAAAAGTAATTTGAAATTGGTTGTGTTCGTTTGTCGAAGACTAAAGTCCGTCTCGCCCGGTCGATTAATTGATTTTTAGTGGTTGTTCGTCGTTGTTTTATTGTATTTTTTTCTTTTGGTGGATTCGCGCATTTGGATCGACGAAAACTTTTGCTCTTTCATTGACCATGTGACTGGTTCACATTCACAAAAATACGGTAAGTCATCTTCACGATTGCTTATGTTTTAATGGTGTCTTTATCGATCGTTGAAGTCACTTTTTTTGGCTGATGCGTATCGCAAATAATTTGCAATAGCATTTTGTTCGAAGTTATTTTGGTATATCTGCGCCTTATATCATCCTAAATCCGGTGCTGTTAAAATCATTTCGTTTCGTACGATTTTTCACTCGTCGTTTTGCCACCTAATGTTTCCTGCCTTTGATCCACGTTCCAATTTTAGAATTTTATTTTCAATTTTCAACTCGTACAACATGTAGTTCGAAACTTTTAGTACTTTACTCATTATAAAGCTACACGTACCTGCTATAATTAAAAATAAATCCACATGGTAGACTCGTATTGTGCCATTTGCTTTTAAGTTTAGAATCAATTTCCACAAACATAATCGTGTTGTTCTTACAAACAAGACAGTTCTTTTTGATTAATGAACATTAAATGAGCGTTTAATAACAATTTGAATGTTTTAAGAATGAATGTTGTTTTGTTAATAATAATAACGATGTGGCATTATGACAGATTGATTAATATTCTTTTTGTGCAATAATAAACGTTCGAGGAGCACGTTACATTCCATAAAGTCACATCCGACGCTTTCGATGATATTTATGGTTTTATACGGTTTACAAATTTATGCAGACCGCGTAAGTGTGACTGTACACTTAAGATGCCAACAAAGTGTTAGGCCGCGGAGAGGAATATCTTCGGGAGATTGCTAAGAGACAAATCGTCCGAGAAAGCAACAAGTTGCAGTTTTCTCCTATTGGAGAATGAATTGCAGGAAATTTTATGTGAAAATCTATTCGCACAGAATAAACGATTATTTTCGTTGAAATCATCAACTTGTTTCAAATTGACGGAATCTTAAAAAAAAACTTTCTTCCTACTCTTTAATATAATTAGCGGTCGTACGAACGTTTGGTATGTAAACATGTATTATTAAAATTTGCATTAATGAATGAAAAACAATTATACTTATTATAAGACATGTTGTTGCATTAATCGTTGGCAGAGGAGTAGTTTCGCCCAGAAAATAAACGAAAGATTGAAAATAGGGGAAAGGTAGAAGAAAACGGATAGAACATTAATTAACTTACCTATATTATATTCATTAAATGGCAGATCGTATGTACGTGATTGTATTGCATATTTATCCGTTAATGTTCGTGCACTAAGTTGAGCAAGGTAAACATGAAAACATCTGGAAGTAATTAAGTATAATAGTAGAACGTTACAGAACGTGTTCGTGTATAACAAACAGAAAGAGGAAGACCAAAAGGAAACAACAAAAAGATCAGAATGCGAAAGATCGAGATGAAAATGAGTAATAGTTTATGTATATTTTTAAAGCTTTATCTCTTCATTATTATTAGCTTTTGTTGATTGCTTATCTTCATCTCTTTTACACTCACAAATCATCATCAACATCTTTCATCGAACTTGAAAATATGTTCGTACGAAATGAGACCTTGAAGAAGAAGAACAAGGAGATGACACGAAAGAGAAACGAATGAGAGAGAGAAAGAGAGACGAAAATTTGGGTAACAATTTATATTTCTGGGTAGTGAAACAAGATTTTTGTTATGCTTTTCTTATAACCTAAAGCCCCTGCACATTTAATTATATGTATCCGACATATGTGACATCTCGAGGTCACCGAAGAATTTTATGGATGACTATTTATTTGCCAAACGTGTTCTGGTTTTAAATTTCAGGAACCACATGTTGTTAAGAGGAAAAAAGGAAGACGATGTTAAGGCATTCAATGTGAAAGTGCAACCATCCCATATAATAAATAATCGATTGTTCTTTAATTTCGCAATCATTTGCGTTTATTTAAAAAAGTAATATTCCCTGAAATTAACTTTAAATTGAATTACAATCATAAAACTGTTTTTTTTTTAATGCACATATTACGTTTAATCATCAGCTGCTGCCTCATCTTCATACAGATACAAATTTTCGTACACCATCTGCCTTCTTCGCTGTCACTTTTACCCATCGCTTTCATTATTACTCTTCACAATCTTCCTCTGCTTCTTTTATAAGAAGATCAAGCAGCAAGTCCATTGGCAGGTAAAAATTAAGAAGAACTCCATTCAATCAATTGACATTTTCTTCGAAGATTTTTCTCTATCGTCATCATTTGAAATGTGCTAAGAGACCCTCGTTACTTCCAATTGTAAGTTTATTTCTTAAAGGAACAAGTCAATTATAGAGAAAATATATCTACGAGGCTCATAAAGTTTCATTAAAGACAATTTATTGTTGTTATAAAAGAATAGTAGCAACTTCAATTAAATAGTCTGTCTTGTAAATCATCTCGCGATAATTAGAGAATAAATACGAACCCATTCACTACGTGCAATCATCATCAATTTCGCTTCGATTATCTAATGTAATAAATCGATCATTAATTGAAAGATTATTTATTATTAATTAACTTGTGTGCAATGAAAAATAAAAAGAATCGAATGCAAACCGATTGTAAATCATCGTGAAGGAGTCAGTTTCGAAATGCAAAACGAACCATTTTATTCGGAACGTAGGTTATTCAACTAATGAACACACAATTGGCTCTTATTTATGTCCAGGAAGCACGATCATTTTTCTTGTTACTTTTGTCTCACTCGCTCTGTATCTTTCTATAAATAACAACAAATAATTGTTGTAAATAATCCATTTGTACAAATGAAAGAGAAACAAATAAAACTGTCCAATCAGTTTAATTAACTACTTGTTAATTGATAATTAACGTTCTCTTTTATTCGCGATTCAAAAATGACTTTTTTGCTAACTGGCAATTTTACAATATGAATCATATGGAAGGGAGATTGAATGCAAACGAGCTGCAATTAGCGAAAGTTTTAACGATTGTGCCGCAATTTTTAATAGTTCGTAATTTATCTGTTTTTGGTTGATTGCGGTACAATTATCACTGTTGCTTTAATAGCTTAATTAAATGATAATTATTCGATTGCCGTTTGTTAATCAATTTGACAATAAACAATCTAATAAGAATTACAATAGAATCCGGATTTTAAATGGAGGCAAGAGATAACATTTAATAGTTACCAAATGCAAATTTGTTTCGCTCGTTATTTTAGTTCTTTGCCAGAATTAATGATCCACTGGGTAATTGCTATTAAGCTTAAGCGAATAAAAGTTCAACGATCTTCTTGGCTATTATAAATCTTGAAAGAGAAGGATAGAAATTAGTCCAGTTATTATTTAATGATACGAATCTTGATTTATTTCTGAGCGAAAGAAGAAAAGAAAACCATTAGAGACGTTCATTAAGTAGGTGCTAGTGTTACAGCAAAAATAAATTGTGCAAAGTAGTGTTTTTATGAGGAAGGAAAGGTTCAGTAGCAACCTTGGGGACTTGTAAATGGCTAATATTTCAAGATAAGAGTATTTATTATATAATCAAAACATGCAAAAAAAAACTATGTGATTTTGCATTACATGTTTGGGGTCACGTAATATTTATCCACTCCTTCGTTTATATGCGTTAATTAGAATATACTTTTATAACAATTTGCCAGTACCACACATTCCCACCATTTTCCCAATTTTCATTCAGTTCAACTTTGATATCGTAGATGAAAGCCTGCGGAAGGACTATATTCAAAATGATTTCAAATTGATTTCAGTTCTCCTCGTTGAATTAACAATTATTTACGACTTGCAGTTATGTGGTGGACGATGGTTACGATTTCGACGTTCGTGGGTGTCGTTGCTGTTGTCGATGCCGCATTCGTCGACGACGACGATCAATTACTATTGACTTGCGAGGATGCACGCGTCAAGTGTCTTTTTCGCGACGGTTGCGGTTTGGCACTAAGAAATTATATGGTCCATTGTTCGAGCGTGTTACAGGATAAGAACCCTACGCATTGTCCGGAGATATGTCTTAATTCGCTCATCGCTTTGACGTCCACCTACGAAGGACAAGCATTAATGAACGTACGTTATTTTTATATTTAATTGGGGAAATTGATCTTTTTTTAATTAAAAAACAATTCATTGGACGAAGCTTTCGGTTGTTGAATGCCATCATTTCGAACTTCAATTCAATTCTACGTGCTTTTAAATTGCAGATTATTTATATATTATAACATAAAGAGTCAAAGCTGCGAGGAGCTTTCGTTCAGTGTGATAATTGAGCTTTTTCAATGCTTAATTCTCCCACGAATAATTGTTAGCCTTTTTTTATATCTATCGATTCAATTATTATAACACTTATCGATTACGATGTTGCAGTGTACGTGCAGCGACGATTTCTGCTTGGACGCTAAGCAAAAGGTGGAAATTTGTCGACCGAACGTCACGTTAGCGAATCAGCACGGCACGATAGTGACTTGCAGCGTCGCCCAATTCATTTGCGCGGCCGATAACGAATGCTCGACGGCACTTTACTACTACAAACGCCACTGCAAATCGATGTTCCACGGGAAGAAGTGCACGCATCGGTGTAGTAACGCGTTGTCGATATTGCAACGGCAAGAGAAAGCGAAGAAATTGGAGAACTGCAAGTGCGACGGTCGCGAGGAATACGATTGCACGACGATCCAGCGGAACATGGCGATGTTGTGCTTCAAGGACAACCGCCGCAAACATCACCAGCACCAGCATCCGATGCATAGCACGACGTCGACATCGACGTATCGGCCGCCGTTGCACGTGCCGACGCGACACCGACAACCGCCGCGGCCGCATACGCCGCGGAAACCGGTGCTGACGGCGATCGATGTCATCGACGAGGAGGTCGAGACGAATTCGATCGACGAGGTCAGGTTCGAGACGAAATCGCCGTGCGACGGCGTGCGGATTAGTGGCGGCGGAATCGGCGTGATTAAATCGAGTGCGGTCTGTTTGTCAATCGCGACGTTAATTGGTATGATCACGTGAATTACCGTCGAAATTGTAAGCGACAGGAGAGAAAGAGGGAAACTTTGGCCGTCATCATCATCATTATTAAAGCCATTTTGTTGTTGTTGTTGTTGCTTTTTTTTATTTTCATGAAGGATTATCATCATTCGATCTACCTCGTGTTATTCATGCAAATTTCTTTTTTAATGTTTTATAGCCAGACGGCAACAACAGATTGCGGATGGCGAAGTTCGTCTACAATGCCCTATTAATTTATAAAGTTTATTATTATAAAAGTTCCTATTACGATCATTCGACGTGATCATTTAAAATTATTCACCAGCCGCAATAATAATAACAATAACACACTGATTTAATGATGAGGTGCAAAATTCTCGAATTGCAACATCATCGCCTTCTCATCTCCGCGACGATGATGATGGGCGATTGTGACGGGACGACGATGAAAAAGAAAGAGTCTATCTATCTACCAAAGAGGGTGTGCTTCATGCTGTAATTTGCTTTAAATTATTAATTTTTTTTGCTCTCTTTCTTTCCCTTCAACGTAATTTTTGTAGGGACTTTTTTGCAAAAGAAAAAAGATTATAAAAGACCTATAATCAATGGTTAAATAACGGAAGAGAATAAGGAGGATTCGTTTATGTTTAAAAATGCGAATTATTGTACAATAATAATTGAAAATGACGAACTAAAAATGATATTATCGCTATTTATAAAATGATTTGTATAGACGTTTTGTTATTGAAATTAATTATCATGTAAATAATTATTTATTTCTAAGGATTAATTATTTTATTTAAGGAAAAAAGTGCTTTAATTTATTATAAATTTATAATCTAAAAACGAAAACAACTTTCAACTAACATCAATCTAAACTGGTATCAAATCAATAACAATAATAATAACCATTCAGAATCAAAAAGAAAAATTGAAACGTAAATTAAGATTTGTGATTCGCTTATCGAAATGTCGTTCTTTCCATTAACATTATTATTGTTGTAATTTCATAATAACCATCATCATCATTACCATTCGTTCTTGTAAAATAGTAATAGTGTAGTATTACCTATCTGTTCTGGTCAAATGCCGTTTCACTTCTTGGTGGTCCACGGCCAATTAAGGTGTGCATTATATACAGAAAATGTAAAAAGTTGGGGACGTACGATTCGTAAAAAATAACGAACAGAGGTGGCCAGACATCATCATCATAATCAGGATGATCTCTATTGCAAAAGTACACATTTTTTGGTATTAGTATAATATAACTCGCGTAATTTGTTGCGAAAATAAAACAAAAAAAATGGTATAAACTCATTACGTACAGGTAAATTTATCCACAAAGAGTAACGCCTGGTAGAAAAGTAATTCGATACCTTTCGTAATGGCAATTACAAATTTTATACTAAAGCTAAAATAAGGAGCAAAAAAGAACGTTGACTTTTTTTATACTTATATGTACATTTGTGAATCATTATGGAAAGCTCTTCCTGGAATTATGGATGGCACGAAATTGCGTGCGTACGTTAATATCTTCTTCTGGCCCTTCATCATCATCTTCTGCATCTGCTTTTGGTGATGTTTCATTATTATATTTACAACCGATAATTTTCGAGGTACGAACGTAAAATGTTGTGTCGAGCATTACAAATAAGAAGAAAGAAGTACGATAATAAAACCAGAAAACGACGTGAAAATCGTTTAAGATTAACCGAAATCACGATTTAGATATTAATTTCCAACCAACCGTTTTTATTTTGCATAATTATCAATAATCATCCTCATCCTTCTTCCCCTTTTGCTCTGCCTCTTCTTCTTCGTCTTATTCCCTCTTTAGTTTTACAACAATAATTACGCTCGTTATATAATCCCACTAAAACGGTTTAACGATTGCGTTCGCGAAATTACAGTTCATAGAGTTCAGCGTGCAAAAAATAAATAAAGATGAAAAGTTAATCGCAATTATTTCCTCCTCGTAGAACAACTCGAAAGAGATTTTATTTACTTATCGGAGTTTGTTTAGCCGCATTAAAGTAAATTGGTCAACTATCAATTCTAAACTGCCGGAAATGTTACGCAATCATCTGGCACCTTAATTTACCTGTAAGAGTAATTAGAAAGAAAAAAACTGTTTTGCGACAAGCAATTCTCCATCCTCTCGACCGAATCTACGTTTGTTTTCGAGTTAATGATTCGATGGACGATTGTGGTGGACCGAATAAGTTTGTTATTAATATATTTATTAATTTCTTTCTGTTCTCTCTTCATCCTTTATTTTTTTCTTCTGTTCTTTCAAAATAATAAAAATCGAATGAAGAAGTACCGCCAACGTTACTTAAAGTTTATAATCACGTTTGCGGTCACAAAACCAACCACACACGATGCCTTTTACAATTTAGTTTTAATTTAATATTTTTCCTTTGAATAAGAATAATATTTGTTACATCTCCATGCACGCGTGCGAAAAAATTAAAATAAAACGACAGCCAGGATCGCAATGCGATTGTAATAATCTAATTTGATTGATATTTTTCGTTTGTTAATCGCGAATCGGAGGGAAATAGCAGCCGTAATAACAAAGAGAATAAATCTCTTCAGATTCTGCGCCTTTCTCTTACTATTATTTCCTGCGTAATTGATATTGCCGGATAATTATAATGTAATAAGGTTGGTAACGAACGAGGAAATTGCGAAACGAACGAAACGTTAAAATATTGATGATGAAGTTTCGTAACAATTTTCGCTACTCTTCTTAACTCCGTATTATTATGTCTTTATTGGCTTCTTCATATAACACATCTATCCTTTAACTGCGCCAACAACAGCATAAAGTGAAAGAAAAAGATTCGAAGTTGTAGTACTAGCAGTAGTAGTAGAATATAAAGTATAGTAAGGCTCGGTTAAAGCTGTGCCCAAGCATCCTCTCGCTCTCTGCTCCTTTTTGATGATCGAGAAAAGAAGCAAAAGGTAAAAATGAGAAACACCGGGTAGAAAAGGGGGTAAAAGATATCGAATGTGAAGAAGAAGAAGAGGAGGACGTCTGTTGTGTGGAGCGAGATCGAGCGAAATGCAGAGAGAGCGAGCCGCCACACACGACGGTGGCCACACCGTGGACCACCCAACGCGGTACCCGGAGGCTATGGGGGGCGCGCTCTCACTTCTTTCATACGTATAATATAATATATCCCTCCACGTATATTAAAAGCCGAACTGAACTTTCAAGGAATCGCAAATATCGTTTGTTAATCAGTGCGTATACTATATATGCGCGCACCAGATAGATGAAGAAAGATCGACTAACTGCTGTTGTTGTTGTTGTTGCTGCTGCTGCTCCTCAATGGGCCACCACTCCGCACATCAGCTGATCGTAACAACAACAACAAACCGGCGTAGTGGTAGTATACTTCTACGTATGGATGTAGCTCTTCTTGTGTGTATGGTTACGTTTGTAATGCTTACGGAGTCTTTTAGGATGTTCGTACTTCTCGAGAATTAACATTTCATGCGCGGCATCCATTGGATACCGATTGGGAAATTTGTATCTACGGAACTCTACGACGATTCGCATCACGCTTCGATTGTTGCCTCTCGCTCATCTTCAGCTTTTGCGACGAACGAGTCAATTGTAATAAAGTTAAATAAAAGAGAGTCTGCCCTTTTACTGAAGTAATTTTTTTTCGACTTCTCTCAAACAGAATCGTATTAAATTTTCAAAGACATAATAATAGGAAGACCATATGGCGTTGCCGTCTTTAAAAATCGCCTACATGCGTTGTTTTCGTTTGTTGGTGAATCAGTCTCAAAGTGAAGACGAGGAAGGAGGATAACAATAAATGCGTTATTTTATTGTCACACAAATCATTTTGGACACCGGACAATATTGTTAGTCCCCCCATTTTTTATTTGGTCCTTTTTCTTGAATAATATTGGTAAATGAAGAAGAGGTCGTTGGATAATAGCGGCATAAACAATATAAAAAATTATACCAAACTTTGGTCCTCCTTCGCAGTTACAAGTACTGTCAATAACAAAATTAAACTGAAATAATAGAATTGAATATTAACAGGAAAAGGCAAAGTAACAAACTTTGCATTAGTGCTGTAATAAAAAAAGATTTTTAAATCTATAATCCAGGCATTAACTAAATGATAAATGATCAAAGCTAATCTTATAAAATAGGAAGTCTTTTAGAGAAAAGAAATAATCCTTTACTAGGGATTAAAATGACTAGTACGTAGATGAAATTGGATATTGTTCCATAAAAATTGCATCAATTTGACCCACTTCCGTTTCATTTAGCAAATTAATTGTCGTGCAATTTTTGCCATTTTTTATAAATAATCCCCAGCAAAAATCATTCAATTAATAGTTGTTCGCAATATCTCCATATTGTTGTTAATAAAAATTCTTTTTATTAATACTATATGTACCAAAATAACAGCGAAAGTTTTAAAGGGACTTATGCTTTTGCCGCATTTGGTCATGGAGCCGTTAAATTTTTTTATAGAAATCTCGACATTAAATGATCCTTTCGTTTTTAATTTTTACTAACAATAACGCATAATATGAACCTATAAATTCCATTTGACCAATAACGATATCGATTAATTGTAAATCGCAAGCTTTAAATCGTGCAATAAATATCGAAACTACATGGATGGATTGTAAGAGCCGTACATTTAAAGACTCTTAATTTAAGAGGTACTATAAACGAAAAGTTTTGCAATTTGTTTATGCTCAAAATTGAATAGATTGTATTTCTTCAAATGGAAGATTATTATTATTGGCACTTAAAAATAAAATAAAATAGACTTTAAGTTTAAATAAACTTTGTTCGAATAATAAAAGTATGGCAGAGAAGAGATTTCCTATTCTTTAAAGAGATTAAAATACAATAAATATAACTTAGAAAACTATATAAAACGTACAAAGGCCCGTTGGAAAGAATGTAGGTTTTAAACATTTTTCTTTGACGCTTTCTCATAAAATTTATTCCTTTTCTTAAATAAGTATTTATTACTGGACATTATTCTTTAAGTCTCTCAAAATTTAATGAAATCTGCTCGTTTTGTAGTGTGATCGATATCCATAAAAATTCATATTAACAAGGCAAAAAATCTAAAACTTCATCATTTAATTTCAGTCACCGATAAAAATTTAAAATCGGATACTTTTAATTAATTATTGCGTGTTCGTTAGATTAGATTAAATTGAATGGTACGTGCGATTTAATAATCTATAATAAGCATTGAACGTTATAAAAAATCCCATGCAACGATTGCAAAACAGTTCCCCGTCGATCGTCGCCTAAACATTATTTAACATCATTATTTGAAAGCACGATACTGATTTTTATCGAAATTTATTTATGTAGTTCATTATACCCGTGTCTAACAACCAACTACAACGATTACTTTCTCTAACACAGATGAGGCACCTTAATTACCTCACGATTCCATCCTCATGCAACGGTTCGTGTTTTATTTTAATAATTTAATATTTAATGAAGACATCAAACTCCCGAGTCTCTTTCGGTCTTATTAAGAAGAAACTCGCCGGTTAACGAACACACCTTTAAAGATCCTATCGCAAAATGCTTGTTTATAAAACACCGCTACCCACATTCGAAATAAACTTTACTTTTATTCGTTCATTTACATTATGAAAGAAACAAAAAAATGGCAACTTGCAAGCGACTTAAGCATTCATATTTTGCTGGATCCAATCATCGAAAGCTGCGACGTTCGTGAAAACGTCCGGGTACCCTTCGGCGCACGGGACGCCCCACGAGACGACGCCGATCAATTCGTTGTCCATCGTCAACGGGCCGCCGGAATCGCCTTGGCAAGCGCCCTCGCCTTCCTTCGTCAGCGTGCAAATCTGTTTCTCGGTGATACGCGAATCCGAAGCGTAACACTTTTCGAACGAGATCGTCTTCAAATCGATGTACTGCAATTCGTTCGGTGCGATCGACCCTTCATACGAAGTTAAACCCCAACCGCACAATGTGACTCTCGCGTCGGCCTCTACCTTGTCCTTATGAATCTTGATGGATTTGATGTTGTCACCGAAGGTTAACGGTTCCCTTAATTGAATGAGACCGATATCGTTTTGGGTCGTAAAAAAATTGAAATCGGTGTGTGTGATTATCCGTTTCGCATCGATCTCCACACCGCCGCGGTTTAATAAATTGCTACCGGCTACCACGGATAATTCCAAAGAGTTTTGGCTGCGTGCAGGAATAGCTGGTTATCGATAGGGATTTGACTGGGGATTGCAACTTACCCGACGAGACAATGAGCGGCCGTTAAAATCCATTCCTCGTTCAGTATGGCACCGCCGCAATTGTGTCGACCGTGCACACGGATCGAAACGATGTAGGGAAATTGTCCGGGTTCGGCTTCCTTACCGCCGACGATTCTCCAGCCCGATCCGGCGAGGATCTCTTTTACGGTCGGTGCGGCTACGAATAAGATTAGGTTGATAGTATTTAATTGATTGTTAAAGGACCAACAACTTACCATTGGTGCCGAGGAAAACGGCGAATAAGCTTACCACAAGAATTGCTTTATTCATGTTGATTTGATGGAAACAAGTTGGATTGATACGAAACGTTGGTATTTATACCAATTTATAGAAAATGAATTGCATCGATAAGATACTTTCATCTTTGCGAAATTCGAGTTAAGACACTTAAGGCTTTATCATTTATAGATTAAGAGAGATAATGATCGAAATCGTATGAACCAATTCATTGTCCTTTCAATTTAATGTGATTTTGAAAATTTCGATTTACCGTATGTAGGACGATTTTGAAAATTCCGACTATTATTTTTTAGACTGATCTGAATAACTCTGACCGCTCAACAGCGAGTTCCATGGTGTCACCATTCAACAAATTGTTACCAACTACCTCTGATAACTGCGAAACGGAATTACTACAAATAAAGGTTTTTTATTTTCGACGGAGAAAGTCTTATTTTAGCCGTTAAAATTCATTCCTTGTTCAGTATGGCACAGGTGTGAACGTCGTCCAATCGAATGGAAACGATGAAAGGAAATTATCCGGGGCCGGTTTCCTTACCTCCAGCCAGATCCGGCGAGGAGCTCTTCAACTCCGGATGCGGCTAGGAACATGTTCATTGTATTTGTTCTTTAATTGATGGTTAAAAAGCTAGGAATTTACCGTTGGCGCCAAGGCAAATAGCAAACATGCTTATCACAAGAATTACTTTGTTCATGTTCCTTTGGTTCGTTGTGAATCAGTGAAAAGAAATTTGGATGTACATTTACACAAATTTCTGATAGATAGCAATTTAGTTGATTCGATAAGATAATTTATTTTTTAATATTGGCACCTCCGAAAAGCTTCGGTGATGATGTAAGATATTAACAATTTAATGATTGCTGTAGGCGATTAAAAGATAACGTTCGTAATCTCATCAATCAAATTCTTTGGCTATTCACTTGAAACTTGTTTGGATAAAATTCCAATTTATGATTTGTAGGAGGATTCTCAAAATCGGGATTATTACTTGAGGACGGAATAATAAAACGAAAATTCGTGATTGAATCTAAAATCTGAATAACAGATTTTATTATTATTGATCACTCGTACACATAAACTAGTCACATTATTTACAGATATTCACATTCAGATGTCCTAATCGGAAAGAAATAATAAACCCAGAAAACAAAGACGTTCATCATCATCAGTTTTTAAAAGACCCGTATAGTAAAATCGCCTTATCATAATTTACTTTTTTTTGTTAATTAATTTTATATAATTTATTTTTCATTGTTTTTCTTTTCTCTTTGTAATAATAATACCACATTCTAAATAACTGACTGCCATTTGAAAATGTTAATAAAAATAAAATTAATTACAATTACCATTTATATTGGGCTATTAATCGATTCGAAAATCGAACGGCCCATCTTCTTCAATGGCAATATCAGTTAAATATTAATTCTACGATCAATGTTGAAGCGTTTTATTTACCATTTTATTTATTTTTATTTTTTAATTTCAGTTTTGTAAAGGCAACATAGTAGCCAAAAACATTATTATTTGCTCTTTCTTTTTATAATAATATAATCACATTAATTTTTCACAAACTTCCGGGGACAATTTATCATCCTCTGTGTGTGTGTGTCGTTCAATTATAAATATATATTTATATTGATGAAGAATAGTTATTACAGTATATGTAATTGATTAAATATTTATTAGTATTATTAATTAAGAACGACCAAATTTTTAAATTGCTCGCCTCAATTATATATTTAATTCATCGTGTTCCTTTACATTTAAACGTTATTATCGTTCTGATCTTCAATTTAATTATTACACGGAATTAACAGTCTAATTAATTTAATTTGTTTCAGTTATGTCTGTTTAATTAATTTACTTTGTAACTTACTTACTAAAGGAAACCAATATATAAAAAATTATCATTTGCATCACAATTTATTAATGTTTTGTTATGGTCTAATTTCATCATTTTTTAAACTGTTAACCCACCGAAGAAATAAATGAAAATAAAAATATATTGTATTATTATTATATTCATATTTATATATATCCATTTTTTTGTAATCATTATATAATACAATTTCAAAAAACACACAGAAATAGGAATGTGTCTTAATCCTATATAAAAGAGCTTGCACCATTGATTCTATTTAGAAAATAATAAGAAAAAAATAATGTTATAAGTGAAAGAGTTCACGTAACAGCCGTTAATTTTCAGTTTTATTTCTTTTGGAAAAGTCCAATTACAGGTGCACCTAGTTTTCAAAAGAATATATTTAAGTACCTAAACGAAGAAAGAAGAATAATGAAAATCAACATAAAAGAAAAATTATCGTTTTTTTTTGTACAAAAAATACCTTTTTGTCGCCTTTTTTTATTAAGAATATTTACATGGACTGTTTAAAAAGCAAACTATTTACAAAATTTACACGTCAAGCTCATTTTTTTACATTCATTCTCACTTTTCAATTGATCGTTTACAACAAAATGAACGGCTATTACTTGAATTTCGTTTCGAAATGTACGAAGTGATTTTTTCTTTCTTTCAATTAACGCACATTTATAATATAATTATAATGCGTGTATAAATTAAGATAGAAATACATTAATATTTTATTATGATTTTTTTTGTAGAAATTTAACAGCCTTACAGGTTTTTTTAACATTTTTTTTTTGTTGATAACATTTTGTAAAACATACTTAGACCTCTCAGTGAGAAATACATAATTTTGCCCAATATTTTAAGTTTCAAATTATGTATAATTATCTTGGCATTTAAAGTCTGTATCCCAACGTTAATATCACTGTTATTACTAATATTTTGAAAAATAATCAGTTATTAAATTAAAATTGTGTGCGTTTCTTCATTATAACGTTGTCTTTCATATACAGTAATTGTTAATAAAGAATTAGTGAAATTTGTATTTAGATTCGTATAATACAATTTATTTTGTTGGCAGAATTTGCCCAACACTTTTATGAAAGTTTGATATTTTTTCGAAAAAAAATTGTAAAGAAAATTCAAAAAGCATTCCAGTTATGAGCATTTCATTTCATACCAAAATTTAACAAGGTTGTTGCACAGAGAAATTATCAAATTCATGGATTTGCAATTAATTGAAATTGCTAAATAAATGTTACAAATTTAATAAATAATTAATATAAATTTATTAATCATTGCACGTCACCAAAGTTTTTTAATTACAAGAATTTTCTTTTTGTAAATTTACATATTTACATAATACGGGATAAATTCAAATACTCATAACCTTCGTTTAAGGATACTGACTGAAACAATTTACGATTCTTTAGCATTTTGAGGGATAATTAATTTCGAAATTTCATTCCTAATTTTTAACTAGTAAATTTTTGTTGCTAAAAACCTAAACAAAGTGTAAGTACATTTCACAAAAATATTTTCTTTGTTTTCTATGTAAATTTTATCATCGTCTCCGCATTTCAAACTGTTTTTGTAGTTTCACTTACTTAATTAGAACTATAAATTGTAATAATAATAAGTTACTAATTATATTCAACAGCCTCTTGGATGCTTAAGACTAAGATTCACTTAGATTAAATTTATATATAACTTTTTACAGAAGTAATTAATAAATTAATAAACAAACTTTTATTTATTATTTACTTTCGATCGGCAAAATCGTGCGACAAATTAAAAAAAAAATATAATAAAAAAACTGTCCTTAAATTTTTGTTATTTTAGAAAGATGAGGGCGGATAATTTGCTTCTAATTAAATGCTCTCATATTTTCACATTTCATCAAAGTTTGGTTCAAAGAATATGCATTCTTTTTAAATTAATATACGAGCGGTTTAGAGAGCTAACTGCTGAATTGTGTTAACGAAACGCAGGAATAGTTTTGTGTAAAGAGCCACACGGAACAGCATAGAAGCATCGTGAAATCATAAAGAAAACGATCAAATTAAAAGAAATAAGGAAAAGTAAAAGACCATCTAAATTAGTCGAGCTACTTTTTTTTCGGTATTACTATACATTTAAGGATAATTGTTAATTAATTTATCCAATATATATTATAAACGAATCAATTCAATATGAATCATTACAATTAATTAATGCGCCAATTTAATTTCTACGAAATAAGAAACGATATTATTACCACGTAGCAATAAATTATTCCACCCTGATCTCGATTATTTTTTGCAATATATTTCTCTCTCAATTAGTTTATGCAATTATACATTCTGTATCTTTTCGTTTAAAGGACAAAAAATTAATCCTTTTCCCATCGGTAATATTTAATCACGTCTGTTGAACACAATAATACTATAATATTTCGTATAAAATATCATTTATCTTTTTCTCTGTTTAATTAATTTGTCTATTGAAAGAGTAATTTAATTTCTCGATTCTTCAACAAAAAGATGAAAATGTACAAGCGGATATAGCGACATAAAGGTTCGGTTTCATTCAAATTTTAATCGGTAGTATGTTTTACAAATAAGAACATTGTTTCTTTTTAAATGTTATATAAAAAAAGATATTTAAGCATTTTTCTCTGATTTGTGCAAGTTATACCTTTGTTTCTTTTATATATAATATATATACATATATACTTTCTTCTTTAAAGATTAATTTAAAAATGTAATCTTTTCAAATATTATGAAACAATGTCAAAATTATTACATGCACGTTTAAGATTTTTTTATTACACTAAAATAAAGCTTTATCGTTCGTTCGTAGTTAACAAAAAGCAATTTTGGAAAACACGCGTCGATAAAATATAACTGTAATATGGCAAAAACCAAAGGATTAGCAGAATGTAAAGCATTTATTTCAGTGTACATCTCGTTTATTAGTAAACAAAAAGAGATATTCTTCTAGCATGTTCATTCATATATGCCACATCGATTAAGAACAATCTCCTTTTAAATGTTCAAAAAGTGAATAAAAGAAAAAATCAGTTTATTAGTTCAATCATATTACTTAGCGACTTCTTTTCTTTCGCTTTCGAAATCCTCGATTCGTACCATATTTCTACCGACTCTCTATCATATTTTTTTGCCCTTAATTGTACATGTACTTTTCCTATTAAATTATATTTATATTCTCATCATCTCTATACATGAATCGCATTTTAAACTGTTGCACACTTCCTGCGCTTTAAATTATAAAGCACAGGCCGAACGTTGAGCATCATGTCACTTCCATGGCGAGGTTATTCTTCCGGACAATGGTCTTGTTTTTATTATTCGGAGATGTCGTACTATTCTCTGTACATTGCGAATTAACTTTTTTCGGTACAGAATCGGTGTCGTTTGGCAAAGGTATTTCCAAAAGATTGGCACTAAAAAAATAATCGAACGTTTATTCGTATTTTATAACGAAGCTGCTATCTTAGAATACATCCATAATCTACTTTTTAAATGAATATTCAAACAAAGTAAGTTGTATTCTAATTTTAAGCTGGATACGTTTAAATCAATGAAATGGTTAAAATAATACTGATCGGAATATATTTCAATATATTTAATTACCTATGACTATTAAGCGTAACCGTGTGTGCAGACGTGTGAAGACTCAAAGTGCTTGTTGCATTATCACTTGAATTTCCCATCACTTCGAAGTACGCGTACGATTTCAATTTGTTACCGCTACTTTTCGCATTTACGGGAGATGCTGAAACGAAAAATAATGAATTTAATGGGAGAATTAAGAAAAATAATAAGAAAAAGCAAAGAATCATCAATAACAATGCAATAAACAAATATATGGCATATTCATTGAAATTTAATGACCTCATCGCGAATCTCATAATCAAATTTTCACTAGACGATGTAGGTAGTTTTGTAAATAGACATTAAAAATAGTAATAAATATTGACCGCATTGAGTCCTTGATTAATCATCAAATGATCGATTATTAAAAGTATATATTCGACGTGTAATTCAGACAGTGATTTACTGAAAAGAAAACATTGTTAACATCCGATAATGTGGGATGTTCTCCTTTCGCATGAAATTGATTGATAACTCTGTCGATGACTAATACCGAGAATTTCACATCAATAATTCATCATGTAAATTTGCAAGAGAAAAAGAAAAAGTACAGTAGACAACGAATGCAAAATAAATGGCAACGAGACTATGATGAATGGAAAGTGAAAGCTGCTCTCAATTTATTATGCGCGCATTTGGTAGTTGAGTAACAATGAAATTGAATATGAAATAAATTGAAAAATCGGTATGGATCATAAAGAAATCTAGACCTACGTTATTCTATGTGCTAATTTGCAATTCTTCGCTTCGGCCCTTACAATGCAAACCGAATATATATGAAAGATCAGCGGCAGATGTTACAATAAAAATGCGCACGCAAGGGCGAAACCACATAATAAAATGTGAATTTAATTCTTATTTTATCAAATTCAGCTGATCAATTATCTATAAGTTTAAACTATTAAATTTCCTACAATATTATCCAACAACTCTGTTTAACTAACATTTTCTCTTGAGTCTGAATTGCTTATAATAAGTTACAATTTGTACGGCAGAAAACATATATCGTTATCGATAAGATTCGTATAAAAACCTTCTTACCATTAATTCCATACTGAGTTATAATTCCATTACTAATAGGTCCATCACTATTAGTTCTTAGCCGAACATCTGAAGTTACATTAACACTATTTAACTTAGTATTAGTGAGGGTACACGATTTATTATGATTTTTGGACGCCGAACCGGTACATGAAGCTATATCCGTCACTTTGAATCTAGAGCAACCTATAGTACTTTCTTCACTAGTGTCCATTAAATAAACCTCATCATCGTTATTATTACTAAACACAGAACTATCATTGAGGTTGTTAATATTAGATAAACTATCATTAGTATTAAGCGTATTAAAACCGACATTAACGTTCAAATTAATGCCTGTTTGCGTTTTTGTATCACTCGATTGCCTTGTGTCCGTCACAGGAACGTCTACAGTGTCCAAGTCTTCGAATAAGAACGGTGTCGTAACAAATGTCGAAGTATCGAGAAAGGTGTTCGGTGCATCTAAGACTTTCATCTCTATCGAAAATGGTGTATTGGCACTGGGTAGAAAAGTCGTATCTTCGGGAGGTAGCAGATGACACGGCGGCTCGTAACCGGACGGCGGTGTTTTGGGCCGAAAGTGTAACCTGAAATGGATCAATTGGATTAATATACATGTTACAGACAAAAAGCTTAGGTCGATTTTATGTAGTAATCAGCATACCAATTTTGAACTGATCTTAAAAATTCCGTCATTTCCTCTTGTTCTTCCGCTGTTTTGTGTTGATCCTTTTCTTGGTTATCTGCAGGCTCCTGTTTGGTGGTACACAACAGATTCTCACTAACACTTTCACTAAAAACATCGTTTTTCCGTAAACTGCAGTTACTTTGACTATGTTCGGTTTTCAAATCAGTTCTAACGTTATTAATATTGTTATTATTTGAGTTCCTGTGATTTAAACCATTGCCTAATAAATTAGTAAACGAGTTTGTACTATCGCTAACAGTACTCTTGTCCGCCGCATTCGTTACTGGTACGTCGTTCTTTTCGTAAATCGTATAATCTAACGTCCTCCAGAAATCGTCGTCTTCGTTCGAGAAACGGTCCAATATCACGCGTCCGCCCCTGCCTATCCGTCTCCTAGCGAATCCTATACATCTTTTAGGTTTCGAAATTGATGTTAACGTATAACGATACTTCTTATCGCCTAGACCGTTATCCTCTTTAGAACACCATGGCCAATTACCGTTTTCCGTTAGTGGCTAGAAACATTTTCATTTAATAAAAATGATTTATTATTATTAACGGGCAATCAATCAGTACCATGTGATAGGTACATAATTTATTTCGTCTGAAAACAAATTGTCCTTCTTCCTCAGACTCTTCCGGTTCTGGTGAAGGTTGTGCAATTGGTTCTTCGTCCGACGACAGAACGCCCATGCCTTCAATACTGCCCGTCCCGTATCCACCGACGTGATTATGCGATAACGATTTGTGTTTCCGCTTTTTGTACTGTCTCTTCTCTTTCCGCGGTATCACCTGAAAATTAATTTATATTTTAATACATATAATGTTACAAGAAACAACATAAAAGATGTACTCAAAGAGGGTTCTTACCTCGTCCTTATGAACAGCTTTATTCGTCCAGCTTTGATTCGTGTAATGATTGTGAAATATGGGCGTGAATGCGGGCCTCGTCGTTTTTAGAGCAGATAATTCAGATATAATTGCACCGTTGAAGTCTTTCGCTTGATAACGCTTCTCGAATATTTCGACGCTAAGATGAACGCATTCCCGTTTGATCTTCTCTCTTCGCTTCACCAATTCTAAGAGCGTCACCGCCCTCGTGAGATCTCTCTTAAGTTTCAACATCTTTTCGTATGATGTTTCATCGTTCTTTCGATTCTTTCGCGTTTGCATCTTCTCCGTTCGCCTTCTAAATGCTAAATATGGATTATTGGTGGCCGTTCCTACTCTCTTATCGGTTTTCACAGACAGTATCAGAGGATGTTGCTAAAAAGGGAAATGAAAAGGGGATTAGTGATATAAGAATAAAATTAGACATGTTTATTATTACCGTATTCAAGCGCTTATTCAACCAATAGTCAAATACTGCAATAATGAGATCATCATCCTCCTTGAGTAGAGCTTTGGCCTCGTGCAATGTAATAACTGTTTGTCCACTACTCTTCTCAAGTTGATCCATCATCTCTTCAAACTTTAATGGTGTTAATTCTAGCTTCTTTGCCTGTGACTCTAACCATCTTTCATCTTCAGAATCCATATCATAATCTGGTATATCTTGCTCCATTGTGAAAGCTAATCAAACACAATTATAATCTTCCTACATGTTAAACTCTATTTGTTTACATAAATTTTGCAATGCTACATATTTCAATCAATTGAGAACAATTGTGAATGAATGGAATTTGAAAGTTTATCTTACGTTGCATGTGTATAAGCTGTCTTGGTTGTTTGTAATTGGCAGGATAGAGCTTGTCGTGCACCTCTGCATCGGGTATTTCGGATACCTCTGGAGTTGGAATAATGAGGCCTGTACATATTGCTCGTTGCAGATGGTGCTCCTGTCAGACCAGAAAGATATCAATTGATTAAATGTTATTGGCATCATCAGATCAATCTTTTAAGATTCAGTGGAAGTGAAAAACTCAATCATAACATATGAAGGCTGCCAGCAGAAAGTTGAAAACTTTTGTTATTCTTCAGGCCACAGATCAAGTGACAGCAGTCTGTTTCGCTTCGTTATCGATGGCTTATGTAATTTTCGGTTGAAATTTCGAAAATATTTGCACGTTCGAAATGTATCGGATCGAAAACAAAATTTGAAAATATCATTTCGCCGGGTTGCGCATGGAAGCGCGAATTAAGAAAAAAAAACAACATGGCAGACGTTTATTACGATAACAGCTTCCGTCATGTCGGGGATACGGCTATTATATATTTCATTTAGAATTCGCACTTACACATTCCTCCTCCTTTTCCATGCCCGATGGCATTTGAGGAACTGCCCGATTAATTGCCGAATAATCAGGTAGATCGGGCAGTTCCTCGGCCATGTAAATGGGCATCGGTTTGCTAGCATCGAGGGCCCTCGCCCTAAATGAAAGCTTGGACATATTTGTTGACAGCACAATGTACACGGCAAGGCCAACATAAAATAACTCTTTAAAATACGACTTTCTAGTGTCACGGACCGCACGAGACGGGCACTAAACGATTCTTTATGTTCTTTAGTACGTTCCCATTGTTTTTGTTTACACTCACTCAGTCACAAATACAATAAAACAACTTTGAAACTTTGCATGTTGAACGTGTAATACAGAAAGCCATCATGGCGGCTCTGTGTGGATGGAACCATTGAAATTTACTACCAACATGCAGTGCGCGGGAATCAATTACGCACTGTTATGGAGGGTGGTTCATTCATTGCAAATGGTTTGTCTTTTATTAAAATTAATCGACGGCACGTAGTCGATACGATTTAATGTCTCTAATTAACCGACAGCTCTTAATTAACCGAATAATGCGAATGTTATCGTTTAATGTCAGTGATAAACGCGTTAAAACGTCTAACAAAGTATTTACATTGACTCCACCGTCGTCACGTTCGTGTCTCTTAGTGCGGACGCACGAAACCAACCGATCGCATTTTCTATGGAAATTTCATTAAATTATACGCGAAATGATCATTTACGAATGTTATCCTTAATTAATTAACGCCTAACAATCAATTCTACATCGATTTAATCACAATCGATCGGATGACATTGCAGCAATTCAATTGAAATTATTTAAATTAGTTGCAGGACATCCAAGAAGCGGGGAAAAACTATTTAAGTTTACTAATACCTGAGGCGCTCTTTTCAAGGATATGACGTAATAGTTACACGTGTACTAAAAGGATCTTCGAGCGCCACCTTCGTATGGTACCGGATTCATAGTTTACTACGTTATCGACGCGTTGTTCGCTTTTGTTTTCAATCGCTCTCCCGGAATTGACCGGATTTATAAAGGACAACGTCCAACGTTTCCGGATACATCGTCCTGCTTTCGGAACACGAACAATTACGAAACAATTAAGATGAAACTAATTTAAAAGAACTCTAATTTAGTAAATTAAACATTCGAATCCCTGCAAAAAATCTTTATTTTACAGGATGAAAAATCCTGCATTTCCTGCTAATTACCTAAAGATTCTGCTAATGTAGAATTGATATTTCGTTTATGGAGACGATATTTAGTTTACTTTTGTAGTAAACATTTTTTTTTCATATTCGTTATTGTAAACAGCGACCGAAGTGTTTTTTTTTTTATTATTTGCATATATCTTTTTGCTGGCGCCTCGGTTTCATACACAGGCTAAATTTAAAGGTCATTCTTCTTAAACCCATTTATAATTTATAAATATTCAAATATTATTGTTATTAATAAAACTATATCATTTTTTCCCCTTTTGTTCTTTCTTACTTTTACGTTGATTCATTATTTGAAACAAGAAAAAAGAAAAAAGTGTCCATTTATTCGTTACAGAATACCAATCCGGCTAGCAACAAAATAAGAAAATGATTAACAAAAGTATTCAGGTAATGGAAATTTTAAGTTAAGCCTCTGGTATTAAAGAGAACAACAAAGAATTCCTTCGTTCAAGTGTTAATCTTTTATAAATAGAAAGAATTAAGCTTTAATCCTCAAATTGACCAAATTCATTCCCAGGTAATCTTTATGATTCTAACGGAATTGTTGCAAACAGACACCCGGATATTTATAAAAAAATCCACTTTTTTCGTTTGCCATACCGAATTATATTTCAGATAATTAGATTCTTACCATCGTCGTCCGTTATTATATCGATGGGACAACATTTAAATGTTAATAATCTCCCACGTGAAGAGCGAAGAAGTGATGGAACGACGGGCGTAGTGGCGCCTAAAGAGAAGAAGTCCTTGCGAGACCGGCCACGACCTTCATATACATATACGTGCTGTTGTTGACGGGTATTTTAAGAACGTTCTTTTATAAATGCGATTGGAAGCGAACGAGTCGAAGTTAATCTTTTTACGGTCTCACTTTGGCCGTTTTCATCGCTTAGCGCAAAAATGTTTAGTTTGTGCGTGCGACAAATCGCAAATAATCGACGGTAGATTAAAGTCAAACGAAAGTGCGAAGTGGGAAATGAAGTTGCAAAAAGGACTTTCCGATACCGGGAATCGAACCCGAGCCTCCTGGGTGAAAGCCAGGTATCCTAGCCACTAGACCATATCGGATGCATTATATTCAATGGGTAAGTTACTGAAGAATTAAATTACAGAATTTCAAAAAATAAATTAGCAATTTAAGCTTAATTTAGCTGATTTAGTTAGTTTGGATTATTTATCAATTTTCAAAGAAAGATTGCAAAAAGTTTCATTCTACTTTCTTCAATGAGATCATAATGCGATCAAGAGAAATCATGATCGAATAATTGGTAATCTTCTTAAAAAGAAAAACAAGTTCAAGAATTTAAATAATATTCGCATTCCGCATACATACTGTAGTAATAATAATAATAAACAGGCCCCATATAATAAAATAGCAAATGAAAGCAACAAAACACTTTGGCAAGGTCAGTTATAATGTAATTACAGCATTTTAGTTGTCGTCGTTAACTGCAGCAGCAGCAAGAGCCTCGGTTTTCGTTAAATAGCAACAAAACACGGACGTTAACAGTTAATTACTGGTTTAATTAATCGATTAAATTTCACACAGATACGCCCACAACAAGCACCTATATGGGTCGAAGAAGAAAGTCCATCGACGACGAGATCCACGAAGTAATGGAAGGAAAGTTTAAAGCGCTCAAAGATTTTGAATATCGATTAAAAAAAAACACGAATCAGTATGATTTTGTTCTAATTTCTGTTACGCTAAAGCAATGATGACACTTTCAAAACGCACGAACAACACTGACGAGATGATCATCGGCGTGAAAGTGAAATTGTTCCAAGTGTACGTGGTTTCTTGTTTTGGTAAGTCATCCACTGATTTTTCTTCGCGTTCTATGGAAAAAACAGGAAACTAAACTACCGCAGTTTCTTTTTACTAAAGATGACCACCTTTCAACGATTACATCTTTGATTATTTATGTTATGTTTGTTGTAAATCGGAAACAACATGGAAAACTCTTATCGACTTCCTTTAGTTATGCGTCAAATGTGCGATTGATAAAAAAAATTTTTTTAGAGTCTATAAGTTAACGCACCGAGTATAATCTCTCTAAGAAGTAAAACAACTAGCCAAACGTCGAGAAGGAGAAAATTTCTCTTTGTTCCTTTGCAAAAATCGAAGCAATAATAAACGTGTAATGCCTTTATTTGTGCGTGTTAACAATTCCAGTGACCGGTCGGCTTTATATTTTCTGCTCACGTACGAATCAATTTATTTATTTTTACCTGGCTTCGTTCGTATTTATTAACGGTTCAGATATAAGTTTTTCCTCGGATTATGTTCTGTGAATAGTTATGTTAAGAAACAGATTGAAAAGTTGTTCGACGTACAGAGTTCTTGAAGGCGAGAGTTAGCCTCTCCTAGGCTTTGTCTGTTCCTCAAATCACAATCGAGACATAGCCTAATTGAGGCTATTTCTAATCCTTTATCATTCATCGACGTCGATTTAACTCGATCCGAAATGGCCGAAATTTCATCACGAAAGTGAAGTTCCTTTCTTGGGTTTTACTTTTTTAATTTGGGCACGATTGCTCATTAATATTAATAACGTTATTTGTTGGATTTTCTCTCCTTAAACAAAAATTTAATACGATTTCATTTCTTTTACGACCACATTGTCATCCTCATCATCGAGACGAATCAGTGAAAGTCACATGAAGACAAATAAATTTCATTTTCTGTACCTACTCAAATTTCGAGTGCGGCGACGACGATTTCGATGATGCGGTGGAATTGATATAAAACCTCTGGCTTTTGCCGGACCATCATCAGCTCTGTGGATTCGCGAATCGTAATTGCATTATTTTTCTTTTGTTGTCGTTTTAATTAAAATACAATGGAATCGTTTTAAAATTAATTGCAAGGTTTACAATTAAACATCGCGATCGAATCACGTTTATGTTTCTTATTTGCTAGGTAAGTACACAATTATAATACATTCGTTAATTATATTCGATTAATTCGTGTTTGTGTGTAAAGAAGTTTGCAATTGAATGATTAAATTATGAAATGAAGAAAAAATTGTTTAAAGCGAATATTTATAACAGCGCAGTTTTATTAGCAAATCTAATTATGTGCGAAAGGATATCACGCTGTAAATAGGTACTATTATTACAGTTTTTATAATATCGTGTAATATGATCATCAAAATTGAATTTTCCCGAGGAAAAGTTCAAACCTCTTTGCCTCAAATGAAAAATATGTGATTGCTTTGAAATTCTAAGGAATACAGATGCATTAAGTTGATGATATTGTGCTAAAATTGATATTTATAGCGGGTAATAACTTGACACAGGCTACGTGAGAAACAATAATCGTAAATTTGCAAAAAATTGTTTTCAATTTGCATTATCATAAACTATCGCTTCATAAAGTGAAATAGTTTTTGTGATGATAATCATAAATATTGTTTTCTCCACGGAATACGATACAGCTTTACCATTAAATCGGACGTTAAAAGAACAAACGGATAAGAAGAGGTCATTTACCACGTTGCGCTGGTTAAAAATTCCCATAGACTTTTCAACAATTCCGAATAATAATCGAAACATCGTTTCCACCAGAAATGCTTATTACTCAATTATCGATTATTTTATTATCAGTACTAGGTAAGTTTTATTAATTAAATGAAATCCCTCGTCAGCATTTTCAATTATTTATTCGTTACAGCTGTTCGTTTATACGAATGTATACCTACCGTAGACGAGATCGACAATGGAAGACGGCGATCCGTTAAAATATCATTCAAATTTGATTGCACGGGGAAATCGGTCGGATTTTATGCGGACACCGATTATGATTGTAAAATATTTCACATGTGTGACGAGAAGATGCGACGCATACCGCACATTTGTCCAGATTATACGAGTTTCAATCAGGAGTATCGCATATGCGATTGGGACTATAACTTTAATTGCTCCGACTCACCGAAATGGTAAACCGACAATTATTTATCGGTCGAAATTAACTAGAAACTTAAATCCCGTGAAAATTATTAGTTTCGATTACGATTGCTTCAAAAACACCTTCGCTTTAGTAGAAAGAAAAACTATTAGTAATTGAGATTCTAATTAGTTAATTACTATTAATGTAAAGGTATTTCAGTTATTCCTTTACGTAAAGCTGTTTATTCATGCAATCGTAAAGTAGGAACGGTACATTTTTTTTATGGCACGCTGATTGCTAAAAGGTTATCATTGGTAATTTTGCGTATATGAAGGACGCTCGCTGAAAACTTCTTTAGAAAACGATGGGAATTAGAGAGAGCCTTTTTTTTTAATTTCTGTTATATGTAAAGTAATGAGAAAGATTGCCGATTATTATAAAAGTTTGCTATAAAATTTCTTACATTACATTTAAATGGATGTTGTTGGAGCACCGATAAGAGCGAATATAATGGGTATATAACGGTCTAATTTCTTTTGATATTAGAATTGCGATTCTTCTGTCCGAAATAACATTCGCTTCATTCTTGTTCCGTAAAAGTGCTACAACTTTTTGCATTAGATTCATCTTTTTCTTGTGATTTTTATTTTATTGTCCTATTGCGATTTTATCTGGCATCATTTCCCTCTTGTAAGAAATTGAACACGTTCTACTACAAAAAAAAGGAAACTGGTTCAATTGCTTCAACTTCGTTTAATCGAATTCTTATTACTATTAATCATGAATGTATTGTTTTTATTGCGATTTAATTAACTTTTAGGTATCATTTGAACGACATACAACACGGAGTCGACGACTTAGAAATGGGCACTTGAACCTAAATGGAAAAGGTGAGGAGACCTGTGTCTTTGTTATCTTTCAATTCAAATTCAACCTTCTTGGTTTTCAGTTGCAAAAGAAGCAATTGCCGCATAATAATTATAAATTCTGCATGAATTGCTTTATAGGATTCCAGTAGTCATAAAAAACCGTAGAAAGTAAATTAATTAATAAATAACTAATCATAATTTAATGTAGCGATGACTATTTAGGTTAATATAAACCGTTATGTGCGCTAATATTTTTTAATCGTACGTTTTCGCCGAGAGAAGAAACTCTTATTATTTAACAGATAGTCGATGATTGTCATTCGATAACGGAGAGGACACGAAAGTCCACTTAAGAATTTTACCGTTAAACGCTACATGTACAACACTTTTATTATAAGAGGTACGACGAAGAAAACGGACTCCGTGGCTTCATTGGACGAAATAAGCGTTGCTGGCGCTGTTGTTCTTCTTCAACTTCGGCCAAATGTTTAATCGAACGAAAAATCGTGTGCGTCAATTAATTGTGGGTTAATATTGAGGAAGAATATTAAGGAAACATTAATACGGAACGGGGATATCCGCTACAATTGGATTCAATTAATTACCCGCAAGTATTTGAACCTTTATTTCTCTTTAAACCGCATTTTTAATTCACGAGGTCAAGAATTCAATTCAAGTTCAACGACCAATATAGAAAAGAATTCTTTCAGTTTTGTTCCGCTTTACAATGATTTGCGAAATATGTTTAAAGATTGAAAAAATATATTTTTTTTTAGTTAAGATAAGGGATGAAGTGGCAAAAATTCAAGTAATTGGCGACAATGGCCGCACGCATTACTACAATCTCGTGCTTGATCGTTATTATGGCGACAATTTTAGTCCGGAGCCATCGATGTCAGCAATTGAATGGCGGTAACGAAACGAATTTGCGAATTGCTTCCAGCCAGTTTTTCGTACGCAGCGGCATTTATAAACTGAAAGAACTGTGGCAAAAGTTCGAGGCGATGGGCCAAAACGAAAACACTATAGTCGGTAATGTATTAACGATAAGAACCTTTCTTTCTCTTCGTTTGGTACCACAAAATATTCATTTAACAAATTATTTTATTCATTAATACTTCCAAAGTTTTCAAACGTTTTTTATGCTGAAAGTTTATTGTTTGTAATTCAATTTAGATGAAAAGTATAACGCACATTACAATCGTGCCGGTCACCTGAAAATCAAAAGCTTTACTTGCAACTTAAAATCCTTGCTTTGATTAACGCACATTATACACCATGGAATAGTTGAAGACCAATAAATTGAAAGTGGTCAACCGGAGCTGTTGGTGGAATAGTTCAATAGAAATCATTTCTGCCTAAACGCACTATAACATTTAGCATAGATTTAATTGTTTCGATTGACAAAAATACTAACATAAGATATTAACTTCGGATATAAATTGACCAATTTTTGCCACGTGCAATTAACGATACGTGTAACGCATTGCCATAAGCTAAAGATGCCATCGCGATCAATGTATATTGATAAAATACAACAAATTCCAGCAAAGTCATACATACATGTATATTACAATTCGCGAACGACAAGCATCGTTCTGGATGCGAAACAGTTTCTCTTAATAAGCCTCGCCTTTGAATCGTTTCAAAAACCATTCGGACACGATAGAATGAGAATTTCTCCATCGGTGTCAACGTTTGATTGCAAGATGATCTTAAACAATTATTGATCGTCGCGGAAAATTTGCGTGCAGTGCGTCCGAAAATAAGAGATACCGATCACGTAAAAGTTCATCACAATTTGCGGATAGTATTTGCATAGAATAGTATTGACGAAGAAGATGCTCATAGTTGAAGTGATCATGATGAAATATTACAAGAAGTAAGTTTCCATGAACGTTACTTCCACTTTTAGATGCATCTTGCTCAAATCGTCAAATTTCTTAAGGAATAAGCCACCGGAAATGACAGTATCAGATGCATTTGCTGCCAATTTTTTATTTGTGCTATAAAATATATTCTGCAATAAAAAATCCTTTAATTGATATGAAGCGCGTTAAAACTATCACAAAATTGGGTCACTTAATTCCTCGTTAATTTCTCTGGATTTAAGATATAAAAAATCTATTCATGAACTTACCTTTTATAATATTCATGCCCAAATTATAAACGCTCATCGCGCAGCTGAAAACTAACTCGATCGCGTGCAAAACGTTGAAGATTTTCTCTTTGAAGCCGCGCATTTCCATGTAACCCTTGTACAGAATTTGCCCACAAAATTTTTGCATATAGAACGAATTGAATTCGAAGTTTTTACTTAATCTATAATTCATGTTTAGTTTCCTGTAAAAATATTGATCGTTTTATATATATATATATATATATTATATTCGATTACTTTATTATCCTGATTTGATGTTAATCGCCCTTTGAATGTAAAAAGAACGTTAATTATTCAAGTCGATTGCCTTCGATATGAAATTTGCATCACCTCGTCTATTTGAACTTTAAATTCGAACGTTCCAGGTCGTTGTTTGGGTGTAGCAAGGAAGCTCAAGTTCGTGCTGCCGTTGATCGTCTTCAAATTGGGTGTCATCGGCACGATGTTGGTCTTTCTCACGCTGTTCGCCATCAAAAGTGTCGGTATCGGTTTGCTGCTGCTGATTATCAACATTTCGAAACTCGTTGGTAAAGCGGTTTATTTGAAATTGGACCATGGAAATCATCAGGGTTATGAAAAGGTGATCAATTACCACGTTTACAAAGAGGACGACCATCATCAGCATCATCATCGACATCCAAGCTCGTCCGGTTACGGTGACGATATTTTCACGTCTTCAGGTTGGCACGATAAGACCGATTCGCTGAAATTAACGCCATTACAACGATTGCAATTGTTACAGCTTTATGATAAGTACGGAATGGGTGGATTAAATAAGATTTAGACTTTTCAATTAATATGTAGATGATATTGTTGTATCGTTGCTTTGATTTGTGGCGCTATCGTTTATTGAATCGTTTATATAAATTAGCCAAAGTGTTTTTACGAGATTTAAATCTGATCGTGGAAGGTTCTCTTTAATAATGTATGTCATAGATTATAAATCGTTGCCTTATATTGCTCTTATAAATCGAAACTAGTGAAAAATTTATTAGGAAATTCTAATTTATTGAGCTGTAACGAGGCCAAATTTTATAAACGTTAAACCTATTTCGAATATGTTAATGTTTGTAAATATTTCTTATTTAATAAATTACTAAAGACAATTCCTGTTTTATTCTTTCGACCAGTTATACTTCTAATTAGATTCGATTTATTTTCAAGTTGAAAATTTCAAGGCAGTAGCACAGAAATGAGTTTAAGTAAACTTAAAGCTTCTGTTGGCAGTGAACACTTTCTTCCTAAGAGAAACGTTTAACTTTTCAGTAATTATAGATAAACAGACGTTAATTATCGTTATTGAGTGCAAAGATGCAGGACAATTCGTGGCGCACAAGCGGCCAACATACATCATGAATATGCTAATTGGGGAGATTTCTATATCCACATTTATATTTAATTAAAGAAAATATCAACATAATAAAATATCGAATGAAAAAGCAAAAACACAAAATCCATCGAGCGCGTTTATGGTGAAACAATGATAACTGTAAAATTATAAGCACCGGTTGATTCATCGATTCCTTTTTAACATTTTATTATCGTCGAATTAATTTGCTATTCACTGTATTCATTATTGCGTGGCATTTCATTATCTCAGCAATTATTTCAATTATTTGATACTCGAAGCCATTTTTTTGGTATCTCTAAATTCAATTAATGAAAAACTCCTTTTTAACCACAAACCATCTGTTATTACTCTTTTCCAGTTAATATCCGGTCTCAGATTATTATAATGCAACAAATTATTTCCTCTTTGCTAATAAACATTTTTGTTTCATTTAATTAATCGCTCGAGCAGTTGATGATGATTTTTTTAGGTCCACTCTTTATCTAAACGATGATGAGTTCGGCACACTATTGTTATGGCCTTGGAATCGATATTGTATAAGGTGGAAGTTGTTAGGTCAGTAGGTCGGTTTAGTTCTAGGTCAATATACCTCTCAGGTATGCTATATGTAAGTAACATTATTGGTCTCTGTGTCATCATCTATCATCCATTTTCTGTATATTTAAAAATAATCGTAATTAAAATCCCCTTGATAATCATCAGTCTACCATTAAATTGCTAATTATTATTGAAATGATCGCTGGTTTTTATTGTTGTTTTATTCCTATTTACCGATAATTTACCTTCAAATTATAATAAGTACTTTCGATAATTAGCCTTTTGCAAACAAGAATCGATAAAATATGACGAACTGCAGTTGCTAATTAAAAAGTGCAACCAATCATTAAATCATTAGTTGCACCTGCCTTATTTCCCCTTTACATACAAGATATCTTTCTTTTTACATGTGTAAGCTATCCTATTTTTCCACTTGGTGTTTGGGTAATTTAATTTGAAACTCAAACAACAAGCTGAGATATATGGATTTTCTATTTTCTTTTAATTTCATAACACTTTAAGCACACAAGAACTGTTGATAGTTTGATTTTTAATTTTCCACCATAACAATTTGACCTCTTTTGCAACTATTTTTTCCGAATTTCGGTACACCTGCGTGCAACAGTAAATTGAAAGATGAGGAAAACTAGATAACGCTAAAGCAACTAAAAAGGTTGAAAAGCATCTAAAAAGTTAAATTGATCCCAACTTCTAAACATCTTTAATGAATTTTTATTTCTGGAGAGAGGCTTTCAAAAGTCTGAAGAAAACTTCTATTAAGCTTTTAAACAACAAAATGTTCAGCGTACAGGCAAATGAAAGTTTATTTAACTTGGAATTTGGTTAAAGCTTCAAATTATTTATAGATTGTAATTGGTGGTAATTAATTAAAGCCCATATTGAGATATGGATTATTTTGCGGTTATTAATAGCACAATACGTTTGCTGTTTAAAAATAACAGAAAAGCGTGGGTTTCATCCATTGTTTTCGCTGAAGCTTTTTGTTGCTTTTAAAATAGTACACGTTTTGACTTTGATTATTTATTAAAATGTGGAAAAGTAGTTTCAATTAACTTCTAACTGGAGGATATTTTTCGTATAAGCAAATGATTTTCTGTACTGTTATCTCAACAGAAGATATTAATATAATCTTGCAGTTAATGTAAAGCTGGTATCCAGTTCTATTCGCATTAGACACTTAACAGAAGTACAGTTTCTATTGCGATTCTTTACATTCTTTGGGCACAGTTTAATGCAAATAAATCTTGAAAATACGCGGTAACGTAACGTAATTTACGATTAATAAATTGCGACAAACCTATCATCATAATTAGCCATATTAATATTTTACTTGTTGAATTGAGGATTTGATGTTTCTTTGCAATTAATCTCGAAATGAGGGTGGATTGTGTCCGTTTCAACGAAGATTAAAACCGACAGCTACGACTTCATTTAAGTCCTTAATCTTTCATCAATTTTACCTAGATAAATAATAAATTAACATAATATACTGATAATGTGTAAAAATTGAATTGCAATTAGAGTTAATTAATTGATTATTATACGATTATTTTTAAATCAATAATTGTAGAAAATAGAATCAATGCTAACGAATAATATTTTTATTATTTTGTTAATTGATTCATTATTCAAAACATTATCCATGCAAAGCTTTTATTGCAATAATTAAAATGAACCGTGTCATAAAAGCGTTCTTAATTGCTAAATTTTTTTCTAAAAATAATTATTTCCTTCATTAAAAGTTGAAACATTGTTAACAAATTGGCGAAAACGAGGGTAAGAATCCTTTTTTGTTTGTAAGAATATGTATTTTTTTAGTCACTATTAGCGAGGATCTAATTGTAAAAAGTGGATCAACACAATTAATTATTTATTCAGTTCGGCAAATAATTTAATTGGAAGGGCTAATTCTTACTTTTGTCGGCATGGAAAAGATCTTTGGAAAAGGAGGTTGTTATCGTAATTAAGATCGATAGAAAAATCAATTGAAGTTGTATTTTCTCGAACAAACAAGAAGAAACGGTGGAAAATAATCGTAGGAAAAATCGTGAGTAATAAATTCAGTTTCACTTGGCGGCACTAAAAAGTTTATTTGTTCGTTATTATTTTACCCCTTTTATTACTTTTGAATAGAATCGACGTACCACTAAAGTCCTAATGGCCCACATATACTGTCCGTATATGGGAGCCGGTGTTTTACTTTTTCAGAAAATCATAAATTGCAAAACGTGCACCTCTGTTACAAAAGGTAAACAATCGATGATATCGCATCATTAAATGCATCCAAACGATTATTCGATGAAAGTTTTTATTGAATTGTGGTCGAAGAAGAATCGGTTTTAATCAAAATTACATCAAGCCGAAGGAATCTTAACGAGTTGTTGATTCAAGCCAAAGAAACTTTATGAGTTTTTCCCAAACAAAATTTGTCCTGGATGTGAACAAATTTAAAAAACACAGCATGAATTATGGTTAAACAAGTAGCTCAAACTGTACGATTTTTGAAGCGAAAAGAATTCTCACTAATTTATGGATTGCTGCAGAAGAAGATGGTAGTGTTAATGATTGTTGTAAATCATATTTAAATATTTGAACAATAAGTGTGGTGACTTTCTTTCATTTCCATCCATCCATCCGTTTCTAACTATATTTATATAAAACTTTTATTATAATTGAATTAACGAAGAAAAAGAACCATCAAACACAATACATACACATGGCTTACACACACAAATAAACACGCACACAAATAAACATCATGTTCTACATTTAGTAAAGTGAGCCAAGAGCAGCATTTGGTGATCTCTCTTGCTTATAAAAGCTTCTCTTTAGAGACCAATGTCTTCAGAGGCGCATCGAAGTTCAAGGTAATCGTTTCTGTGTCTCTCGGTGTCACGTTTAGCCAGATCGACCAGAAGCAACATCAATCAACGAATAATTTCATTTTCTTATGGATCGACCGAATTAAAATTAAAAAGTGTAGTGCTTTGTCAAGTTCATCATCAACATTGCCATCGTCATGGATCGTTTGTTCTTTAATATCATTTTATTAACTATTGGTTTGTTGAATTTACAATTAGTGGCCGGGCAAACGAGAGTGAATAACGAAAGTGTTGTTAAAGAGGCCAATAATACTAATAGCAATAGCGAAAATGTTAAGGCCCGAATTGCAAAAAATCTAAACTCTTCGCCGTATAACAATCTGTTAACGTGCGCAATTTCGATGAACGGTCATTGTTTCTTGGACGAGTCCGAGAATTTGTTGCGGTTTCATTATCACAAACTTTGGGGTAAGATTGCTTTTCATCGAAGACTTTTAATTTAAATGTTTAATATGCATTAAACCAGTTTTGTAATTAAGAGAAAAAAACTGGCTAATAAAAAAATAAATATTAATCACTCATGATCGACAAAAATATCGTTTAAGAGGTGTGTCAACTATTTTAGATTGCATCATTTCCTGCTAACGCGTGTAATGAGTTTTACTTTTAATCGAAGATAGGAATTAGACGACTCTCACCTCTCATGTTTAATAATAAACAAGCAAAATAGTAATTCGAACAAAAAGAAACGTCAAGCGCAATTTAAAAGAGCAAAAATCCGCTCTTCGCGAATAAAGAGGCCAATAAAGAAGGATATGAAAAAGGAGCGAAAATTACCAATGATAATGATGATGACGGCTCGAGCACACGGTTAAACGACTTCCTGCTCGTCGTTACACATGACGATGGATGATGGGATGGATGGATCGACAGAAGCCTTTTGGGAATTGTTATGCAATTATATTTAACCATTTTCATTCCGAGAATCCACTTGCAACTCTTTGCTAAACAAAAAAATAAAATAAAATGCCTTTTATCCATTTCTTCAGCAGGAAATTAATTGCAACCGTTTTGCGGTCGTAATACTTTAGATATGGCACCGATATTTAACTGCATCTCTACGGCATGGAGAGGAGAGAAAAAATCGATCTTAATTAACATACAGACTGCGATTTTTTTCCTCGATTTGTAGGTCGACCAATATAGAGACGTTCTTCTTAAATTTTTTCTCTCTCTCGCTCGTACGTCAACTTTCTCTAATTACAAGATGTTATGTTAACGGAAGACGCAGAAAAAATAAGCGTCCATAATGTAGGTGAAATATGTTAAATTTGAGAACGGTTCGCGTCATTCTTTAAATATGTGTGTCTCTCGCGTTTGAATATTCAATCGCCCTCGAGGCAGAAAAAAGTGGTAGAAACTAACGAACGAAGAACTCTGAAGCTGTTTTAAGCCAAAAAAATGCACTTAAAGTTAATCATGAACGAATTTAACGTTGCATCTCCTGCCTTTTTCTTCTAGAATTATATTTGGATTTTTATAAGATTCTTTTAACTTCGTGCTCTTCTTATTTCGCTAGTAATAGTCACGTTTCGCATTTGTGAGAATGTCGGGACAAATCTGAATAATTAACTTAATTCCATGTAATAACAGCGCACGTTAATGATAGTTGTTAATTGAACTAATTTAAATTCGAAACTATTATTGTTACGATGCTGTTTAATTACTACGAGTGCAATCGTTAATTAAAGGTGGGAAGGTTTACGTTCAAATCAAAGACGAACCAGCCAGGAATCATCTTCAAGGTTGGGATAATCGTTTTTAACTATAACATGCCTTTCAAAACACATATATTTGGAATGTGTCCATTCGGCAACAATTTACTTTCGCAAGAGCAAGTTTAGTTTCATTGAACTCCGAATGCCACAGACGATTTCGACTCCTCGTTTTTTTTACTTGCCGATCATCATCTTCTATACAATTAAATCATTTGTTGGAAATGGATCGGCATGAAATCGTTTTATAATTCACCGTTACCTCATAGACAACTGTTTCGAATTTTATTACAATTTAATAACAAACAATTAACTAGTTTTTCTTTAATTAAGTTAGGTATTAGAAGTTTACGAACTCATATTTTTGGAGTTGCGTCATCCCAATTGAGATATTAAAAAAGAAAGTAAAGGATTATTAAAATGAATGCTGAAGAAATCCTATTTTTACATCGGAAAGTTATTCTTCGTTGCCACTTAATTAAAAAGATAGTAGGTGAGAAATGGAACGAGGAGCCGAAAGAAAGTACGTGATCTGCTGCGAGTATTAAACGCCCGTCTGTTTATTAATTTAAATAAATTTTTACGTGGTTCATTATCCCACCTTGATTATAATTAAGACTTGGTCTAGCGCGAAATGGCAACAACAATATTGTGATTCCTTTTATAATAACAACAGAGCAACCTCTACTACAGAAGCGTGTAATTGCTGGCATAATAAATTGAATTTCTTCTTTTGCCCACTTTTGCCCGACGTCTTCCTCCTTTTATTTTTGCCACAGCTTTCATTAATTTCGCCTTTTCGTAATTCGTAAATGTGATTTGTTTTCCTTTCTTTTCCTTCTCACGCGCCTAATTAAAACCGCCACCTCTAATTACATCCAACGCTTCGTAATACAGACGCGGTTGAAATTCATTCGTTTTTTATTGCAATAATTTGACGATCATCGTGGCTCGGTCGCGCGAAATTTGTGTCACATGCATTTACTCTTTTTTCGGGTAAATGTAAGCTAATTAAAATCGCTTGTATGCCGTTCACGTTTTCGAATAAAGAGAAACGAACGCGGCTTCATAATAAGTATTCAGATGGCAGTTATGTATTAACTGTTAGATTAGCGGTCTTATTAAACTAAATAAAAGGAGATCTAAAGTAAAATGCATTTCGTTCAATTGATAACACACGCAACATGTTATAAGCGAAGAGAATTTATTGCCCGTTTTAGCAATTTAACTTGGTTTACTGTAATTCCAATCTTTCTTTCTTCCTCTCAAGCAATCTGACATACGTTTTCTAGCCGAAGCGGATCGCGAAGCATTGAGTAATGGCAGAGAAACGTCGACGGAATCTGTGCCATCGAAATTGATGGAAACCATACCGAAATTGATAAGGGAACTGACCGAATTGCTATCGCAAGGCGTTGCCGGATTATTCCGGGACGCCAAAGAGAACGAAGACGACGAGGAGGACGACGAATTAAGCGGCACCGAAGATGAGGAAGATCAAAATCAAAATGTCGAAGGTACGTCCATTCAATTTTGCTCTTAGCTTAACAAACGCCAACTGAACGTTTACATTCCTCTTGCAGAAAGTCGTGGCAAGAAGAAGAAGAAAAGGAAGGCGATCATCAAACTGTTGGTGATCGGCGCTGTGTTGGCGGCCAAACTGTCCCTATTGCTCAAAGTCCTAGCCCTAAAGATCCAATTGAAATTCTTGTTGCTCGCTGTCCTCTCGTTACTTTTGAACGGGGCCCGGTTCTTTTACGATTTAAAAAAGGGCCATCAGCCGCAGAAGGTCGTCTACTATGAGCACGCACAGCATCAGCATCATTACGAGCACGAGGACGACTGGGGCGGCGGCGGCGGCGGACATTGGGACCGATCGCTCGATGCCGAAGACGAGGAGGCGGAAAATAAGAGGAAAATTGCCGCGCAAGAGATCGCTTATGCCAAATACAGGCCGTACGCAAGACCCACTTATAGCTTGGTTAATAACAAGCCGAATTATTCGTGGGACGACAAGAAATGATTTTTATTCAACTGGGCAAACGGCTATCGCAATTTAAGTTCTCGATGATTGTTGACGATGAATTGGTGCAATTCGTTAGGGATTAAGATTATATTAATTAAAAATAAAATAGAAATCGTTTGTAAATATTTATTGAATTTAGATTATTCGTAATTGATTTTAATTTGAATTTTTGTAATCGATTATATTTGATTAGGCGCTTAAAGGGTACCTAATATTGATTATATTTACCCGTAAGGTACGTTAAGGAAAAAGAAATAATTGGCACACAGCAATTAATTAGCTTTATCGTTAACTTCATTAGCCTTAAGTAATTTATTTAAATTGGAACTACTTTAATCGTACTCAGGTACCTTGCTAATTAGATTTACGCGTTTATGTTTAGAGATTTATGACTTAAAAGAAAATTTTAATTAGGTAAAAGGTATTAATCGGTTTCGTCCCCTTTTTTGAGTAGCTAGTCATAATTAAAAGAAATGAAAAAGGAAATGTTTGACTTTGTATGAAATTGAATAAAAAATGCTTCGATTCGCAAGGATTAACTTAATTTTAATTGTAATTTAAAGACGTCATTTTTAATAAATGTTTTATTAATTTATTTGTTGTGTGGTTCTTTTTCAAATATCATAACGTGTCCATTTCATATTGATGCATCGACGAAATTTATTACCCAAAAGTAAAAATTAATGTGAATGTTCACATGGAAAAAAATCACGTAGCAGACGCCCTGTTTTAATTAAAGCTTATTATTCAGGTGTTATCACTACTACACATAAAAAAATTACTAACAGCTAGTCAAGTACACATTTGGAATTAATGATTTGTCTGCACATTTTTTGTACAAACTTCTATACAGAACATCCAAACCAAAAGTTTCCTTCTAGCAATTTAAAACATTTTGGAATAGACCAAAATTAAAAAAAAAACATCCAATTTGGTCTAAACTAATTTTTAATTAACCATTTTAGGGAAGTTTCAATAAAGCCTTTTATGAATGTATTATTTTTAGACCAAGTTCAAAAAGAAAAATAACAGACAGGAAACGGACGGTACTCGCGGCAACCCATATTTTAATTTCGAAGAATTTTAATTTCGAAAAAATGAGGACACTGATTCACAAACGAAAACCCTCTTCGATTTTCGATAAATAATCGCCAAAGTTAAACTCATTTATTTAATTCATCCATTGCCTATTTGTGCACCAGACAGAAGCACTTTTTCTTCATTTCACCGTCTCTTTCTTTCGATTTCTTGGTGAACATACACACACGATTTCCGTCAGGATACAGCTATCCTTTACGTTAGCGTTTATCCTTTTTTGGCACGAGTTTTTTTTTTCAATCGTATGGTCTTTATGGCGCATATATAAAGAGGACTTGATGACATAATGGTCACATATCGAACGTTAGCATTATTATTTTAAAGACGTCACTCGATCGGTGTCTTGAAGATTGAAGTTCAGTTCCAATCCGATTGAAAAGTTGAGAAAAATGTATTCGCTGTGTGTTTTCTTAATCGCTTTTGGCAGCGTTTATAGTGCGCCTAGTGTTAGGGTAAGTTTGCTTTTTAATTTTGCCAATGATACCGGAGGATTAATGGACTTATCTTATTAAAATATTTCTAATGCTATCAATTTTACTGTCACCTACGATAGAATGTGATAATTGATTTTTGTCGTCGATCGAAATGAATGATAATACGATTATTTTTCGCATCATGCGATTTTGATACTCTCATTATTTGCACGTTCGCTAATCATTTTTCAAGCGTGCACCAGCGCCGGGGAGAGAATCTGCATTGCAGATGATGCGAAATAATCGTGGAAATCTCATTCATTTACGATTCGATAATCCGCAAATATATGCGAATCCTTTTGTAGCCCGTCGATGAACGAGTCATTATCACGTTTAAGAATCTCTGTTGTTGCTCGCATTAATTAATTATTTTTAATAATCGATTAATGATTTAGATAATGGTCGAACAAACACCGGCGCAATTATTGACGTTGCCCAGTAATGCTACCAGCATTAGGGCGGACATTAGCGATTCGTTTAGTTGCGAAGGACGCGAATACGGTTATTATGCGGACGTCGACAACGATTGCCAATTATTCCACGTGTGCCTCCCTGTGACTTACTCCACCGGTCGTCAACAAACGTTCCGCTGGAGTTTCATTTGTCCCGACGAAACCATCTTCAATCAGGTACCCGAAGAACTTTAGAATTTTTGTACTTCGCAATTTACAAATAATAAATGTTTGGTTCGTTAGGAAATCTTCACGTGTACAAGATCGGACGAATCGATCGATTGTGCGGAATCGCCACGTTATTACAATTTGAATGTCGGTTTCGGCGATGTGCAACAAGAGAACGAAAGCCATACGGCCGACGAAGCGAACGATGTCGATGACAAAGAGGAAGAGGAACGAGTGAAAGAGCAACACCATCAACAACAGCAGCAGCATCACGTACACAGTTCGCCCGCGTTGGGCGAAGCGCAAGTCTTAGAACCGGAAAAGAAGCCGGAAATTAATAGGAGAATATCGAAATTTTAATTTAACCAAAGAACATCCTCTTTCTCCTTCTTACGGTATACAAGTTGTAATGGCATCCTGTTACGTCCCGTTGAATGCAAATTACAGAAGAACAAAATTGTAAAATAAGTTTTTTCCTATCGAAATGTTCTAATAGTTTGATCCTCGCTTTTGTTTAATATTATCGCTACATTTGCTTCCGTTTATTTATGTATTAATTTATTTTTTTGCTATGTTACAAAGGTTTTTAATTATATTTTTTTTTCGCGATGGCTAAAGTAAATTGATTGTAGTTGGAAGCGAGTCGATCAACGTGGATGCAAAAATATATGAAGGAAAAAATATATTTTACACGATTTAAACTGTTTTCGTTGTTGTTATTTATTCTCAATTGTAATCGATTAAATAGCGACAATTTTCAACCTTGATATTTATTTTTTATCAATAAATAAAGTTAAATAAAAATGATAATATTCGCATCTATTTTCATATAGCAACGAATAATTGATGTGAAGCAAAAAAAGTTAAAATCAAATCAAAAGGAAACTTGCGATTTCGACGAGGAACTATTTCGTCGCTCTTTCTCGTTTTGTTGCAATTGACAACACGTTATCAAGTCGCGTTCAATTTAACATTTCAACTTCGATAATTCGACAATTAACGTTAACCTTTAGACAATCAAATTGGTCAATTAGGTTTGCAATTTCTTAACGACGAGTCCTTTTTAAATGGCATTTTATTCTTGCTTCGCTCGATCGTTCTACTTAAATTAATCAAACCGGAAACGTTTTGTAATCATCTTCCAACACGATCGAAATCATTTGTATTCTTGTTTTAATTACTTTTAATTGAAGCAATTAGTTGAATGTAATTAACGTTTTAAAGGGAACTGTTTTATTTGTAGTTTTGCAATTTTACAATACAAAAAAACCTATTATTTCATTATCAAATATTGACAAAAATGTTGTACCGTTATAATCAAGAGAAAGTACGAAATTTTGATTAATTTCGACGGAAAATCGCAATCGATTTAGAATTGCCAGAAAATCCGCTACATACGGAATAATTTGCATTTGCAAATACTGTTATTTGGATTGAAGCATACGTTTTCCGCTTTGATATCCGTGAGGTCTAATAAAACTCATTACAAATACAATCAAATTATTTATTGAAAAATTCCTATGTACAAAAGAACTCAAAATCTATAGCGCTTTGGTAAATTTAGACTTAAATTATAATACTCGCAACGATCGATGGAAACGTGTTTGATAACTTGCCACCCAAAAAACTTGCATCAGTTCGAGGCTGGTAAAGCAAAACCAAAAACAGAAAAGGCAAAGAAAACTCTAACTTAATAAATTGAAAAAATCCACCATTTCTAAGCTTCCGTCTCGTCGTCCAATTCCTGCTCGATCTGTTCGGGCGTTCGCAGGTCGATCGCGAACTTTTTGCGTTTCTTATCGTCGATGACGCCGTCGGAAGATTTGCACTGTTGGCCGTAATCGTGGAACGCCGCCGCCAGCGCGTAAGTCAGTTGTCTCGCTTGATTCTTGGAGTCGCACACGAACGCATGGCACGTGAAGGGCACGCCGACTTTTAGATCGCCCTCCTTTACCACGATCATAGAAAAGACCCTCGTGTAAATTATATCTTGTACGCCGTACGAAATGATATCGACTCGGAATTTCCTCTCGACGATCTCTTCGTCCTTCTTACGGCCCAACGGCTTGAAACTTAACGAATCCCGCGATACGACCACTTTGACGAACGGTAACATTTGCGTACCCTCCAATTGCTTCGCGTCGTTTACCATCGCTTCGACCGGTCGTCTTGTGTGTTTTATACCCCATAAGCCGCGTGCCGGACGGTTACCTGAAGAATAGACAAGAATTTCGTAGGTGATGCGAGGAGTTTTTGATAGATTTCAGGCAACCAAACATACAACGCGTTTGTAAAAAGTAATAATTTGTTTACTTTGGGTGCGTGCTGCGGTCGTTGCTAATTTTCAATTTAGACGTAGAAAAAAATTGCTTTACGTTATCTTATCAACGTAATTCATTTATTATTAATCAAATTTTTGATCGCGAGGAGAAAAAATTTAATGCGAGAAAAATGAGTGATTGCGATCGAGCTCCAACTCTCATTGTTAAACAACAATGGGATGCTGTAATGCGTTCGATTTAATGGCTCTTTTTTATTATATTTTTTTACGAGCGCTGATTGAATCGCTTTGAAGATGGAATAAAAGTTAAATTTGTTTACCCAAATATTTCACTTGGAACGTCATCGGTAAATCGTTTGCCGTTAAGACGACGTCTTCCTTCTCCTCCATTATTTGCTTCGACGTGGTGAACTGTTCTTAATTATTTACACATACGACAAAATTCGATTGGATGTAGTTGATTTGGAATCGCATAGATTCCTCTTCTAAATTCCAAACATATACCTTTCGCTATAACACATGAATGATTACTGAATTTGAAATTTACCTTTCCGTACAAAACGTTTCCCCACCATTATTATTATTTTTTCATTATCCCATGGTTTAGGCACCTGCGAACAGGTAATAATAATAAATTTACTTTTGAATTATTTCAGATAACAACTACTAATTATCATTATTATTGTGTACTTTCATTATCGGTACCGATATTTAATAGAAAATTATATCAGCATGTCTACTTGGAAAACTAATTTTGTTTTATTAAATACAGCTACTGGGTGTTGTCGAACGTAGGCGCGTTTTTAATTTCGAATAGAATGTGCCAAAAGGAAAAGGCGACTTTCATTTCGTGCGATTTAATAAATTTTGAAACACGTTCAAACGTTAGATATTTTTTTCTTCCTCTCAGTTTAATATAATAAATTAAATTAGCGAGAAGAAAACGTTCAATTTCATCAAGACAATTCATCATTATTTTCACATGGCACATATACACCTCTTGCCCAACCGAGATGAAACAATTCTACATATAGAAAAAATTATTATGATTTACGTTATTCTGCAGTCGGTTATTTAAAACTAAAAGAAAAACCATTCGATCGACAATGTTTCGGACTTAAATCGATCTTCCACTTCCTTTACAGGCAAACGTATGATTCTACAAGACAACAGGTGCTCAGATGCGAAGCAGATGGGAATTTTAAGTGTGTCAGCTGTATTATCACCACCATAGTCATTATTATTACTGAAGTCACTTTGTACTAAATTAAATATACATTCTGCCCTCTATTCTAACAGAGAAAATATTATCTTAAAGAAACAAAACGAGACTAAATAGAAAATGAAATCATTAGTTTGCCATTTAAGTAATTGTAATATAAGAAGTAGCAGCAATTGAAAAGTAGTACGTGCGATGATATAATTATTATAAAATAAAAATGTAATAATATATTCCAGTTTTTTTTCCATGATAATGAAGAAATTCAATTTAAACGAACAGTGAAAAACACGAGATTCTTATGACAGAGAAAAACTCTTGTGGAATCGTTGTTAGCCTAGCCAATACTTTAAGAAAGTGCGTTCATGGGTTTTCTTTTTGTGGTCAGCGCAAGTTCTATCTGTATCAAGTAAAAGTATTTTCTTATTTCGATTAAAATTCATTTACGATTTCATATAAATATTAATAAGTTGTTGAACTATTTAGTTCGGTCGTTTATTATATGTAATAATGCAATGAAAGACTGCTTTAGTAAGAACTCCAACAGATAATTATTAAAATTTGTCATTTATTTGCGAATAAGAAAGTGGCATGGGTTAAAAGTTGAAATATAATTGACAAGTTGTTTAATAATTAGGGCTTACATTCAATTTACGATGTTTGCAGTTTTCTGCCAGTTGGAGAGAAATTATGTCTGGGCCATCAATCTGCAAATTTTGTCATACCAAATTCCGTGGGAAATTAATAAATTACGAGAAGTGCGTTAATGATATGAACAACACGAAATGTTATGGAATTTAATTTGCTAATTAATTATTAAAATAAAATTAACGTAATACTCACATGAAACATTATTATTGTTCGTAAATCTATCCTCCCTCTCACTCTCACTTACTCGATTTATTAGTTAATGCGCTTCATTCAGTCTCATATTTTCAATATAACTCTATTAATAATATTTATGAACAATAACAGTCAACATTCGCACGATCTAATTGTGCAATTACGTTCACATCATATTCACGGAATATCATTATTCTTAATTTTGCAAATTAATTAAAAAGAAAAAAGTAACATAATATTTATATTGAAATAAATGTATGGCTTCCATCTAATGTAAGAACAAACACTTGCATACAATAAAATCCTATTATACACACACAAACATTTTACATTGGATTTCCTCATTACTTAATTTAACGTCCATTTATTTCTTACGCCGTCCATCATCAGCGAATAACATTATTCGATTAATTGACTAGATACGAATTTACATATTCGAACGTACTAATAATAATAATGAAGAAAAATATAGGTATTGCCATGTTGCAAAATAAGTGTTGACGAGAAGAATGGCAAAAGCAGAAAAAATGCAACATTACTGCGTGCAAAATTGTTTGATAACAGGAAATTGCCGGTAATAATAGCAAAAACGATGATTCTTCTTTTTTTTTTCTTTATTGAGCACCTTTTCTTTTAGTACGAACAATAGTTAAAGCTTCCTCTTATTTGTCTATTTTAACATTTTTCGCTCCTCCAACAGAAGTGTTATAAATTCGTTTGGCCTATTTGGTGTTGTAAAACAGATTTACATAATTTTAATCCAATACATTTCGATACTGATTCCAATCTTTAGGATAAGAAATATTACCTCCTGCTTATGGGGAAAAGTAAACAAAAAATGCATTATCTCAATGAATCATTTACATTTCAGCAAAACTCTTATCAACGTGAGATTTACAAGATTAAAATACATCTGGTTAATGCGATTAAAGAACGACACTCTTTTTATCAGCAATTTTTAATTAGCAATAAAATCAAATTATCCGTAATTTGAAAGCGCTACAAATCGTCTTAATCGAATTACTTTAATGGGCTGAATCGTATTTGTTAGACATTAAATGTCACAGGCAATAGACCTCCTCTACTGCGTGATAATAGGTAGTTAATTGCAATTAAATGTGTCGTTGTACACATCACTTTTTGCTTCGTGGTTTGTTAACTCTAATTGTACTTTCCATCCACTAAAACTAACATCATCACGATTGGGCAATCGTTACGAAATGAATCACCTAAAATGTTAACAAGCAAACGTGGAAAAAGCGGGCAAATTGGATCGGATTATTTCGATCTATGAAGAATTTTGAATAATTATTTTTATCGAACGAATTCTAAAATAATCGACATAAAAATGCATGTAAATGTGTGAAAAAATTAATGAGAATGTCTCTAAAAGTCGTACTACAAGAACGAAATGAATAGCATTCCGCTTCTTCTTCTTCTTCGGCAGAGGAAAAAAATGGAGAGATTCTTACCTAATCTTTTGGCAATCTCCCACATATAAAACGAGAGTTGGGATCGTTTGAAGAGTCATAGTTTGCACATCTCATATAAAAGCAACAATAGAACCACACAGAAAGAAAACGAATAAGTCCTTCGCATCGAAGAATATTGTGTTATCCATCCACTTTGGGAAAAATGATGTACAACTTAAATTTTGTGATTGTTATTACATTGTGCGGATTTTTCGTGCATTACGTTAGCAGTGTAAGATTTGAAATTTTTTATCATTACAATTTTCATTTATCGCAATAGAAAAGTGCAATTTTATACGAATCGTAGTTGGAAACGTGCAACTAATTTGCAATTAAGGTTTCTAAGGGAAGGATAGAAAGGGTCAATAAACGTTCCCCAAACGAAAGTTTTCTAGTCATTTTTGCGGATTAATATTTTTTTGTTATTTTAATTTAAAAATAACAACAGGAAACGACCAAAGTGTCATCCGCATGTCAGACTATATGGAGACGTGCAGGAAGCTGAATTTTTTGCCATACATGAACGACTCGCTATATAATCAAGCCGTGAATTTCTGTTTTATAAAACACTCAACGGCATTTGTATAATAATCAGGATCCACAGTTGGTTGAATCCTGCATTATCATTATTATTTTCAATTTTTATTTTTTCGTTCATAAAGATCCCCCGATTACTTTCGAATATTATCCAATAATTCTTCCATTCATTTTTCGTTTGCCACTTGCATTGTTTCTTAATTAGGCAATTATTATTGTTCGGCATTTGCATAATTAACACATCATTAACTATATATTGCAAGACACGGGATTAATAATTTTGCTTTTCGATTTCATTTAACAGCAATTAGATGGTTACGTCCCCGGCCAAGATTATCCAATTTATAGCGAGGTACCGCAAGGATTATCGTTTAGATGCGACCAACGATTACCAGGTTATTACAGTGATCCGGAAGCTCAGTGTCAGGTAATTTTACGCGATTACTGTCGATGCTCTAATTAAATTGACGACATATAAAAATTAATTGATTCTCATCCTAAGGTATGGCATTGGTGTTTACCGAGCGGTCAGCAGTACAGCTTTTTGTGCCCAAATGGTACCGTCTTCAATCAATATGCAAGAGTATGCGATTGGTGGTTCAATGTCGATTGTGCGGCCACACCGAATCTTTACAACATCAACGAAGATCTTTACAAAGTGCAAGAGTACCATCCGAGACAACAATAATTATTATAATGGAAACGACGAAAATGGAAGCGTTTTATGGTTTTCGAATGAAGGAGCAACGAAAGGATGTCTAGTTATAGTTTTGGATTATTATTAATATTCTCTTTTTGTAAATAATTTAATTATCGAAGTTTAATATATATTTTTTTAAATGCCTTTTTCGAAGCGTAGGACAATTTGAATCTGTACGTTTCTAAATTATGCTTATCCTCAACCAAATAATAATAATTATTTAATAAATTTTGAATAGGAAACAGTTCTTTTATTTACCGCATACTACCAACCTTACTTTATAGCATTAGATTGAAGCGACTACAGTATGAGCTTCGTTGACGATTTACTTTTCTAGATAAAATTTCGATTTTCTTACCCGAAAGAAAATTTTAGCAACAAAACAAACACTTCAGCAAACGCAATTTCCTGGTTGCAAATCCGCGCCGTCGGTACCAACAGAATAAAATTAATTTAATCGTTGGGTAATTCGCGTTCTCTAAATTCCGCTATTGAATTAATATTTATTCGCGGAGCGTAAATAAACGATATGTTTAATTAATTATTATGTAATAACAGCTACATGCTATTATGGCGCATTTTTCGCAAGTTAATTGCTATAATTAAAATATAAAACCAAATGAATCAATAATATTTCCTCAACTCTTATGATTCTAGGATGATGGTTTTCAAAATAAGAATTGTTACCAGCTGCGGCGAAAGTTTTTGGCGCCTTTTAAAATTTAAAAGTTGGTTGCATATATAAATTAAGAATTTGAATTCGATTATGATCCTAAATTGCTTCTTGAAGAGCATAAAAAGGAATTCAATCAAGAATTTGAATCGTTTACCATTCAGTTATTAAAAATTACAATGGGATGTTATGCAATTGCTCAAAGGCAAAGATGATATAAATATTCATTGTTGGAAGTGATTGTTTATTGCTTAAAGGTGAAGCCTCTGCTTTTACCAAGTCCCAGTTTATGCTGTGATGGGATGAGAAATTAATAATCATTTTTATTACATTTTTAAATGTCACATACCATCCTTCGGTCCACTTTAAAAAATAAATTAAAATCGGAATTGCAAGCAAAAAATTACATCATAGTAGAAAATGCTTGAAGGAATTTCTGTTTTATTTCTTGTTTTATTTTCTTTGCAAAAAAAAACCTGACTCAATTTAATAATTGCAATCGGATTGTTATGAAAGAGTCGTGGAAGAAGAAGTGAAATATTAAAATATCCTTCGTCGTGGAATACGTTTTCTTTACTTTATAGAAAGTTGCTTCAACTACTACCACCACGTTCAGTTTGTAGTCGGTATCAGTATAACATTCATCTACCTTGCAGTCGTACTTAATATAACACCTGTACAAGAACGAAAAGAGAAAAAAGAGAAGAGGAAGGCAAAATTAAATAGCGGTGTAAAACAAGTAGTTTTGTCCGCTTCGATTAATAGGTGTACAGAACGGTTATTGTTGTTGTGTTCTAGTAGAATTTCCAATTCCGTTTGTTATTATTATTTTAACTAGCGGTTTGCTGGTCGTCCGTTCAGTTTTAATACCAACTAACAGCAGTGAGTATTATTTTGCCGAGCAAAAAAAGAAACCGTATCCAGCAGTAGCAACAGCAGAGATAGCGAGAGAAAGAGAGAGAGAAAGAGAGCGCGCGCAAAAAAATATAAGGTGTCTTTTAATTGGCTTCAAAATTTTAAAAACTTTTAATTACTAAACCTAATTCGAATCGTTAAATTGCGTGGAATTTAGCAAATTTAATTTCGTACGATAGCATACAATTCTCTAAATGTTGTAATGTGTTATTTAATTTTGGCATTCGCTAATCGAATCGATCTCGCGCTTAGCAATAACAACATCAAATCGTCGGACCTTTTCAATTCGTCGTCGAAACTATTGAGACTCGGCGCGGCCGCTTTGTTACCGGTTTCGCCGCTGGATTTGCAAAAATCCGCAACCGTATTCTATTACACGTTCATCAAATCCGAATAGTGCCCTTTTGTGTTCGCAAGATAGGTAAGGTCGCGTCAAATTGGGTCATTGACGTGCTGGTCATTTATTTCAAATATTTGCTCTGTGCCATCGTGTTGACCGCTATCACTTACCTTTACGTACGTTTCTTTACCGAAGAATTGAACGATCAATAATTAGTGACGGTTCCTCTACTTGAAGTGGCCTAAAAAGTGAGATTTTTTTGTTTGAAGACGAGGACAATAAGTTTTGAAACAAAGGCGAACTTTTCGGTTTGTTTTTTTTTTAACGTGAAGTGGTGAAATGTTTTGATCCGATTCGGTCGATTGAAATTTGAAAATTGATCGGTCTGCATAGAGCAAAAAATTGATTCCTGGGTAAGTTGTTTAATACAATAAAACTGATTAAAGTGAAACACGTGTCGTAATAGCAGATTCAATGAGTTACTGTTTACAAAATCAGTTCTTTTCTGCCATTCCAACATGAAGCCTTGTTTCTAATTTTTTTGATACATCTCGTAAAATTTCACTCGCAATTCAATAAAACGTTTATTATAATACTGAATGGTCTGTGTGTATGTGATGGATGTAACAGCTGGTTTGAAAGTTTTCATTTTACGAAACTGTGCCAAGCGATAGAAATTTTTAAAGAACGATTTACAAAAATTAATAATACTTTTTGCTGGAAGTGAAAAAAATTACTGATTAAATGACACAATTAATAATAATTAGCACAAGACAACAACAACGACAACTCGAACGACAAAAACGATCCCCAAAAAGCCAATCGAGTTACGTAAATTAATTAACTTTCATTTCGTTCGAGTCGATTTGAATATTTCAATTATTATTTTCTAGAGGCTTTTAGAGAAAGAAAAGTTGCGTTCGGTTTCGTTTCAGCTCCGTTTCAAACGACAACGGAGATAACTTTCGATTTTATTTTCAAGCAAATCCATATCAGATCCGTATCGCACGTATGCAAATGTCCGTTTTATGTAATCTTAACATGCATTAAAGTCCCCACCGTTTACTATCACAGCATAAGTGAAATAGCTTAATTCCACCGCTATGAAGTGAATTGGAGAAGGTGACCGACTGGTGAAAAATGGGGGAGATCTGAAAGTAAAGTATGGAACTTTAAGCTTGAAAATGTTAGTGCTTAAAAATGATTTTCGACATACACGTAAGTGTATCAAAGACTGATGTTTATTAAAGAAAAGGGGAAAAAGGGAATTCAATGCACCTGTTGAACGTAGTGGTGAATTGAAAAGTGAGCTATAATAAAGTGAGAAAGAGAAGGAGAGAAGGTGTGGTAGCGATTTTTGTAGGCAAGTGAAGGTGATCGGGTTTTTTCTTATTATCATTTATTCCAAATGGAATTTCATACGATTTTCCACTCGGCTTGTGTTGTTTAAAATGGTGGTATCGTTCAAAAAAACAACGAGGTAAGAGATTAGCGATTATCATAATAATAACCGCGAAAATCAGGAAGTTAATTCATTAGATTTCAATGCACATGCGAAATTTACCTGCAGCCGTTTCTTTTCGCGCATGCAAATTTTATTTTCTCTCTTCACTGAACTTAATGTGAAATTTATTGAATTATCGATAAAGATGATTATTTTCTGAATTTTTTTCCCGTTGAAGAATTGCAATTAACCATAAGTTATCAAAAGATGTACGCATTTTGTTCTTTTTGAAGTGAAAGTGATCGAATTCTCGATAATAACAACATGTTAATTAACATTCTCGGCTAATTTACTTAACTAGTATAGCTTATTTTGTTTCCATTAATTGCCATCAGACAATAATTCTTTATTAAAATGATAATTAATCCTGTTTTTATTCGAAGCCTATGAGCCTTGGATACGGTGACAATACTTTTACTTGGTGATTGTTTTAATTTCAATACACGTGAAAGATTGTTAACGATTCAAAGTACGTGTGGAAAGTTTTCGACAAATTAGCAGTGCGAATTTGTTGTTTTGTTTAGAAATCGTTCGTACGTTCGAATTTTGATTTATTTGTGGCGAGAATTAAAAGAAAAGACGTTGTAATTCTCGCAATTAAAAGCAATTATCGCATTGATTTATCAATATTTCAACGAACGCTAAGAAAATAATCGATTCGTCGACGTAGTTTGTTGGTGGTAAATCTATTGGAAATTCTTGTGGCTTTTCTGCATATAAATAAGTTGAAGGTCGTATTCTTGTATTCATGTACCATCCTTCCACTTAATACAGCCTTTTATAACAACCTGATTCGTTTCATGAAAAAAAAAAAGAAAAAACTAGAATGGTTTTTACCAATAATTTTTACGGTTTTGTTAAGTAAAAGTCAAATTTTAATTATCGTTTAAAGGTTAAATTAGTTTTTCCCTTATAATTAGCTTTTTCCGAAAAAGTGTAAATTGGTATTTTGTAGAACTTGCTTTGAGGAAAGTTTATTGTTGCATAAAGAATCTTATGTTTAATGAAGAAGAACGAAAAAAGGAGGAGTGTGATTATTATAATTCGTAAACAATCCGATTTTATGCCATTCATAACGAACATAATGCAATAATGTTATTATTCTTCGAAAATAACAATCCCAATAACGGAATGGGAATAATAATTAGGCATTACAAGACATGTGTATGAATTTATTAAAGCATACACAATCAATAAATATCGTCGAATGGATTGGTGTGTCTTTTACAATGTTCACGTGTTGGCAAGAAAAAAGGTGCAAGCAATAGAAAGAAAATGAAAGATGGATGAAAAAGAAAGAGATTGTAAGAATATCCTTGGACTTTTCAAAGTACTAGCCCAACAATAGACACTTGCATTGATCGCTATAATGGACTTTAATGTATAAAAAAGTTAATAGCAAATATCAAATGACGAATTTTTTGAAAAATTTTGGATGGCAAAACGACGACTACATAATTAAACGAAACAAAGCAAATTATTAATAACTAGAAATTAAAAAAAAAATATCAGTTTTCATTAAATGTCAAGCAATAAAAAAATTCTTCGAAATGTAGCCTGAGATGTTACGAATATAATATAAAAAAGGAAACGAGGAATCAAAATGTTAATTTGATAGAAATCATCATCTACCTACGTGACGACTTATTATCCATCACCGACAGTCACTTCTTGTATTCATTTATTTACCACGAATTAAAGCCATAATTGCTTTACAAGGGAACCATTAAGATTTAATTGCGATTAATTGCGAACATTTAATTAAAACTAAAGCACGCTGAATTCTTTATTAAGTACTATTAAATCAACGTATGGAACAGAATTTAACAGAAAAGAAAAAGAAAAGAAATTGATGTGGAAATTAAAAGTGTATTTCCTATATGTATATACTAGATTAAGTAGAGCATGTTACTTTATTATAAACGTTATTATTAATTAATATGCGTTCACTTCGTTAGAAAACTAATTTCAAATTATCTTTGCGGGTACAGTGATAATTGATCAATTTCGAGGGATTCTGTACAGTTTTTAGCTTTTATTGAAAAATTTGGAAATTGCCCAAAGATCTTGCTAAGGTTTTAAAAGTGGACCAAAATCTAAGGAATCCAGTTTGTCACCAGTTTCATTTTCCTATCAAAATAAGAAAAGATCATGTAGAAATATTTGAGTCTATAATAACAAACCAAATCTTCAAAATTTAATCCATTGTCCTCGAAGAGACAGTTAATTAAAGAGAATCCAAATTTTTGAAAAAATGTCTACAATTCTCCAAGAAATAAGCGAGATATTGACAAAAGTATATAATGATGACGTTATAGGGAAATCTTGCGAGGATTCCTTGTGCCCGTTATGAAATTGTTACTGTTTCCTATTCCACAATTACCGTTTTCCACTTTTAGTCCAGTTTCTATTCTCTATATAAAAGCAAAAGTAATTCGATTCTTCTTTAATCGTATGACAAAAATGAAAAAAACTAAAACCGGTCGAGATATTACCGATCGATAATTATTATTTGAGACGTGATCGTAGTTCGGATCGATTTCTCTTTTATCTCGATTATCATTTAGCAATAGAATCGTTTATTTTTGTCTATATTGATTCAACCTTAATAACGAAAACTGCATTTTGCAATAAAGCGAAATGTTAATTTGGCGTAAATGAATTGTGCCACTTAATAAAAAAGTAAATAACAACAAACCAATTTAGTAAAATAATAACGGGCAATAATATTGTCTTTAACGTCCACGCATTTTTATTGTTATTAAATCGAATGTAATGCGAATAGAAAGGTAAATGAAGAAGGAGCGAGAAAACTGTACAGTAATGTAACGAATTATGAAATAATGTATTATATGTACACACACATTTATATTTGATTGTATAGCCTTTAAGGAAAATAAACGATATTTAAAGAAAAAGTTATATAAGACCGAGAAAGAAAGTTAAAAATAACTGCAACGACTTTACGGTTCCACACACATTTCCCCACTCGCTTAACTACACAACTACAATCGTTTGCCATCGATGGAACTTCTTAAGTTCAATGCCTAATAAATGTGATCATCCTAGTTTTTAAATGCAATAGAGAAAAAAAAACCGAAAGGATTACATAACTATTGTACATTCACAAATTGACCTTCGGGCAAACTGATATACGTGCGGATTTTAAAGATTACAAAGTGGAAGAAGGCATTTTTTTTTTTGCTGAAAGATTAACCGAGAGATATATTTATGAGTTTAACTGTGATTAGAACGAGGAACGAAAATGAATAAAGGAACGGAAGCGTTTTGAAATTAATTAATTTCAATAAATGGCTCTTTCACTTCTTTGGCCATGTGTCTATTATAAATTATAATAAAACCATCGCCAAGGACGTCGCAAAACATCACATAGATTAATGCGAAACAAAGCAAAAAGTGGTTTAATTAATTATCAATCTTAATGTATTTGTAGCAAAAAATAATATCCAGTTAGAAATGATTTTAAACGTTGTCATCGTCCTATCTGGAAGCAATCGTTTAAAACTTTTACTTTCGCATAGCAAAAAGTAGATAAACCGCAAGCGACTCGTTTGCTTCGGAACTACAATTTCTAAAATGAAAATTTGTTTCGGACTTTTGCTTTCAAAATCGCAAAACAGAATTATTCTTAGCACTTCTAAGAAGTTCCATAAAAATACGTTAACTTGCATTGCGGTTATGCAAGTTTAATTGGTTAATTAATCGTAAGCGATTGTTGCATAATTCAATTGGCAGTCGATGATGATGATGATATTGAATGATTATTTGCTTATTTTTATGTAACGACAAATTAATTTTAATTATTGATTATTATTACAGTCAATAATGAAGCGTCCACCTGGATTGTGGCTACTACTCTCAGCAGGTATGATTAAATTATTTAATTTTTGTATTTAAAGGTGTGATTTTAGTAAAATATTCCGCGATTTCTACACGAATTTCATTTCGAATGCAAAAATTCACTCTCCGACGCGACATTTTCAATCACAAATCGAATTGGGAAATGTTGCTTTTTATTTCTATTTATTTTCTGCAAATACTCATCAAATATAAATATTTGCGGTGTCCCTTTCACGCAATGGCATTGACATACAAATTCCTCTTTGGAAATTTACACTCATAAACGTAATTATAACAAATTGGATTCATTTCGAGAGCGACGTTCCTTAAACGATTTATTAGGATGATGGAGAAAAAAGTCGAAGTTTCTTAACGACTTTAATGATCGTTAATTAATTAATGGGTTTATTTGCCATTTGTTTTCTCTCTTTTTAATTTCTAATGCGGGTAATTTATGCAATTTTCAAGAGTAGTAATAATGATAATAGTTTTCTCATGCGAAAACTCGCATAAATCAATGCTTTCTAAGGAAATTATTCATTAGAATTCCAAATATTGATTGATCCTACGTTCACGAAAAAGAGCGAGTCAGCGAAATCTTCAACAATACCAAACGATTATCTATGCAAAACCAATAAGTTAGGTTTCGCAAGTATTCTCTCGTTTGTCTCTTGGATAACTTTAAATAATTTATTAAGTAATTTCGATTTCTCTTTCAAATTATTAGGCGATATTTATAAATCAATTAAAGTCTATTCGGATTAGGTAAATGAGTGTTAATTAGTTTTAAATCTCTCTTTGAAAAAAAAAAAATAAATACTTCTTTCGCAAATCCAATATGTAAAAACACTGTTAATTATACCGTTTATTATTATTTTTTAAATCGTTATCTAAAGCAGCGCTAATTAAATTTCCTCGATTACATTTAGTCGCTGATACAACGAGTAGGTGTTAATTAACCGTTGTTTTTTTTCCGTTCTTTCCCGGGCGTTTTGTAATCAAATTATCCAATTCTTTTAGATGATAGCGGAGAAAAAAGAAGGTCAAGTTTATCACGAAGAATAAAAATGCGAGAGTGATTTAATGGGTCAATGATAGTGTTGAGATGCTTTTAAAAAATTGCCCGTTTTCTTTTAACAGAAATTTCTCTACTATTATTTCGGCAAAAAAAACTGCATAATTTGTTATTGGCCATAAATTGTAATGTTGATGCTCATAAACCAATCGAAACAACGTTTCGCAGACATTCTAACGGCCACCGAAATCGTTTTATTATTATTTCTGTTTGCAAAACCGTTATCGTTTTCCATCTGAATTACAATAAGAATTGAATGGATGGAAAAGAAATAAAAGAAATTCTTTTGTAATGCAAATCATTTCCTATTGTTCTCACATGATTATTTTGCTAAATGGCATATCGCTAAACAAAAAAGAAACACACAGAAACAACTTGCCATTTTCATCATCGTTATCCCTCGTTTAAATAACCATTCGATTTTCTTTTCAGGAGTCTTATGTTTATCTTTACAAGCAGCGTACACGTACAGAGCACCATCTCTAAGGACGACACTTAAATCAACAACAACAGCGGCTCCATCAAGTGAATCTCCTGCTCAAGAGAATAATGAAGAGGTGAGATTTTTATCGGCCGAAGAATCACTTCTTCAAGGCTTGAATGGAACCTAATCATTTACCGAAATCTCTAATTTGAATAGGGTTTCCACATAAGAGGGATAACATTGAGGATTATTGCTTCCTTTGAAGCATTTAAAAACCTTTTGTTAACATTATCATTATAAATAGCGAATGCAAAAAGTTAATTTATCATTTAGAATGGCAATAATTACCAAATTAATTTTGCAATTCAGAAATTTTTGGGTTGGGTGTATTGACTTTCTGCATCAATCAATTGCATATTTATGTTCCAATCTCTTAATATATGATAATTAAATCCAGAGTTAAAACTAGCAGGAAAGATTAAGGCTTAAGAGCTTAGTATATAAATAAATTTGGTTCAAAACTTGTTCCAGCAGTAGCCTTCTTCTGGTAAGTGGAAACCGAACGTTATTGAAATAATTGAAACAGGAAGTAACTGTTCAAGCCATACAAATTCCTTTGTAATTTCTCAACGTGAAATACTGCCTCGTTCTCGTTTCCTTGCATATTAACCAAAAAAAAATCATGTTATTATAAATGCAGAACAGCTAGCTGTATGTTGGTTGTTACACTTTCTACAAAAACAACAACAATTTCTGTTTCTGTTGCTATCGGTCTTGTTAAGGACGTAGGTGTGCAAATACTTTCATTTTAGATGATTTAGTTTTATTTTTTGTACGAAAAGATTTTACGAATTAAGATAAATTTTATGTAGATGCATATACAGATAATGTCATTTAATTGGAATGATTCATCGATTTATTTTCACTCGATCAATATTTATTGGCTCTTTTCTACTATTTCTTCTTTCGGATAACAAAAAAATGTAGTAAAAGTTGTTCAGTCTTATTAGAATGGCTCTCTGCGGAATTAAATTAGCGGTATGTGAATCATAATTGATGGTGCCATCAGGTTTATGTTGTGCCGTGCATTATTTTGTCAAAGAACACGAAGATACAAATGTCAAACCTTCCCATGAAAGTAATAATCATGATAATAATGAGAAACCTTGAAGTTGTAACAAATAAATTTCAATTTAATTTTTTTGGCCATAAAGTTTTTCAATTTGTGTGGGTTTGCTAACGGTTTCCTGGACTCTTCGAATTTTTATTAATTGCCACATGCAAATTTCGACACCCGAAAGATCAGGTCTAATATAATTCTTTTAAAGAATTTCTTTTGGCAATCCTAATTAGTGCGCTTGTTATTAGACAAAGGCTCCCATAATATAATAACATACAATTTTCAATCTCACGTCACGCATTCTGTTCATTTCTTTCCAATTTAAGAATATAATTGACCTTATTATTGCTCGAAGCAAAAAAGTAATCTTAATAAACCCTTCTCACGATCTAATTGATACTTTCCAATCTATTCACGTATAACGAACGGACGCAGTAGAACTGATTTTATAACAACGAAATTGACTTGTTTCTAATTAGAAATGAAAAGTACTTAGAAAATGTCAAAAATTTATGAAATTATGTAACGAAATATGTGAAAGTTGTCTCGACATGGAGTCGGTCGATCATAATAATAAAGGATAAAGGAACGTAGACTAAAAGAAAAAAGAACGACGATCGGAGGCGAAATGAAAATCGTCAATGGAATCGTATGGAAATTGATCAATATGAGGAAACCGTGTTAATGCGTTTCGAATATTTAATTGCTTTCCTGCTTTCGTCACCGTTTCACCAATTGTTACCATTTGATTATGTAATGATACCTTTTTAAGAGTTAAAAACCTTTCCAGGTCGCCACCGAAATCGCCGAGACGGAGGGCGACAGCAATTCCACGCAGAAATTAACCGGTATACCGCAACTCGATTACGTCCACGACCCGAACTTGCCGAAGGAGTTGAACGGCTACAATTTGACGGAGTACCCGTTCTACGAACGCGTACCGGACCCAGAAGAGATCGATTTCAAATGCGACGGGTTGCACGACGGTTTCTACGCCAGCATACCGCACAAGTGCCAGGTAATGAACGCTCGATAATAAAATTGTTCGAACCATCTCGTTATCGCCCATTGTTATTGAAACAAAACCGCAACAACAAAAGTATAAGTAATATTTGTATAGCATTGAGCGTTCCATTTTTAACGCTCGTTGTCACTTTCACTAAAGGAGAAATTGTTCGATCGGCCAGATATCGATATGTAATCAATAATCGACTCCTTTCTTTCAATTACATAAATTCGTTTCTTTAAACATTCTTTCAGGTGTACCATCATTGCCTGTTTGGCACACGCTACGACTTCTTGTGCGCGAATTACACGGCCTTCGACCAGAAAACGTTCATATGCCATTTCGCCTCTGAGGTGGATTGCGCCAATTCGAAAAACTTTTGGCACAGGTAAACGAACCGATTCGCCCTTTCGCCAAATTTCCAATTTAATCGCACTCTTCCGTCTCGGTAGGAACGACGCATTATATCAGGCAGCCTCCACGACAACCGCGAAGCCGCCAAACATTTATACGACGCCGCCGCCGGATGGGCCGTCAGTTACCGCCGTTGGCGGCGCTATCGCTATCGCCAAACGGCCATCGTTGACCGGTCGCAGAAGACGTCCGTTCCGTAGACGGCGACCGCAATACGATTATTACGAGTACGAGGACGAAGAGGACGTCGAGGATGAATACGAATTGCCGGATCGACGTCGTAAACGACCGCGTCCGAGACCGCGACCGGTCTACGACGACGAGTACGATTACTACGAGGACGAGCGGCCGATTAGGAGACCGTACGATCGGAGGCCGGCAGATGGCAACGGTAGAAGACGGAACAAAGACGATCGGCGGAAAGGCGACGAGTACGTCGACGATGAAGTTTTGGACGAGGATTATAACGGGAAGGGCGGCGAGAGGAAGGTGGCGGCGAAGGAGCGAAGAAACGACGACAGCCGGTACGATGATAGGATCGAGGAGGATCGGAGAAGCGAAGATAGGAGAAGTGACGATCGAAGAGGCGATGATAGAAGAAATGACGATAGGAGGAGTTCCGATAGAAGAAAGGAGGAAAGACGCAACAACGACGATAGGAGACAGAAAGGCAACAAGCGGCGGCCGATCGACGATTACGAAGAACGTCCGGCAACTCGTCGTCGAAAAGGCGCTAAACGACCGGTAGATGACGATTACTACGACAGCAGCGACGAGGAAGTCGCGCGGCCGGATAAGCGTAAAGAGGAGGAACAACTCTTGGTGAAACCTACGACCGGTACGATTTACGATCGACCGCGAGTGGCGCCGCGCATAAAACCGCCGGTGCCGAAGAAGGAAGCGAACAAGTTCGCATTTAAATCGGCATCGACGACGACAACGGCGAAATACGACGACGAAGAGTATTACGAGGACTACGAGGAAGAGGTGGAGGAGGTGTTGCCTAAGAAGCGCGTCAGACCGTCGCAGAAAGCGGAACGCACAAGGTCGCCATACCGTTCGAACAACGACGAGAGGAAACAAGGCTCGGCCTCTAGGTATCGTAGTCAATCGTCGAAGAGGCCCATCGACGATTACGTGGAAGAAGAAGAAATCGAACGGCGTCCGAGCAAACAGAATAAGCCGAAAGTCAAATCGGATGCTAGAGAGCGACGGCCGATCTCGTCGTTCAGACGGAAGCCGCCTGTCGACGAAGAGGAGGAAGAGTACGAGGAACCGGTAGAAGAAGAAGTGACCACGAGGAAGTACAAGAATAGATTCTTTGCGAATAGAAACGATAAAAGAAATAAAGAGGAAACCACGACAACGACAACCGAACGAACTCCATCAAGTACGACGGCCGCAACGACAACAACCACAACGAATCCGCAACCGGTTCGGGACGTAAACCGCGACAAACCGGAGCCGATCGTGCGCATCGTGAAGCGGCCGTTTTTACCGAGCCGCGGCGGCAATCCGTACGTTCGCGGTTTATCGCCGGTGGGTTCGAAAGCGAGGAAGGAAGATGACGTGATCGTGGAGGACGTGATCGACGACGTGGTGGACGACGTAATCGATGAGGACGTGGTCGACGAAGAGGAAAGAGCGGAGCCGAAGAAGCCGACGGTGGTACGAGTGGTTCGGCCAAAGTCGAATAATAAAAAGAACGATGGGCGGACGACGCAATCGCCGAAATTCTCGCCGGTACGGAACCCATTGGACATCAACGAGAACGAGTACGACGTGACGTTGAACGACGCGTTGAATCCGACGCTACCGAATCTGCCGGTGCGTGGATTTCCGACCGGTTTCAGCCCGACGAACGATTATCCGGCGACGTTCAATCGGCAGCGATTGATTAGCGAACCGGTCGCGCAACCGAGTTCCGAGTATAATTTTCGAATAAAAACTAGGGAATCGCCATCCTCCTCGTCACACACCTCGCCAACATCTTATCTTACTGCCAATCATAATCATCCTAGGTATACGCAAGCGAACGTTCAATCGTATTATTCAATTTAATTTTTTTCTTCTTTTTTAATTTAATTAATTATTGTAGTTACACAAGAAAAAAAGCGAGTGATAAAATTGTGGATAAAAATGATCAAATTGTAAACGGCGTTTAGCGTAGTGGAATCTATATTGTTGTAAAGAGAATCATTATTGACAATTGCGAAGCCGATTTTATTTCTATTCTGCTCTCCGTCTGTCTCTCTCTTTTCGCAATTGCAAAATAACATTGATAGAGATCTATGCGCATATTGAAAATATAGGGGCAATACATTTTATTGAAAAATGTAATATATTCTGCGTATAGAGGAGATGAATGCGTTTTCCCATTATTAGGTGATATTTTTCAGTTTATTTTATTTTGTGTAATATATTTTTTTTAGTTTTATTTTTGGTTTTGTATTATTATTCTCATCACGATTGTGTATTATATATTAAAATTACTACTATCGATAACAACTATTTTCATTTCCCGAAAAATAAACGCGAAAAATCCTGCAAACAATATTGAAAAAAAAAAAAAAAACGTACGATCACATTTGGAAAATTTTTCATTAAAAGGTAACGGAACTTGTTCGTGTTTTAACATTAATCAAAAGTGTAATAATTGAGCGAAAAGCTGTCGAGAATTTCATTGAATAATTTCCTGATAATAAATGAGTATTAATGAAAAGCGAGTATGTTGCATAAGTCCAAATATTTTACGTAATCTTTAACCAATTGCTATTGATCGCAATTGTATTTGTTACGAGTTTAAATAGTTCAAAGCCCCACACTTTTTATTGCGATAGTTAACGTAATAACATTCCAATTTGCAATTTTAATCATATCGCGTTTTATTTCGTTGTAATTCCTCATTGATTGGAGTTTAAAACTACGTGCATATTATTGAAATTTACAATGATGTAACGATATTACGCAATTTTTTTCTTTTGTACTTGCAATTAGTAATGATCATAGAGATTTAATTAAGGACGACGTGCGAATGTTTTTGGTGGATGCGCCGGGTAGATCGTATAGAATCGGATTGATTGCGATTATGAATCTTTCAATGTGATTATAGTAGGTCAATTAAAGGAAATTGTATTAAAAATAATTGCTTTGCAGTTTCTTTTCAAATACATTTATATTTAAATATTCACAGATGATTTTTTTCAATTCTTTTTGATTGAATCAACGGATAACCATTATTACACAATTTATTAATTTTTTAAATCTCTCTCTCGTTATTTTTTGCATTCACGGTTTTACTTTACAAAAAAGTCAATTGATTAGTTTTCATTTATTAGTTTTTATTAATTGAACACTCGATGTAGTTTAGGATTCATCTTATTTTGCATTTCTTGTTTCCTCTTTTATTATTAATTTCAATTACATTACTATTTTATCCCTTAATAATAATAATAATTATTATTTATTTACAAAGGCAGAAAAAGAATAATTTTATTTACATTATAAACAATATTTACACATTTACCTATTTAATTCATTATTATTAGCTCAATGATTTATTTCCATTCTCACCTTGCTGATATATTTAATCGATGCAAAATAAATACAGAGAAAAGAAATGGGATATTAATCTCTTCCATTTCACCATATCATTAAAATTTCCAAATAAAATTCATAATAAGTCAATGAGTTCTTTTTATGTTTATCATGTATATATAGATAATTTTAATTATCACATTTAGTTTAATTTAATTAAAATTTAATTACCAATAATTTAAGGTATATTTACAAGTATATACAATGTTAAAAATTATACAAAACAAATCGATTACCTTTAAGGTTAATTACTTTATCTAAATTTCTTTTTAATGTACAAATATGTTTTCTTTTCATTTATACACAATATCAGTTAATTTATTTTCTTAAATAGATTCAAACTGGCGTAATACAATTAGGTTTCTTCTTCTCATTTATATCTCACTATTTTTCAAATATCTGTGTCCCCATTTTCTGTACGAATTTTGATTTTATTATTATTTATATGAGAAAAAGGAAAAGACTTACAATGCTTTATGAAATCTTTTACAGGAGAAACAGCGCTTTTATTTAAATTGAAACAAATTTTTATCCCTGTAAGATATTTTTAAACACGAACGCTGCTGCTGCCTTCTTCCTCTTGCTCTTTGCTTTGTTTATTTTTTTGCAAATTCTTTTTAACAAAATTAAATACTCCATCTCTCTTGCTCTAATTCCTTGATGTAATAAAAAATTCCCTTTTCTTCGTATTTTTTTGCTGCCCTCTCATTGTTTTCCTTTCGCAACCCTCTTCATCAATTTATAACAATTACAAATGATAGCCACGCCATAATATAATAATAGCGTTATTATATAAAACTTTAGTAAGAAATTTTCACATTTATTATTAATTATTACTCTTATTTATAAAGTATTTGTTCTCGGAGTTTAATTCGTTTTTCCATCAATTCTTTTTATCTCCCTTACGATTTATTCAACATACTTTTATTAGTTTCCGGTTTAATCCTCAATATTTCCTGTTGGTTATAAGTATTAATTTAAACAGCCTTTTATAATAAAAAACCGATTATTTCCACTTTTTTTTCGCTTAATTTTACAACGGAGTCACTTGTCAAACGGTACTTTCACGTTTATTAACCATCAACGGCGTTTGTGCAGACGGCTCGTCGTCGTTGACGATCAACGGTTGCATCGGTATCGGCGGTTCACGTGTCAACGACGGTCCCGTCGACAGCGTCGTCGTCGCGGGCGTCGTCGCCGTCGATCGGACTCGTTGTTGCGGCCGCGGACCACGGAACTGTACCGGATAAACGCCGGGCGGCAAATGGGCGACCGGACCGTATTGCCATTGCGACGGTTGACGTGGTAGCGTGCATTGTGCATACGGACCCATCAACTGCGGACCGCTCGAATGCTAAAGAATCAGAAAGAATAAGAGACGGAAACAAACGAGAAGGATAATGTAGTTTCGTGCATGGAAATCCTCTTATTTACAACTAATAATAACCCGGGGATCTTGAATTTACAGGCGAGGGAAATAGTTGGGGCCGTCGAGATTTCCATAAAGTTATCCTGGCCCCGGTGGCAACGGACGGCGTTGGTATTAATTTACGGCGTGACAGTTGAAATCGGGCGAAAAAAAAGCTTCGGAGGGTTGACCTTAAATATGCCTCCGCTCACATTTCGACTTGGTAATGGTGATAGAGTGATACCCGTTAACACTTGACCTATTTTTTTTGCGGTGATTTTTTAAAAATATGAATCACACACAAACGTATCAATTTTTTCATAGATATTTCAAATGTAAACAAATAAAAAACAAATAACCTTCGGTAATTTGCTGCTAAAATCCACAAAATCACTCACATGAACACGAATGTGGCAACGAGAAGGACAACGCAAATTAAATTTGACTTTTATTGCGTTTCAATTATCGAAATATCCAAATTTTAGCGTCGATTTGAAATCGGGAAATTGTTAGAGATAGTAAAAACCTTTTCGATGCATTTTTGAAACGAGAGGAATCAATTCGTTTTATTGGCACGAGTGTAGGATACATTTTCGAAATCAATAAATATCGTTGAATATTACCTATAAAAATTTAACAAACAGTGACAAGTTGTCGTACCGAGGCGTAGTTTACTGTGCAATATTTCACCTAGATCGACAACCGGGTAAGTTTGATACATCTCAATTATAATACAGGGAGCAAAAAGGGAAGCAATATCGGAGATGGATTCGCATAAAACTAATGAAAAAAAAAGAATGCTTCAAGTTTATTGCACTTGTTTGCTCTTATTTTCAATTTTATACATCATCCTGTACCTTTCGACGTTTCTCCGTTATAGTTCTTTGTTTTTAATGATGAATAAAGATCGTTTTCATGGGGGTAATATAATAAAGGGAAGAAAATTAAAATTGATACCTTGCAATAAAAAAATAATTCCAACGAAAGATTCCCTCGTGTAAATAATAATAAATGTTTATTATGAAGGTAACTTAATAGGATTTGTTAATACGCTCGTTCCGTGCGTACTTTTAGAGGTAAAGGCAAACGCAATAAACTTTAACCATTTTTCGCTCCGCTTTTAAAACAACGGAGTTTAACCCCACGAAAAGGGTAGTCGTGTGCGTGTGTGTGTATGAACATGGATATGGGTGAGATGGATGTATCTCGCAGTTAAAAGGGTATGCGGTTTTGATGGATAACGTATTAAATTTCCACCTGAAGGATCCAAATTCGAGAGCAGTATTTAACTGAAACGCTATAATAATGGTTGTTCAACAGTTATCCTTTTAACAAATGCCCCGAGAATACCTTACCATACGGAACGAGCGGGAACGAAAGAAATGTGGAAGAGAAAGATCTAACGCACGAGGAGATAGATATCGATTCCGGTTTATTCGTTTCGAGATAATATCCATATGGATGCGGTTGCTTTTATATCGATCCCACATCTCGCTGGGGATATACGATATACTTATTTTAAATCCTTGTCCAATCTTCTATTTTTTTCCCCGCTTTCATACCGTAAATATTCGCCTAAACGGTTTTTGGGAAATGCTTTACTAACAAACAGAAAACGATCGGATTCTATAAGCGGATTGAAAATTGCCAAAAAATGTCCTAAGATCGGTGCGATATGTAAGTTTGTTTTTTTAGTTTTAAGGTGGCAAATTTTCGCGTTAAATTACGTGACTCTATTTAAAGCGTGCCTCTTGTAAAATGGTAATAAATTATTGCCGCCGTTCGACTTCATACATTCGAGCCTCTAATTGCTTCGATAATACACTCAATTAATCACTAGACATATAAATCATTCAGCTATTTGCCTGTGCAAAAAAGATTTCCTTTAATTGGAAGCAATTAAGTTTGATTATCTAGCAGTAATTCAATAATTAATAGAGAATCAGATCTGCATTTTCTCCGAGAACGTACCATCTTCGATTGCGTCGTGATTTCATGTAACGGCATCCCGTTACGTAACGTACAATAGCCGATGTAACCGCCGGAGTTGCCGGCCTGATGTAGAAGACTCCGGCTCGGCGACGTTTCGATCGTGGACACGTGTTGCCGTTTGCGCGTGTAATCGCCGGTATCGTCCGAGTCCGTTGGCTGCGGTATAATGTCCGGATTCTTTTCGTCGCTGTCGCACTCGCCGGCGCTCGAGTCGTGCTTGGAAATCGGGCTGCCGCCTAAAGGAAATTAATGAAAAATCGGGGCGAGAAAATTAATGGTTTGTCGAGAAAAATAGAGGGAAAAAGACGCAACGAAATGCGAGCATCTGCTCGAAAATTGTTCAATCCCACGCTTTTCCTTCCTCGTTCTCGTTTTGTCGTCCTCTAAATAGACGAAACGTGCGAATAAATTGTTGCAAGCAATTAATTTCGAAAGCGATTGAAACGAGAGTGAAAGCGAACAATTCGAATTGGATTTTCTTGTTTTCGACAGAGTTTTACCTGCTTTATCGCTGAGCGTTGGGCCACTCGTCGAGCCGCGATGTTCTGCCGTTGCACCGGAAACGATGCCGTTCTTGTGCCGTTTCCGTCTGCCTTCGTTCTGCGTGCATTGCAATCGTAGTACCAATATGACGACGAGGGCGACTATCAATAGGGCCGAGACGACACCAATTACGACGCTCATCATCGGGGTGAAACGAAACCCCGCGCGATGATTCTCTGTGCAAATCGTGCAAAGAAAATAGAAAAATGGGGGCGCAAAACTATTGTTAGTAAAGAGCGGAAAATAGAGTTAGTTTAATAATTCGACGAGGCAAGCTAGTCTAGGGTTAGGGAACGAAATAACTGTTTTCTTTGTGAGGATTGCGAAAAGTCGAGTCGCTTCATGTCTTCCAATTATTACTCGAATCTCTCTTTCTAAAAGGAATAACAGTTGCGATTGTTGATTTCGGTAAGATTGTTGGAAAGTTTCCGAAATTCCGGGATGTTGATTTATAAAATTCAAGGAAAGAGATGAAAATATTTGTCGAACGAACATAATAAAGGAAAATGTTGAAATTCGAATACCTTGAACGGATTAATAGGAGATGAAATCAGATCGTTGGCTTAAGGAAGCACATTGTTTTTTTAACAAAAAATAAAACGAAAAATGACGAAAAGTGAGAGAGAAACCGGCGTTTCACGAAAGAGAGAGGGGCAAATTTAAATTTGCGATATCTTAATTTAGCGGCATCTGCTTTAAATCTACGTTTCTCCTTTATAACCGCCAGCATCACTTTTTCGGCTTTGCTCTTTCCGTTTTCCTAACACCCACACATATTATACATTTGAGCAAAAGTTTGTTCTCACTTTCAACTCGGTTACGTTAACCTTCTTCAACTTATTTCCCTTCAATTCTCTCCGAAACATGAGCGTTCAAATTAAACTTTCCCATTTAGTTTCTAAAATGGGGGACGGAACATGTTTTATTCATTCGATAAATAAATCGTTTGCCTTTAAATTTTCTATTAATCCCTATATCGAATTATATTTAATTGCAGACGGAACGGAGTTTTAGAAACGTATGCGCTAATTGAGTTGTTAAATAAGAAATTGAGGAGTATGTTACATAAAAAGCAGTAGTTATTACCTTTCTCCGCTGTTAATTGCTTTTCCGGCAATCTTAACGTCGACGCTTGCAATATTACTGGCTCGCTACGACCTTTCGAGTTATAGGAAAACACGGCGATTTGATATTGTGCACCCGGTTCTAGGCCTTCGTTCATCGACAATCGTGCCGCCGGCACCGTTCGATTCACCTTGATCTCCTGACTATGACTGTCTCTTACCTAAAATACACAAATTATACTTTAACATCTTCTCCTGACTACTCTCGATCGATAAAATAATAAAGAAAGAACGCAATATAAGTAAATGGCGCAATTATAAAGTAGTAAAGAATAATTGCAATTCTGGTGGATGCGCCGGGTATATTGGTCCTATCATCAATTACACGTCATTTCCGTGCACGGAACCGTTTCTAATCGATTCGATATGATCCTTATCCGATTTCAATTGCATTTTCAACATGTCTTACGTTCGGAGTTATAATTGAGAAAATAATTACTACTAGCTACAATTTTTTCTTTCATTCTCTGCCTCCCATCATCTTCATCCTTCGTATCGTTCTTACCTCTATTAGGAAGGCTTGAGTTAATCCGCCGTTAAATCCTTCCGAACAGCTTACTGTAAACGATGTCATCGATATATTCGATACACTGCAGTTGTGCACTTGATCTGGACGTCCTGAAACAGCAAAATGCAACAGAATTTTCGGTCGTCTTCCTTCTTCTTCTTCTTCTTCGGATTATAAGTTGTCGGTTGTAAAAAAATCTCTTTTGCTTTCATATTTTCTTGATAGCAACGCCAGTAATAGAATAAGTTTCTAATCAAAAGCAGTTCGGTTCGTTTTTATAACGGCATAAAGAATAACAATATTTTTCTCTCGTTATTCCGAAAGCTGGGGAGCCGAACGTTCCTTGGAATAAATTGAAGCTAAATGGTTCGTAAGCATCGTTTTGATTTTTCATGAGGTCGATGGCGAAGAAATAAAGAGAAGCGACGACAAACAAGATTCGAAACGTTCGCTCTGTAAAATTCTTCGTCGATTTTCTTCTTTCCGGCGTGTTTTATTTATTTACAAGAGAAAAATGGGAAAAATGTTTATGAAAGTAAGACCTTTTTATTATGTACTTTTCCATTCTCAAAAGCAAAAAAAACTTTGTCTTCCCACATAAAGATATAACGCTGATTATGGGACCAGCAGCAACAGTGCGCGAACTTTTGTAGTTCGTGTAAGCTGATAAAAAAAGGAAACGACCCAATAGCAAGGTTTTAAAAAAATATTAAAGATACAGAAATTTACTTTTTGTTCACCTTCGTCGGCTTCTTTTCCTTGCCTGTTTTTTATGGTTGATACAAGAAAATAAATTAAATCTCGTAGTAGGTGACATTTTTCAGATGGAAAATAATAAAGAAACTAAGGAGGAGGAAGGACGAAGAAAATTGGCAGCGTTTGAACATATATAGCGAAATATATGTGATTCGCAACTTAATCTCACGTGAATTTTTCCCTTTTTTGGCTTGGTTTTACTAGTTACAGGAATCTTGAAAGAAAGTGACAGATCTATCCAATTCACCCACTTTATTTTCCTTTACATTAATTGCGTTCCGTTCTCCTTATTCTTTTTTCTCTATATCTACCATTTTGTCCCTGTACAAACCTCATCTTAGTCACCTATTTTCAGTCTTTCATTCGGTTTGCGACAACATTTCGAA